>RXPK01000234.1:2489208-3089208 GCA_004143645.1 Protaetia brevitarsis | reverse complement strand
AAAGGGAATGGGAAAGGGAATGGGAAAGGGAATGGGAAAGGAATGGGAAAGGGAATGGGAAAGGAATGGGAATGGGAAAGGGAATGGGAAAGGGAATGGGAAGGGAATGGGAAAGGGAATGGGAAAGGGAATGGGAATGAGAAGGGAATGGGAAAGGGAATGGGAAAGGGAATGGGAAAGGGAATGGGAAAGGGAATGGGAATGGGAAAGGGAATGGAAAGGGAATGGGAAAGGGAATGGGGAAAGGGAATGGGAAAGGGAATGGGAAAGGGAATGGGAAAGGGAATGGGAATGGGAATGGGAATGGGAAAGGAATGGGAAAGGGAAGGGAAAGGGAAAGGGAAAAGGGAAGGGGAATGGGAACGGAAGGGAATGGGAAAGGGAAAGGGAATGGGAAGGGAATGGGAGAGAATGGGAAAGGAAATGGGAAAGGGAATGGGAATGGGAATGAGAAAG
Source organism: Protaetia brevitarsis (assembly GCA_004143645.1). Taxonomy (NCBI): domain Eukaryota; kingdom Metazoa; phylum Arthropoda; class Insecta; order Coleoptera; family Scarabaeidae; genus Protaetia; species Protaetia brevitarsis. Next base: position 3,088,752 of record RXPK01000234.1, on the reverse strand, counting down.
GGAATGGGAAAGGGAATGGGAAAGGGAATGGGAAAGGGAAATGGGAATGGGAATGGGAATGGGAAAGGGAATGGGAAAGGGAATGGGAATGGGAAAGGGAATGGGAATGGGAAAGGAATAGGGAAAGGAATGGGAATGGGAAAGGGAATGGGAATGGGAAAGGAATGGAAAGAGAAAGGAATGGGAAAGGGAATGGGAAAGGGAATGGGAATGGGAATGGGACGGAATGGGAAAGGGAAGAGGAATGGGAAAAGGGAATGGAGGGAATGGGAAGGGAATGGGAAAGGGAATGGAAAAGGGAATGGGAATGGGAAAGGAATGGGAAAGGGAATGGAATGGGAAAGGGATGGAAAGGGAATGGAATGGGAAAGGGAGGGAAAGGAGGGAAGGGAAAGGGAATGGGAAAGGGAAATGGGAAAAGGGAATGGGAAAGGGAAAGGGAATGGGAAAGGGAATGGGAAAGGGAAAGGGAATGGGAAGGAATGGAAAGGGAATGGGAAAGGGAATCGGGAAAGGGAATGGGAAAGGGAATGGGGAAAGGGAATGGGAAAGGGAAGGGAATGGAAAAGGGAATGGGAAAGGGAATGGGAAAGGGATGGGAAAGGGAATGGGAAGGGAATGGAAAGGGAATGGGAAAGGGAATGGGAAAGGGAAAGGGAACGGGAAAGGGAACGGGAAAGGGAACGGGAAAGGGAACGGGAAAGGGAACGGGAAAGGGAACGGGAAAGGGAATGGGAAACGGAATAGGGAAAGGGAAATGGGAAAGGGAATAGGGAATGGAAATAAGGAAAGGGGAAAGGAAATAGTAATGGAACAGGGAAGGGAATAGGGAAAGGAAGAGGGAACAGGGAAAGGGAATAGAGAATAGAGAATAGGGAACGAGAATGGGAAAAGAGAATAGGGAAAAAGAATAGGGAAAGGGAATGGGGAAAGAAAAGGGAAAAGAATGGCGAAAGGGAATAGGGAATAATAGAGAAAATAGGGAAAGGGAATGGGGAAATTGAAATAGGGAAAGGAATTGGAAAGGGGAAAGGGATTAAGGAAGGGAATAGGGAAGGGAGTAGGGAAAGGGAAAAGGAATAGGAAAAAAGGAAAGGGAATAAGGAAAGGGAAGAGAGAATAATAGGAAACGGAATAGATAAGGGAATAGAGATACGAGAAAGGGACAACGAAATGAGAAAAAGGGAATAGGGAAAAATACTATTTCTATTCTATCTATTACTAAAATTGATGTTTACCGTATGTGAAATACCTGCCTACAGCGAGTCAGCAATGACAAAAAAAAAATCTATATAATAATCAGACAATATAGATAGAGGAATAAGCACTGAAATATATACTAGCTTATTAAAACAAAATGTATCAGCTGTGTTTTCCTCGCTTTTTTTGTGCTTTATCTAAATATAAATTTTTGTCGAGCAACGTAAATTAATGAGTTGTCAATATTATGAATTACGTTGGCTATAATATGATCTCGCGAAGGATAAATAAAAACTAATAAATATAAAAATCGTCAAATTGGAATTGTAGTTATTATTATGAGAGTGGATCATTTATTTAAACGCAGAATATTTATATAATTAGCCCTAAGTAAAGATAATCTCATATTCGGTGTCTTCAAGAATCACGTGTATATAATACGTACAACAAAAACTTTTCTACAAAAGTTGTGCAGAATTCAATGCTGCATAACCTAAAAATATTTTCAACTATACAGGCTGTTCCAAAAGTAAGAACAAAAGTAAACTACTTAAAACGTACTGCACATTATAAAAGATGATTTTCAAGTGAATGGATCGACTTCAAAAAACCACCTTCCTCAAGTACCACCTTCCTCCACTCCTAGATGCGCAGCATCTAGTTAAAAATATAAAAAAGGTAAATGATAATTACGTTTCGCTTTCAAAAACTCAATATGTAAAGAGCTATTGATTAATGGTCAACGATTCTAGGAAATTGTTTCTGAGGTTAACTAAATTAGAAGTATAAATAACGATTCATTTTCTTGTCCTTTTCATCCGTCTAAAAATACATTGAACCGTGAAAGATTGCTAACATCAACAAATTGCTGTTACACCTATTGTTAGTATAACAGTCCAAAGCCTAATGAGTCTTAGGATATTTACACACATGCACACACACACACTATTTTAAAAACCCATCATGCATATATGGGCACCAAAATTCATTTATAATTTCATAGCCGAGGAAATGAACATGACGTGTCGGTCAAATGAAATTATTCAAATTAGGCTGCTGATGAGAAACAAATGAAAAGGCATAACCTACCATTATCGAGGAATGCTCAAATATACACGGCATTCCGACAGGACTAATTCGTTTCATTTGTTCTCGTTTTCATTCCACCCAGCGCACACGGATCCTATCCTTTTTCCCTTTCGCCTGATGTTTTTTCTTCTCTTCGTTTATTTTATTTTTTTGTTGTTGCTGGAGCGACGCGATGATGATACTACTGACCAACCATCTATGCTCCTCTTAGGATTTCACATATTTTCGTTCGCGTGATAAAGCGCACTTATATTCATGATGTCCCTGCGACAGACGTATAACGCGGTTCCGTGTGTTGTATTTTCGAAAAGATATTATTTTAATAAGAAAATCGGTAATTTTAACGTTCCACCGTTGTCCGTATGTCGCCCAAAGTAAATGACAGGCACTATAATTCTGTTTCTCGAGCTTCTGTATTGATGCACGTACCCATTTACTGGTTGTAGCATCGGTCAAAAAGTTTTAAGCCTTTTACCATCAAAAGTCCTAATTAAAGGTTTTAAGTATGTATATACATATTATAGCGTCATGTAGTACATCCATAATTTTTTGTTATTGTGAAGAAAAAATATAGTTTCCTACAAGTAATTACATATATGGGAGCCAAATTAGACCAAAATCAAAAATTGCTTCACTAAAAAAGTGAAAAGGTGTGTTATGTATAAATGCGAAGACTTTTACCATTATCTGAAATTTAAAGACATAAATGAGAATTATCTGTCCCTTAAAAGGGTTAGTGTTCAAGTTTTACCGTTGGAAAAGGCAATATAGTTGCCAAAAGTTATCAAATAAGGGAAGTTAACCGAATACACACTAAAAAATTTTAGGTAGAAACCTAAAAAAATTATCGAAATGTTAGAAATTTTCCCATAATACAAGTATTTAGGAGAATGTTAATGGAGAAATTTCTGGTTAGAAAAAATCTTTAACATTGTAATATTACCTAGAAAAATATTAATATCTTTCACGAAAAACTTAAAATTTCTCACAATTGGCAAATTACAGTTACAGTTAATACAATAATTTTTTTCTATTTTGCGTTCATAAAAACGCAATTGTAACACGCTTTTGCGTATCGAAAAGTGCTTCATTGTGATACGCCTTTTTTCATTTCTATAGGTTGGCTGTATTGAATACATTATGACAGAAAGCAAAATTGACGTTTAATGCATGTAAATTGTAAATACTTTAATCAAAAATTCTATACAAATTTAGTTTACATTGTTATTGTTATGAAACGTGGAATTACTGTATACATTTACACTGACGGAACAAGTATTTGAGCATGTATTGTTATGCCAGGCAAATTCTTCGTAAAAAGTTTTGCTGAGTTATGTTATGGCTTTAATGGTAGACTCTTGTGATTGAGAATCATTCGATGATATAACTCTAGAATGACCAGATGTACTTGGCCCTGATAAGTTGTGCGCTACAGCCACTTTACTTTTCATAGATGTTTCGATGTAACCTCAGCTACCGCAGATGACTTCCATCCACCATGACGTTTTATAGTCAGCAAATCACTGCCTGCGTCTGCTAAGTGTGTAGCACTAGAACGTCTGAAGCAATGTCCAGTATAAAGCTCTGAATTGGGCAATTTTAGAAAATCAGCTATTAATTTAGGCATTTTGCCAATCGTATTAATTCCAATCGGCACGATATATAATAACCATTGCGATATGTAAGGAAGAATCTTGAATGATTAATATTTTTTGGTCGCAGGGCGACATATTTTTTAATTAAAGTAATCCATCTTTCATCCGTAATTGCAAAAACTCTTACGATATTATTTTTTTTTAGGTACTGTCACCAAAATAATATCACTCTTAAATTCTAAATTATGTATGGACATATTTTGTAATTCACCTCGTCTACAGGCACTTGTGTAACCCATTATTAAAACGATCTAAAATTAAATCCATTACATAAAAATTACATTTTGCAAATAATATCGTACCTTTATTGCTAAATACAATGCGTCAGAACCTTCTTCTATAAATTTATTATATCTTCAATGCATAAAATTTTAGATTTCTTAGCCTCGTATCCCTCAGAGAATCGTTTTAAATAGGCTTGTAATTTAATATATTTTGATATGTCTGTATTTTTATAAATGGAAAAGCAAGAACGAAGCATGGAATACATAGACCATAAGGTAGAAGATTCTTATTTTTACCTTGTAATTCAAAATATGCCAATAAAATGTTTTCAGATATTGTGTGACATTATTCTGTACAGCCCATAGTTCAAATTGATGGTAGCATTTTTCATATACTGCTTTGATTTTTTCGGTAATAAATTATGACGGCGTTATCCGCAATTTCACGCAGTTGTGGTGGCGTACAAGATAAATTTGTCTCAGTATCACTCATTTTTTACAGTTTACAGAGACTATATTATGAAATATATTGTTTAAACAATTTAAATAGCCGAATTTGAATTTTGAATTCGTCAAATGTCAATCGTATGTCAATGTGACCAACTTCATATAAAAATAAAACTCAACATTTTAATGAGATTTTTATTAAGTATTTATTATCAATTTATAATGCAAAATAAAAAAAATAGTATAAAGGACTCGTTTCATAAGGCTTTTTGTCGCACTCGTTCATTAGAAAACTCGCCTGCGGCTCGTTTTCTAAACTTGAACTCGTGCGACAAAATCATGCCTTATGAAACTCGTACTTTAATATACTATTAAGTGATATGGAAATAAGCAACGCGCGCATGCGCAAACTTAAAATGGTCTTGTTCAAGACGTAGGCAAAATTAACTGGTCACAGGTAGTTCAGTTTTCTTGTTATTTTGGAACTATTATACTGATTACTAGTCGGTGGTATTACTTATATTAAGAAATCTGTTGTTTTTTGATGTTTTAAAGTCTATTACGCATTCTGCTATAATTTAAACATATAGAATATTCGAAACATCTTACATGCACGTTGGAATTAATTCAACATTATATGTTAAAAACTCAACCAGATGTTAAAACAAGAAGCTCATCGCTTTTAACATTAAAAAAAAAAAAGAAAAAAGTTATTACATTCATGAAAATAATTGGTTTTTAGAGAATAACTAAGAAAAATAATGTGTTACCTTAATAAATAAAATATGAAACAAAGGGCTGGAGAATGCGGAGACGTCCATTTCATCCAAGTGCTTTAAAATAAAAGCATTAAATAAATACTTTCTCGTGTTTATTTATCAATTATTTAAACAATACATACATAATTATTTACTTCTGCTTTTCTTTTTTTTTTCTAGACCTGTGAAGTCAAAAACTTACATTATATTGTATATTTTATATAGCAGAAGCCACATTTACTACGATAAGCAACATGAGCTTCATAAATATAACGATGTAAATAACTGTTCGTATTTGGGATGGCGCGTGCGGTATATACATATTATGAAGATAAGAAATTTAGTAAACAGAAAAAATACATAAATATATATAGTTTTAATAGCGTGGTTTATTATTTTATTGAAAATAAATCAAAGGCAAATTCGTGTTCCAATCCTTTTTATTACATTATCTTATTGCGACATGTTTCCGTTTATTAAACCATCATCTGGCAACTATAAGATGAAAATGTTTTTGTCAGCAATTACAAAATTGATTTTACATTTAAATTTTTTGTATACAATCTCCTAATTTTGATAATTGAAGTTATTTTTATGTATATATAAAATATAAATTTACGTTATAATTGAAATTCAAAATCTTAAATTTTTTTATTTTATAACATGCTAAATATAATAATTTTATGAATAAAATACTTACTGAAACGTCAAATGTTCGTTCCCCATTTAAGAATGATGCGTTGAAAAATTTTGTGGGTACAATGAGAGAAATTCTTTGAAACCGTTAAAAACTAATTAAAAATTAAATTAAAAACGATGGAACGTGAAAACAACAACACATTAAAATGTATGTAATTTAAAAATCTCACAATTGTCGTAGGCAATCGAAAGAAAAACATACAAAACGGCCCAAATGCCAGCCAAGGACGCACTGAAGAACAGATTTGCATATATTTTAATATGATGATTTTATCAAATACGTTTTAATGTGTTTTACATTGTATTATTTAAAAATGTAAAATAAGCTTGGGATGTTTTATCTTTGCAAAAATTGGTATAAGATTTTCTCTCATGCATATCCTTAGAAAAAATATATTTTCATCTTATATTCCAATTCTTTTTATTACAATTTTTTAGAACAATTTATTGGAACACGAATTTGCTTTTGATTTAATTTCAATATCAGCATATATTACACCAATCCCCTGGGACACTATAGACTATTCTTAATAATGTTAAAACAGGCAAAAGAATTCCTAAAGGAACAGAGGCCTGAATTTATTAGAGATCTATTTAATAAAGACAGGAAGACTATCAAAATGATAGTAGGTCTACTGACGCATATGTACAACATAGGCCGGCAGATGAGGTAAGCTGCAGATTCTACCAAGAGGAGGAAGAAACACCAGTTCATGTGCTGTGCCAATGTGAAGGCCTGGCGAGGACAAGGTTTCTAGTAATGGGCGTGGAGAACCCCACAGCTAGCACCTACACAAAGAAGCCGCTCTCAAAGATGATAAGCCTAATTAATTAGAAGAATTCTTGTCCTTGTTAGACCCTCGCAATAGCACAAAGCATGAACTTGGGATTTCTTTTTTCTTGTGGCGGATTTTGCATCTTCACACTTGCTTACAATAATCGCTTTTAAAAATAACTAACTTTTTGAAAACTATTAACAAATATTATTCTAGATCTTCTGTATTTATTTTATATCTCCTTCGCTTTTGTCCCTCGTTCAGAAACACATCTACATTTCCGTTAAATTATATTTAATTAATATTAAACATTACAACTTGGGTTATTTATTTAACTGGACGTCGCTGAACGGGGCATTTTTTCTTTTTGTTTTTTTTTTATGATTTTACCAGCACATGTTGCTTTTGGGATCTAAAGAAACATTACTATTGTAAATTAGGTCCTAGTTGCACCTAACATAATTCTGAACAAAATATCGTACAATTTGATGGATATGTCATATTCCTTGTGCAAAATTTCATTATACTTATTTGTATTATGTTCTGGACATTATTGATAATCCTTAGGAAACACAAGTTACCACGATTGGAAGAAGAGTAGTACCAGAAGGCTTACGAATCACCTATCAGCGCCTGCAATATGATAGGATTACATATGTTAAAGAATCGAAATACCTTCGGGTAGAGTTCAATCAAAGATTTATATGAGATCCTCATATTAATGCTACCGATTGGAGTAACCTTCTGGGTTCATTTTATGACTTGTCAAAAATAGCTTATCTTTTTCAATTTTTGTTTGTGTTTTTCTATGATCCACTCCTTATTTGCTTTCGTGCTATGTTTTTGCACACTCCTAGAGGAGGTTCTGGACCTGTATCAAAACCAATGATCAGTTTTTTTGTTAAATCATAGGCTTTTTCGCTTCCTTCGATTATCGAATGTTCGAGTAGCTACAGGAAACCGACTAAATCAATTTTTATTGTATCTTGGAATTCGCTGAGCCCACGGTATCGCCTGACTATGTGTTCCAATATAAATCCGCTTGCTCTATTAAACTCACCGATTGATTTTTGTCACACAACGCAATATTGCATATGGATTAGTTACATCTTGTCCGATTCATGATTTCCATGCCGAACTTTCCGTTGAATAGATATGTCGAAACCATGTTGGTCCCAAAAGATTGCCTTCCACATGATGATGGTATTGGATATGGACAATTATTGTGCCCCAATGCTGAATATCTATCACTTGATAGTCGTTGCAACCCAAGATGGCCCATTCTTGCTTCCCTCATTAACACCAAATGCTGCTGTGGGATTCGTCCTCATAGCGCCTGTTATTCCCAAACGCTCAAGCTTCTGTATCTTCCTAAGCTCAACTATAGCAGTTTAGTGCTGCACTTTTGTCGACCTTACCAGAGATCTATAACTGATTATGGTTTTGACTATCGTGACGTATGTCCATTCCATTGTATTAGGTCTTAGCCCACCTGTTTTTCTATGGGTTCTTCTAGCCAATATGCGTGTTGTCTCCGTTTTGGCTTTAACCCTCTGAAGTTATTGATTCCAAGTAAGCCTGGAGTCAAGAATAATACTAAGATGTTTTACTTCCTCAGGTAGGTTTATTTCTTCACTTCGCAGTTTTAACGGTCCAAGATCATCTAATTTGCTCTTTCTAGTGAATGCTATTATAATCGTTTTGGAGCGACTAATATTGAGACTATTAAAAGCTATTAGAAAAGCTGAAGGACAGTTCTCTTACAGGAATGCTAAGTGTTAGATAATAAGTAAAAGATTCGAAGGCTTCAAAACATATTTATCGGTTGATTTTGATAATTTTTCAACCAAATTTTATTCAGTTATTCTAATAATTATCATAATTAATATCTATAGCTAATCTATGACTGGTGGTGTGGAACATTTACATAAACGCAGACGACTGAGTATTATCCCGGCTATCTGATATCTTGACGGCATTAATATGGATTTACGTCCGTACATCACATTGGATACGACATCACGGCCACCACGGTATTGTCTGAAAATCGTCCCCGGAGAGGACGCCGATCTCACCAGAGACGATCATCTCACGGTTAATTAGGCAATGCATACGCGACAGAGGGTTATATGTAAATACCACTCGGGGACAATTTCAAGCTCTTTTAACCACCGCCCGACAATTACTTTGCAATTTAGATATGCATCAGACATTAAGAGGGGGCGGTATGGCGGCTTTTCGGTGCTTTGCCGAGCCGCATTCGTGCCATTTACGAGGGGTAGGAACACCACCCGGACATGCATGCAGATTATTTTTACGGATAACGACGCGAAGTAATCGAGCAGAGGTTTTTTGACGCACATATGTCAGTCTTTTTATGTATTTTAAATATATACCTTACTAACATAAATGAATCGTAATACTATTTGTTTAATATAATTAGTTGTTGGGCATATTTAAAGTATTGTAAGAATTCGAAATTCCATCCTGTATAATGCAAGTATTTAAATCATTTTATAATACGTAGCTTGATAGGTACCGTGGCATTGCTGAGTAGCGTCTGCTCACAGGAAACAATAATCTATTTTCGTTTAAAGACTCGCGTAATTAAAATAATATGGTATTACTTTGTATTTTATCTACTACTTTGTCTATTGTATGTTACAAAACGCGGATCAGCAATTCCCACGGTCCTCTCAAGTAGGACGTCTGGAAGTCAGAAAAATAACGCCTTCGGTCATACTTGCGCCCTCCTGTAAAGAGAAGCGAAACTAGTTATCGGTGCGAAATGACGTCACAATCAAAGTTCATAAAAACCCTTAACATAGCTGTTTTCAATTAATTATATTCCGTGGACTTCGTTACAGCTAAAGTAAAAGCACGCGTTCCCTTCGTATCGGGCGTTTCTAAATCTTAAAATAAAAACTTCTCATCTTAGTTTTTGCAATCAAAATACGCTAAAAATTGACAACAGGAAGCCACAAGCTTCCTCGAGAGATGTTTGTTTTGTGATAAAATTCATGAAAATTACCCCTTTTCTCGGCTTAAAAGATTGTAGTGTTGTGTAAGTTTTGTGCCTAATAATTTGGATTACGAGAAGAATTATTTTTTCCCACATCGGCGGTAAAGATGTTCAAAATTTCTGCTTAAAACTAACAAAGCAATTACGTGAAAACGTAACTCGTGCTCTCTCTCTCTCTCCCTTAATAAATAATTTGAAATAAGAATTACTAAATTAAGTTAATAAACATTGTAAGTAAAGCCTAAAAAAATCATCTAAATAGTTGTGTTTTGTTGTGTCATTTGCTTGATACTTTAAAATTTTAAATTCGTAGATTGTTAGCTTAAACTTAATTGTCACAAAAAAAATTGTTAAAACAAAATTGTGTTTTGTTCATTTTAGTTACTTGTTATTTTATTTAATTGTGTAGTTTGTTAGTTTTTTTTTTCAATGTCTTAAATTATTCAATATATAATTGTTAAAAAAAATATAAGTCGTTCTATTATTTCGCCATTTAAAAGAAGTTCAGTTTGAACCCTTAGAAAGGAGTTGGAGAGGAAGTTATCAACGGTAAGAGAAAGCCGACGAGAAGGGTAAGTCGACAATCATTAGGCAAACTAACGGCCCTGCTTCGACTGACGGTGGAAAACACAGTTGGGAAACATCTTTGCTAAAATTACTAAACCAATCGCTACGAACAAAAGTTTGTTTCCAGCATGGCTCGCGGTCAAAAAGAGCAGAGGGTTGTCTGCGAGACGGAATTTGGCTTGCCTTATTTGAATTTGGGCTGGCCATCCACAAAAGTTTCCAGACAAGAAAACCCGTTCCGTTACAGTATTATGTGGATATTACATGGATGTGAAAAATCGCAGTCACATATAAAACATAATACCTACATTCAATTGAAACGTATTGCTGTGGTTAGACAACCCATTTCGCTGAATATATTTTAGGTTGCATATTTTTGGTTGTTTATTGTTTTTTCCGATCTGCTGTATCAATTTACCGAGAATTTTTTACAATTTTATTTTTGTTTTTATTAAGTTTAGTTTAAGAGTTAATTGTATCATTTTAAATTTTGTAGTGTTAAGATTTTTTTTAATTATTCCATTCATTAAATTTCTCGTTTGTGCTGATTTAATGTGTATTCTATTAAATATTGTCGTTGAATTGTTATACGTCTGCGTTGTACGATTTTGAGAGAGGGATTTTTGTAAGAAAAACAATTGTAGAAGTTTGTTAAGGACTTCCTTGTTCGACTGTTGACGTGAGTAGACGTATTTTTGTATCTTTGTTGCCATTTTGTAATTCATTTTGATTTTGTGAATTTCGCTTTAATTCTGTAATATTTTAGTCTACCAAGGAACTTTTATTGTAATAATTGTTAATGTATTAAAGTGTGCACTTTATGGATATAAGATCAATTATTATTTTTTTGTTTAGGAAGATATATTTTAATTTTTTCTCTCATTTTATTTTAAAGAGTTAATTTTCCGTTATTCAACTTTGCTGTTTCATTTTAATTTATCAATCACCTCGGTTGGGTGAGTAGAAGCATTGTTCTTTCATTTAGTTTTTCATTCTTGTATATTTCTTGCATTTGTCCACGCTTTGATTTTAAATTGTGAAACCACGTGGATTAAATTTCAAAGGTTGTGTATTTTGGATAATCTTCCTGAACAAACAAAACTTTTGCTATTTTAATTTAGAGTCAAGTGCAGTTTTTATTTTAGGCCAGAACCTTCAGTTCAAGGTTTTTTCTGCACAATCTGTAATTTAACCCGTTGTTGTAATAAATTGATTGTTAATTAGCGTCATTGGGTTGAAAATTCTGTTCTTTTATTTTATTTCAAAACCTTTACAATTTTTCGGGTAATTAAGAAAGTCTGATTTCATACACTCACAATGTACTTTTCGTGGTTAGATTCAAGTTTTAATTTGCGAGGTTAACTCTGAGGTTAATAGTTCTTTTGCGTTCTTTAAAATCTTATCCGTTGAGCTAGCTAATTTTATTTTCTTTTTCATTTTAGAATTCATTTTGCATGTTTCAATTAATTCAATCAGTAGTATATAAATTATAGATTACTATCATACAAAAATTCTTCATAAGAATAATAGCACTTTGCTATCAAGACATACTCAACAGCAATTTTTTTTTTAATATCGCTCATGTGTCTTCCTGACAGTAGCCAGCTAGTTTATAGTTCAGAAAAAGAATACTCAAACGATTTCTTAAAACTAGTTAAGACATTTTTGAGTTTCATGTACAGAGTGTTTTACTTTGAAATTCCTAAAAATGACATATAGAAACAAAAAGTTTCCACAAATTGTTGTAACGACATGATTGGTTCAAAATCTAAAATTATGTACAGAGTAATGAAACAATTTCCTTTTTTTTGGAATTTCGGCTGGCTTTAGTTATTAAAAATTTTAATAAGTTACAATTTTATATACAAACGCTTTTTAATAAAGTTTCCTTCAGTGATTTTTACATGAAGTTTTTTAAAATCTAATAATTTTAATGTTGCTGGTAGATTACAGACATATTTCACCGCGACCTTTTCAGATCTATTGTGATTTCCTTTTTTCCTAGAAGATACTCTTTAATTTTTCCCTCATAATTAGGCTTATCATCATTGAGGGCGGCTTCTTTTTGTAGCTGCTAACTGTGGGGTTCTCCACACCTATTACTAGAAACCTTGTTCTCGCCAGGTCGTCGCATTGGTACAGCGCATGAATTGGCGTTCTTTCCTCCTCTCGGCAGAATCAGCAAGTAGCATCATCTATCAGGTCTATATTGTACATATTTCTATTTAGTCTACAATGATCCATCAGCAGTTCGTTTTGACAATCTTCCTTTTAAATATCGTTTGTAATGGTTTTATTAGGTTAAATTATTTTTCTTTAGTGGGCTTATCCTAATGATTTCCGTCTTATATACTTCGTTGATAAACTTTATTGTAGAAATTTTTACAATAATATTAAAAATTATTAAATATTGATAAAAAATGGATTTTGTAAATTAGTTGTCCTAACTTCGAGAGCCGATAGTGTACGTGTATTAATAAGTACGGTACGCATCCATTCCCCCAAAAAATAATGCAGTTTAGTAGTATGTATTAATGATTCCATAAGGTCGCTTGGGATTCCATGTCGTGGGAAGATGTGGACAACTGGAATGTATTGTTGGAATAATAAACAAAGAAAGGTATTTAGATATCCTAAAATCAAAACTTCGTTTATCTGTGCAAAAATTTGGCCTCAATAATCAATTTATGTTTCAATAGGATCGAGATCCATAACATACAGCCAAGATTGTGCAAAATTGGTTTCATAGCACTAGGATAGAGGTATTAGACTGACCTGTACGATCGTCGGACCTCAAACCTATTGAATATTTGTTTTCTGGTAGAAAAATGTGGACATGAGCAAAGTACAACTGGTCAAATTATGGCCATATTTTCATTTAAATCCGTCAAATTGAAAGAAAGCATTATTCAGCAATTTGTGATTTTTTTGTTGACGCTGAAATTATATTTATCAACATCTATAACGGTAAAAAATACCGAAGATTTAGAGCAGATATTTTTCTACATTTAACATACTCTCTTCTAGCTGGTCCGTTCTAGTTGTTGTACTTCTTTTGGTCATATTGATTTGTTGCTTGGGAACCGTTGACAATATTTTTGTCTTCAAAGAAGAACATGGAATAGATTTGGAATCAGGGTTTCCTGTTTAATGAGACTTTCAGCATTACCTTTCTGGGTGTTGTCATCTTCTGTCACACATGATTCCTAAGCAGTTAATTGAGATACGAAATCGTATATTCATTTGGCGGCGTCTGGGCGTGAACAGGTAGCTATCAGGTCATGATTAGAGTTAACTAACTAGCTACCGGTTAATTGAGGGTTTACCGAAGGGCGTAACTACATCAAACAATCACTCGGCCCGCTTCCTATCACTCCCCGTATATGCCCGTGCGGTGCCGTGTCCCGGCCTGCGTGCGCTGGTTCGGATGTTCGGTGTTAGCACCGTCGCTAACAGCAGGTGAAACCCCAGGTGAATTGCAATTCCTTAAATGAATTTCAGGTCACCCCCCCGGGCATCCGGCCAAATGGGAACGTATCTTCCTTTATTCTGCCGTATATAGTCTATTGTGCTAGTTGTTTCGTTTTTTTTTTTTGAAGATCGATGTGTACATGCCCAATAAAAAAACATTATGTTTCCATTCTTTTACGTTTACGTAAATAAATATAGTTCTTCCAAGACGATCGATGGTACAGTACTGCCTCAAAAAAAAAAATAAGGAGTGTACATACACACATCGTGAAGAAAAAAAAAGTAGTATGGTGTTTGGCCAAAAATGTAAACATACCTTGAAAAGGAATTTACCTTAGTATCCATGTACCTATCACCAAATATTTATTCAATAATCGAAACATGTCCCAGGCGGCTGGCACGCGCCACATAGTGGGTTAAAATCGCAAAATATGGACTTATGGAAAACTCATCTGTATCGTATTTTACTAGTGGAAGCATTACTTTTAATCTTATGAACTTTTTTTTTGCAAATTCAATATTTAAAAAGTTATTACGCGAAACTTTTGTAAATATTTATAACTTGGGCAACCAAATATTTTTTTCTTTGTAAAAAAAAAAATTATCATGGATGCTATTTTATACCAGGCATATTTTTTTTAATAAGCAGTAGTATTTAGAAAGTTATGACGTTTAGAATTTTTTCTTATCTGAAAAAATAGTGAAAATTAGTTAAACTCAAAAAGCTATAAGATCTAAACTGTTTGTGTTACTAGTCCTTTTTTCCTGGGGATTGGGAGTACCTACTAGGCGCGTCCCCGGGGTGATGGATAGGAAAAGGCCATCTTGTCAGGGTTCGCTCAAGACGAGATGGTTAGTGGCGGCTATAAGTTCGCTCTCTCGTTCGTCGCTACCGAGACACCGGAACATTCGAAGACCGGAATCGCCCAGGTCCGTCACGGATAGCAACCTTCGCGAAAGATCGACGCCTTAAAGTGTTGAGCACGAGAAATCAGCGATTGACGGCGCCTGAAATCGCAGCGGAACTGAATAAGGAACGTGAACGACCGATAGCTTTAACAACAACCAAACGCCACTTAAAGGAAGGAAGCCGGTTTATTCGGTCGCTTTGCTGTGTCGTAGGAACCGCCAAGAACGATTACAGTGGGCAGAAACTCATAGAAATAGGACTGCAGAAAATGTCAGAAACATTTTTTGGATTGACAGTGTCGCTCCCGCAGTAAAACACGGTGGTGGTTCAATCTGGTCTTCAATCGATCTCGTAAGAATTGACGGCACTATGCGCAAAGAAAATTATAAACGCATATTAGAAGAAAATGATGTAACGTCAGGATTGCGGTTGATTGGGGAGAACTTCGTGTTTGCGCATGATAACGACCCCTAGCACATGTTTTGGAAATCATACCCTGGCCACCCCAGATTTCAATCCCACCGAATTACTGTGGAATGAGCTGGACAGGCGAGCAAGGCAAGTCTGCCCAACTTTGAAAGAGCAACTGTGGCGACTTCTCCAAGCCGAATGGAACAATATTCCCCAGGAAACTCAAAACAAAATATCCGGGCCGTATTGAAAGCCAAGGGATGATTGTTTTAATTTTTATTTCTTCTTGTTATTTATTATCTACGAATACACTTTTAATTTCTTTCGAATTTCTGTCGTTTTTATTTAGTTAACTGTAATTTACTAATTGTCCTAACTTCTATGGCCGGTAGTGTGCGTCAACGCATTAAATTCCTGGTTGCACCGTGTAACAATTTTCATTGGCTCTTCGTGTACATTGCGTATGTTTACTGTTATATGCCGTAGAAATAACCTGTACCGCGTAACGAATATTTGATTAGAAGTGAAGCTGGCCAACTGGGGTGATAGATATCAGATAAACACACTTATACCCACAAGAGATACACAAGTATAGCGGCAATACATTAGTGTCGCGATAAAATTAGGCTGTCATTTTACTTTATTTTCTTTCGAATTTCTGTCGTTTTTATTTAGTTAACTGTAATTTACTAATTGTCCTAACTTCTATGGCCGGTAGTGTGCATCAACGCATTAAATTCCTGGTTGCACCGTGTAACAATTTTCATTGGCTCTTCGTGTACATTGCGTATGTTTACTGTTATATGCCGTAGAAATAACCTGTACCGCGTAACGAATATTTGATTAGAAGTGAAGCTGGCCAACTGGGGTGATAGATATCAGATAAACACACTTATACCCACAAGAGATACACAAGTATAGCGGCAATACATTAGTGTCGCGATAAAATTAGGCTGTCATTTTACTTTTATTTTCTTTCGAATTTCTGTCGTTTTTATTTAGTTAACTGTAATTTACTAATTGTCCTAACTTCTATGGCCGGTAGTGTGCATCAACGCATTAAATTCCTGGTTGTACCGTGTAACAATTTTCATTGGCTCTTCGTGTACATTGCGTATGTTTACTGTTATATGCCGTAGAAATAACCTGTACCGCGTAACGAATATTCGATTAGAAGTGAAGCTGGCCAACTCGGGTGATAGATATCAGATAAACACACTTATACCCACAAGAGATACATAAGTATAGCGGCAATACATTAGTGTCGCGATAAAATTATTATAGTCATTTTACGTCATTTACATCAAACTGAACATCTTATGTAATAACTGTGAAAGCCAATGAATCCAGCATTTTAAAAATCGTATAATGGGTAGAGTATCTCCTAAAAAAATTGAGACTAAAGATTTTGAAATTCTGAGCACCTTACAATAGATGTTCGTTAGGAACTTAAAGTATTTTACAGTTAGTTAGTTTTTTTTGAAGGTGGATGCAAGATGTGATGACACCCTGTGCTTTTTCTTGTTTTTGTAATTTACTAAAGGGTTATTAAAGTTAAAAGTACAGTCATCATCTTCTGACAGGTTAATAATATTGCGTAAACCAGAACAAAAAAATTACAATTACCGGATACCCACATTTTAAGATTCTCCTAAATTACCTCACCCCAAAGAACATAAATAAACTTAATCGTCCTGACTTATTAACTCAATAAGCAATAAATCTCGACCCATCCGTGGTCGATGGAAGAATGATGATTATTGCTATTATCATTATTACCTCAGTCAAGGGACTAACTAACTAACTAAACTAACTAACAACTGGTAACAGAGACGATACTTGTTCGAACTGTGGGTAATTTAAAAAATATACAGTCTAAAGATTGGAAGGAGAAAATCTTTTTTCTACACATATGTTTATACCCTAAACGAGTAGTATGCAGTACGTCGCGTAGCAAAGAACGAAAGGAGAATATGGTAGAGGAACGACAGTTCGAAAACGTATATCTCATTAAAATATTTCTTCGGACCCAATTTAACGGCGTTAATTGTAAAACGACTGCTTCGCTCTTTCTGCTCTCCTTTTGTGTTCTCGTTTCTGTTCGCCACCAGGGGCGTATCTGGATCTGTATGGTTCAGCAGTATAAATCTTGATGTGGAACTTATAGATTATAACACAAGGTGCGTATAAAGTTTACCACCAAGCAATAAATATGCATAAATTAAATCATTTCTATATGTTGAGGTAGTACTCTAGACTAGAGTATTATTTCAATCTTATTCAAATAGAGAAAGTGTATTACGTGATATTCAATATCTAAAACATATGCCAAAGGAATGATATGATTTTCAACTCGTATAGTATTTGCCATTTTGATATATTGTGAAGGAGTTTGGATATCTTATTCCTTTTTCCAGCGCTGATTACTATCGTCAATTTTTTACCCGTTTTCCCGCAATTTAAGCTATACACAAATAAAGAAAAATCAAAGCAGAGAAGGATGATCTTGAAGTTATATACTTTTAATTCTAGATTTGTCAATTTTTTATAAAACTCTACAAATTAACAGGATAAAGTGCCTATAACTGTTATTCTTACTCCTTACGCTTCTGAAGTTAGCTTAAATTTACAAAATTCGCTTCTGGGTGTGTACAAACAACAACAAATTTGTTTAAATTAACAATATACTTCTTTTGTGTAGCTTTTTTCTTTAACAGAAGCAGCTACCCACCAACAGTCGTAGAGAGTTTACCAACATGTACCAGCAAATTTACTTGAAGTGGTAACTAATTCCGCAAAATTAAAGTAATTCAAAATCGGTAGCGATATTATTACTCCATGAGATCCAAAAACATGTAATACTGGGTTTGCTAAGAGTCCTCCGATTCTCAAAGCCAGCTATCTACCTAAGCTGGCTTATCAAGGCTTCCATGGAACCATAGGAGGGCGCTGTGTTCGCCAGCTGTAGCGTTCCTCACACAACTCTGTGCACTACATAAATTTTAGTATGTAAGTTCGATGATAGATTTTGTTTACTTACAGAATGTAGTTATATAATAAATATAATCTCCCCCGAGTTAGGGGAGGGAGATGGGATTGGCGCAGGGGAGGAGGTTTTAAAAAAATGCCAAAAAATATAATCAAAAAACAATAATAAACATTGAACATGGAATACCAAAAAACTATTGGGTGCATTTACTAAATGAGTTGATTTAATAAAATATCATTAATTCCTCTACTATCTAATATTATCCTCAAAAAAGTTCATATAAACATTCATATATTATTTAATTTATTTAACGTGTAGTGTGTATAATTTACAGTTGGCACTCAGATTGCGCATTTATACAGCAATATATTATACAATAACATTTTGTAGAAACGCACACATAATCTCATTCATATCAAAATTTATTAAATCCGTAATTAAACATAAACCTTCGAAATGTCACGTAAGGTGATATCTCGTGCTGTCTACAGTTGTAGTTTGGTACAATGCCAAAAATTGATTTAGATAATGTGTTGAATAGGTTACTTGTGAGGTTACAAGTAGCCAACATCGCAGTAATTCCTTCTACAATAGAAGAAAGTGAGTTGCACAATGCCTTGCAAAATATAATTGTAGCTGCTCAACAGAACAGCATGTTTTTCTTTGAAAAAGTAACGAGATTGGAGTTTGACTAACCAGCGGAACCACACGAATTTGTAGAAGAATCGGCAGAAAATGAAGAAGACAATTGAAAATACGAGTGGATGAAAGTGCCATGTCGCATTTTAAAAACTGTCTTTTTTGCATGAATCAAGGTGTTTTATGCCCATCTTTCACATAGCACCATCGAAAATTCCAGAAATTCAAGAACACTCGAGTCTTGTGGATGTATGAAGGGATTATGTTATACTACTTTTGAGAAAAATTACATAAAAAAACTTAAAAAAAGTTTGATTTTGTAACATAATACCTTCATCCAGTCGTGTCTTCAATTATGAACATAAGTTATTGACCTATATTACAGTACTAGAGGTGCAAAGTACTGGAAAAGCAGTAAATCCAAACGACCGTCTCTCAAAGGCGTCAAATATAAATTCAGAAAAGTGAGTTACTACGACACTCATACAGGTGGGAAGAAAGTGTTAATAGAAGTGGTACTCACACGAAACATTTACGATTTATCATTGAATATATTCTCACGAAACTTGAAAATGCCATTGTTGATGAAAAAAAATAATTCGTGGATCTTCGACGCTGGGCTTTAGAAGTTAAAGAAGAAACTGGATACGAAACCTTTGAAAGCAGAAGACATTGTGGATTTGGCACTTTAAGAAGGTTAATTATTAATTAATATTATTGTTAATTAAGAATATTGTATCGCGTAAGACAATAAAATTTGTTATTCGTTCTACACGCACTTATATGAAACATCTAAGTCAGTAACCGATAATTTTATTAATCAAGTCAAACCCTATATCAATAGTATTGGCAGAATTGTATTCAAAGCGGATGAGGGTGGATTTAATCTCGAAATACACTCCGGTCGTACTGTAAATTATACGTATCCAAATAAACAAAAATATTTTTAATTCGAATTTAATATTTAATATTTGGGAAAAAAAGAGTTCTTAAAATCTAGTGGGCCTTTGCGGCTGTGTCAAAAAGTTTCTTTTTTTTCTGGAACAGTACCTTCTCCGTTCACAGTATGCTAAAATGTTACTAAGAAATGTTGTTCAGAATGAAAAGTTGTGAACAAGTCATCGGTCTACTTTGATAAAATCCAATGTTTATTCTTTTTCAAGTAAAGTACTTTTTGCGTTCACAATACGCCAATATGTTACTAAAAAGAATGATTACAGCAAAATATATATATAATAGAGTTTTGCAAATTTTCATACCGATTGGTCTAGCTTTAATAATCATGATTAGTGTTTCTACCTATTATTAACTCCATCATTATTATCAAAGCAGGCCGATGACTCTGAACATTTGTACACCGTCATAACTTTTTATTCTGAACAATATTTTGGCATACTGCTAACGGAAGTTGATGTTGAATGTTTATTATTTATATATATTGTTCAGTAGCAATAGAATATTTGTTCTAATTTGTTTTGGCTTAGAATCAACTTTAGTTTATTAGAATGTAACCTGTTTTGTTTATTATTGCCACTCATATTTTATTTTATTTCATTTCTTTTGCTTGAATTTGTACTTTTTTTTCTATTTCTTATTAGTGCTATAGCGGTGATGGATTTTCTTTCCTTTTCATTGTTCTTTTGACTCTGTTATATACACCATTTAAGTGTCTTTTAATAAATACACTATTATTATTATTATTATTATTAATATTAAGTTATTATTATCTCTGAGCTTGCTATACACCCTTGTTTTATACGTAAAAACGCCTTTTTTAGAGAAAAAAAAGATACATTATTAAAAAATAGGTGGTAAGGGGTACTCTCCCCATTATTAGCTCCTTGCGAAAGAAGGGTACGTCCTGTTTTGGACTAAATAATATGCTGCAAATTACGTTAAAAAAGTTTTTTAATATAATTTCGGAGATATTCCTTAAAATTCGCGCAAACTTTTGAAGAGTCTGTACTTCTAAATTGTGGCGATTGAACAGAGAATTTATATTTGCATAGTGCATCTACCATGGTACTCTTTTAATCTGTAGTTTTTCATGGAAATCGCAGTTGCATTTGTAGCACCTAAAAGTTTGCAGCGATATGTATTGAGCCGCCTCTGTCCAAAACCTAGTGAAGTGTTGCTGTTATGTGTACTACCTCGACGAAAGTCAATCTAACGCCGCCGACGCAATAGCAGCCTCCTCTACCTGGAATATAGTTTTCTGGACGACCACTATTTTGGGCATCCCGACCCGGAGTCCGTATGTGTGCCCGCGCCGCTTGGCATTTCATTTCTCGCTATGACAGATTCCTGTTACTAATTCATTTTTTAATTAACCCGAGGACTGGTCCCGGGTGCCCTTGCTGATGCAGGGTCGTGGTTCGGCTGTTAACAACGGAACATAAGCAATCATAATGAACTTCGTATTGGCGCTCAGTCTTTCTTTCGCTTCGTTTCTTTTTTGTTTTGCTATTTTTCGATTCCTTTGTATACCTTAGTGACCGTGTACGTTGTCTCTGGGGATCGTTGAATGAAATATAAACGTAAGCCCAACAAAATTCATCGATATAGCACTTGAAATTGTAGAAGTTTCGATGAGGGTCGACCACCTCTGGGTCTCGCTATAATTTGTGTTTGAATTAGTTGTTTTGACTAGTTTTATATTTTTGGGGAGTCGTTTCTGTGGTCAATTAACTTAGGTCAGTTATTTAAGAGGTGAATAAAGCAGGTAATTTCAGTCTGTCATGGGAAGGAAGAAAAAATATTAGGTTCTTTGCTGAGATGTAAAAGAATACTAGATAATATGTTTATCGACATTATGCATGATGCAGTTAATCATCAATTAAATATAGGTATCATTATAAAAGAAAAAAAATAATATATAAAACCAGAAAATTGTATCGCCTGGCTTTATTGCCTTACAAAGTACGCTCAAAAAAATACGGATTACTACAAAATTGTATTTGAAAAATGATCATAACGTTTTAGAGTACAAAAATACTGTGAATGCAATGTCATAGCGGATACTATTACTATGTTATTGTGCATAACATTTCTTAGTATAGTTGAAGAGTGTAGCCATAGTATAAACACGGACAATGGATAAGTCATCGGGGTCTGAAATTCTAGGTCTAGCTTCACTTCAAATAACAGCTCCCATAATGGCAGGTTGCTATTGTTTGCAATGGTACCTTATAGATAAATTAGTTTACTCATAAGAATTTAAGATGGAAATCTCATTATTGATGTGAAGATATTTGCTAAATTGTCGATCAGAAACTATTATATGTATCTGTATAGAATAAGAATAAGTCTGGGACGACTTTAAGCCACTATATTATGCATTAATTAACTAACGCTAATTAATAATTAGGTCACATTGGTAAGGTGAACATATGTATTCTAATATCAACCGAGTGTTACATACGTTTTTAGTTTGACTTAATAAAAATTGTGTTTAAGAGTATTTAATATTTATTAATTATAGTAATAAAGTGCAGTATTATACTAGGATGATATCGCGCGTAAATTAATATAACTATATTAATCCTTTTTTTCGGTAAAAATTATGAAAATGAAATAATAAATATAATAAGGAAATTATTCCTGAAAAATACATCATAATAACGATTTTAAGTAAAAAAAAAAGATTAAGTAAACAAACAAAGAAAATAAAAATTATGTTTTTTTATTCTTCGTAAGGAATGCGTCCGCTTACGCTTAGAATATTCATTATACTCGATTATACGATCTACATTTAAATAACTCATGTGCCCTGTGTCGTGTTATGTTTTCGTCGATATAAAAGCATAAAAACACCTTTTGCGTCAGTTAAGTGGGAGAATGTAAACAAATGGCCCGTATGGTACGTGCAGTTTAAAGATTAAATACATACAATTCCGAAGAAAATACTTTAGTATTTACACTTACCTGCAAGTAGAGCTAAACTGATTCAAAATTTTATAAAATTAATAAGATGGGGGGAGGGGGGGAGAGGAAGGAAGTTGGCTCCCTCACTCGACATTATCACGAGCCGCCACTGTTTCTATGTGATCGCAAACAAGTGGTGCATTTAAATCAAAATTTTTCTGGTACTTCAGATATTTTTTTTAGATGTTCCTCAAGGTTCGAAACTTGGTCCTATTTTTTTTTTTTCATTATATTCGTCAACGATTTTATATCTAACTTTCTGATGAAGTTATTCTTGTCAAGAAATGTTTTCGATTTGTTTTCGTAACTAAATAAAGAAGGTGAAACAACACCGTCTTTATTTAGTTACGAAGTCGTTCTGATACGTTTGCAGCTCATAAATAAAAATTAAGTTCTGATATAACTCAAAAATTTGATTTTTCATTGAAAAGGTTTATAGTTTAAAAAGATTCATAGTTTGAGTGATGACTCAAACTATAAATCTGTTAGATGCTTTGAAAACATCATACAAATGAATTATGTTCTAAACTTAATGCTTGATGTTATCAAATAAGAAGAATAATAAACTTTACACACGTTAGTATTACTTTATTATTATACTATTACTAATTTCTTTAGTTTAGTTAATTACAGCATAATTTTATGCGGGGCGGAACTTTTTTAGTAGCGGCAGCCCTGAAGATGTCTCTTACGAGTGTGGATGAAATGTCGGCCAGATGAAGATCCAGAACGCGGTTCTAGCCCAGAAATCCAGCAGAGTATCGTAATGCAGGCGCAATTTAACTCCCGCACCATTTTTTTATAAGCCTCATGTGTGCTTGCTGGTAATTAAAAAAAAAAAAGCATATGCTTGTTTATATGAATTGAGTGATTCACTAAATATAAATCAATTCAAATCAAATCGTTCTAGGACGGAGTGCGAATGAACTTGATTCATGATTTGTTATTGTTTAAGTGCATGAATCGCTATTTGTTTTTCAAGTAACTTATTCGGCTAAACAAGCTTTGTAAAATACTAGTAATAACGTAAAATATATAGTAAATAGCTTTTAAACTTTTGATTTTTTTTTTTTTTTTTTTTAAGGGTGGTAACGCCTAAGCTATATATTAGCTTATCAGGCCCCCTCAGAGCCAAATCTCCCTCCTAATCAACATTACGACCCCGGAAAAAAACCGATTATCGTAATTTACCAGAGTGAGATTTGAACCCCGGACTCCGCACTGATAGCCAAGCGTGCAAGCCACTTGACTACCAGCCAGGCTTGAAATGACATTTGTAAAATAGGTTTTATTTACAATTATTTTGTGTTTAAGCTTGGTAACATTTTGCTTTTTCTTGTAGATACAATTTTATGAGAGATAGATTTTTTTTTAAATTAGAGAAACAATAAACATATTTCTTTGTATAAAGCAATAATATTTACAGTAAAGAAAGTGTTGTGTTTAAATTGAACAACATTTCATTGTATATTTTTTACATAGTGTATATCCACTTTTTATACTTTATTAATTTTCTAATTTTCTAGCCTTCGATAACCTTTTTTTTTTTGAAGATGGTATACAGTTAATTGGTAAACCGTTCTAAATTACCAAGAAACTATTTTGACTCTTTCCTGAAAAGCAATTATTGATAATAATTAATAAACATTCATCATCCTCTTGTCTAGACCTTTGTCTAAACTTATACAGAAAAAGAACGACGAAGAGAATACGGATTGGCAGTAAAGTACGAAACGATGCATCTGGACAATTAAAATCATCACAACCGTCCGATGCTGCCTCGCTATATACCTGGCTTTAGGATCGACGATGAAATGCATCAGCCGGAACGATATAAGCGAAAACAAGAAGAAGAAAAATTAAATTACTACGGCGAAAAAAAAAAAAAACAACCGATAGAATAATAACAGCAACAACGAGACTCATGCAGGAAAACGGCCAGTAAATTGCCTGATAAGTGCGCCATCCATCATATGGTGTACAAACATTATCAAAAAACATAAATTACCGAGGTCCCGGTCCCTAATCTACTAATCAATCTATCACACTTTGTCATGAAAATTATCCTTAAGGACCAGTACGGTTCCCCTATCAATCTAAGATTGCGGCGAATTTCTACCCCTAGAGCGTTCGGATTTGTGCGATACGCGACTGTAATTTAAACATGGTACCGGGATCGAGGCAACGCGCACTATGTATTTTAATATAGCGGCGAACGCGGCCACAGAAAAACGTTCGTAGACGAGCAAATTAACCGTAGTTACGTTTTCTGGGGGAGAGCGCGAAGAGATTTATAGAGGTCGTGGGGCACTTTTGAAGATACCGACACCCCTATTTTACGGACTGCGATTGCGTGATGATTTTCTGGCGCGGTTCGACGATTTTTTTTACGAATCGTTCCGCTCTGGTTTCTAAACACGAACTGATGTGCGGAGGTGAAATTAATTCGTCAAATTGAGCTCTCCCGGACCTAGATATCGTGTCGGAGATTACGCGTGACCATGTGATCCGTAATGAAGGAGTAATTCCCAGAAATGTACGCCATTAGATGACGTTAAAACACCTACAGTTTTTGATTTCGTAGTAAGATAGTATGAATGGTGTTCTGAGAATCGAATAATATAGAAAATTTTATAATATGTTTACTTAATGGAAATTATATACTACACTCGAATACTTATACACTTTAATTACTTCACGAAATGGTTAATGAATCTATATTTTCTCAACCAGGGTTTTCCAGAAAGTTTTATTTACTTAGATACTGAATTTTGACAAATATTTTTCTGAATGACTGTACATTGTAGTGTCTATAATGTGTAAATAAAGTAGTGTTTTAGTCATCCATGATATGTTAATGACTAGAGTTGGGCAATTGTCCGGCGGAGCAGATATGAATTGCGACACGGGCCTCAAATAATGTAATATAAATAAAGCAGATCAATCGTATTATCGTAATTTAGTATGTATTTATAAAACATAAGTCATATTAATAGGCAAAGCGGGCGAAAAAACGGGCCATCTTGCGATGCATTCGCATTTTATATCACTACATATTTAGATAAAATAAAAAAAATTACATTTTATAAGAAAAACAGGCACTGTTGTTACTGACTTGCAACTCTACGGTTCATTTGCTTTATTGGAGTACATGAGTTGAAACGCACGTTCTGAATGCGTACCTGCAGCGCCGGAAAATTTGGCCAACTCTATTAATGACAGTTGTTAATAATTACTGCATTACATTTTAGCTACAAGTACAAAAACTTATTGAACAATACCCAAACAAAGAATCATGATGAATATGAACCGAGTGTACCACTGTTGGACATAAGGTCAGATATAACAAATATTGAGGAGAGATTGACAAACTGGCTGCAAAGTAGCGGTGGGCGATTCGAATCTTTTCAGTGATTCGAATTCTAACGACTCCTACAATTAAAGGTTCGCATAATATGATTCGTACCGAAATATTCTAAAAGATTCATATATAGATTTGCGATGATTCATATCCTCTTTGTACTAACAATGGATGATTAGAATTCTAATCACTCTTTGCACTTTATTCGAAAGATCTTGCAAAAGGAAAAAAACAGTAAATCAATGTAAGAATTCGAAATTCCATCGGATATGATACACAGTATTTAAATTAATTTTATTAATACGTTAATGATAAGTACTGTGGCATTTGCTGAAGCAGCGTCTACTTCACAGGAAATAACAGTCTGTTTTGTTTAAAGTCTCGCCTAATTAAGATAATACCATTTTTATTTTAAATTTTATCTACTTCTTTGTCTATTGTATGTCACAATTGCTGATCAGCGAATCCCACATTACTCTGTAGAAGGGCGCGAAGTTCAGAAAAATAACGCCAATCACCATTCTTGCGCCCCCTTGTAAAGAGAAGCGAAACTAGTATGTCGGTGCGAAATGACGTCACAACTAAAGTTTATAAAAGAATTTTACATTGTTGTTTTGAATTAATTAGTTCGCGGATACCGTTTCAGCTTCGGAAAAAGCACGCGTTACCCCTTCGTTACCGGGCGTTTCCATATCTTAAAATTAAAATCAAACTTCTCTTCTTAAATTTTGTAATTAAAATAAGCTTGAAAATTCGAGAACAGGAAGCAAAAGCTTTCCTCGAGAGATGTTTCCGTTTTTGTGCTAAAATCGTGCGAAAAAAAAGTGAGTGTTGTGTAAAGTTTTTGTGCCTTAAATATTTTTGATTACGGGAAGATTTAATTACCCACATCGGTTGGCCAGATGTCCAAAATTTCTGCTTAAAACTAATCATTGCAAATACGTAGAAACCGTAACTCGTTCGCACTCTCTCTCTCCCTTGATAAATAATTTTGTAAAGTAAAAATTGCTCAGTGCTTATGTTAAACAACTTTATAAAATTTTAAAATATTCATCCAATTAATTGTGTTTTGTTTTTTTTTACTTCTTATTTTATTTAATTTGTAGCTTATTAGTTTAATTCTATTGTTTCAATTTATTCAATATATAATTGTAAAAAATAGACATTCTATTATTTCGCTATAAAAAATAGAAGTTCAATTTGTACCCTTAGTAAAGTTTTGGAGAGGAAGTCATCTTGTAAAGAGAAAGCCGACGAGGTGGGTAAGACGACAATCTTCAGGCTAAGTAACGGCCCTGCTTCGACTGACTGAGGGAAACACCGTTGGAGGACATCTTTGGCTAAATCTTCAAAAACCAATCGCTACCTAACAAAAAGATTGTTTTCCAGCAGTGGCTCGTCGGTCAAAAGAGCAGGTGGGGTTATCTGTAAACGGGGCTTGGTTTAGTTTGAATGAATTTCGACTGACCACCCCCAAAAGTTTCCAGCTAAGAAAACCCGTTAGGTTACATCAATATTTTCGTAAAATAAAACAAAATGAAGCAATAATGGATTATTTTGTTTTATTATTTGTTAATAACAAAATAAAACAACAAAATTTCAGCAAAGGTTAAACACAAAATTGTCTTGGTAAATACAGGCACTATTCTTGACCGTTTATCTGTCACTATTTGTCACTTTTTAAAAAAAATACGCTTGCATGGTACGGATGTAGCCGGTATAGATAATCTCTTTCTCGTTAACTCAAATAATGTTGGATATATTTTTCCACCAAAGCAAAGGATTTTCAGTTCATCTTAAAAGAGGCTCATTCAGATATCTATTTATCTCCACTTGGCAAACAGTATCTGAGCTTCGACTCTCTACTAAACGAGTTGTATGCGACTCTGACTCCGACTAAGACTCTGACTCCTTGACTATACTAGTATACAAGAGTACTACCAATACAGATTCGTATAAACCGAAATGATTCGTATCGGCTGATACGAATCCGTATAAATAGTAAAGATTCGTACCGTACGAATCATATATGGGAATGTACTAATGAACCATACGAATCCGACCCACCCCTACTGCAAAGACTAGAAAGTCATCTAGTAGCGATTAACATCACGAACGAAAGCATGAAGTGAAGAAATTCGACTACATCTTATTGATGAGGCTACATACGAAACATCATAGCTCATAACATATACCTAAGATATCTATCAACTCCTCTGACACGTTCTGGGCAAAACAGAAATTATATCATATGATCATTTTGAAGTTAAGATGAATATCGATTTTGAAATATTTAAATTTAGAGATGCAAAATAAACTCAACTCAATTAAATACAAACTCAAGTTACCTACAAGATTTTTAGAAGATGTAATATTAACGCTTCTACAACTAAACAGTTAAAATATAAAAAAAAATGTAGAAATAACTGCCATAGTGATGGTAAAAATGTTATAATGCCCAACTATAAATGATGGGTATAACATACGTTTAATATTTTTTTTAAAGTTCATTTAGCACTGTAAGAAAAAGTAAAAAAGTACAGGCTGTTCCATTTAAAATAAACAAATTTTCAGCAAAAAACATTCCTAGTGCAACCTTGGTTCCCGATCACACAGTATCAAAATTATAAATTCTAACGTGGTTTTAAGATGCAGATAACTTTATACTGTAATACAACAGAAGCTAATTGCTCAAACTTATACCGTTTGGACAGACAAATCTGTAGATGTGATTCCACCACTTTTTAAGGAGAATTGCGAATAATTGGAAAACTAAGCCGTTTTCGAAAAATAAGAAGATATTTAAGATTCAATATGGAAGATAATAAGTTACTTATATACATATAAACGTAATGTTTTTAATTAATAAAACACAATTATTTCAGATCTACCACAACTTCGCTTTTATTTCGTATTTGATTTAATTTTCAAACTTAACTGAACTAAACATCTAATACGTTATACTCTTCGAATCCTTAGCGTAAACATAAACAGCCAAGCGGTGATATTCGATACCGTTGATGAATGATTTGTGCACAAGGGTTGTACAGTAAACCTCAGGGGTAATTGCAATGCAGCTAACTCCAACAATAACGACAGAGGCACCAAAATGTTAACATACATATATTCCAATTATCAAAATGTTAATTCAGCTAACAGTTATTTATTAAATACCTGAACTTTGTTACATAAAAAAACTCACGCTTTATGTAACTATTTGTCAGAATCTCTAAAATCGCTGTCAAATTAAGAAATACCTACTGGAACAAACATACTACACTAGAAGAAGGGAGAAATGCCTGCGATAGTAATTTAGTATATTTGATTGTTTGTCTATCAATGTTAGTTTACAGTATAGTAGTAATAAATGCAAACTCATCTCAGAACTGATTATACGGAAATTACCGAATGGTGTTCTGTTATTCCAACAAGACGTAACAAGTGCTCACACAGCCAGAAACTCCATGAGAGAATTTTTTTAACGGACGCATAATTTCGCGATTTAGAAATTTGCCTTGGCTACCTAGGTCCCCAACTTAACGGTACCCTATTTTCTCTCAAAGGTATATGCAAGTCGTCCTGCAACAATTGAGGAACTAAATGACTGCATTCGAGAAGACATCACAAGTACTAGATGGAGATTTACTTCGCCGGGTGATATGCAATTTTGCATTTAGAATTGAAAACTGTATTCAAGTTTTTAAAACATGCACCGAGAAAAGAGATTACATAAAAATGAAAAGTTTTATAACTTTTGGTTTTTACCATGTTAAACCAAAATGATACCTTTTCGCAGAAAAGCGTGTATTTTATTTGAAAGTAACGTGCTGTTTTGCCGAAAAATTGTATTTTCTTCTTAAGTACATGGCGTTTTAGTTTATTTGCGTGGACACGCATAAATATATTGATTTAAAACATTTGGCTTTTAGCGGAAAATGCAAGCGTATGCATTTAAATTAAGTGCTTCTTTTAAGCGAAAGTATTTTAGTTTTATTCATGTTCCCACGTCCATAAATTTCAGATACGCAAACTATAGCAAACAAAGATAAATATTTTAGTGCGCGATTAAAGGAATTTCAGGGACAATTGGAATGTTTTCAGTTAATGTTGCGTTACTTATAAGCCAAAGCACTTTGCAGAAATATGTAGTGTTTGAACGTTTAAAACTTTTATCCACGGAAAAAAAAACAACTTTTTTTTGTTAACACATTTGGTTACTAAATCATTACATGATTTAAGTAATATTAAAAAATATTATTGTATTCAATTAAACGAATAATTTAGTTAGAAGGTTTATTTGAAACAAGGGCAGTATCTATTAATTTAACTAAGTATTTACATGGAAGTAAAAATAAATATGGCATATTATTTTCGTATAGTAGATTTCTCCCCATGCAGTACAGCAATTATACTCATGTGTAGTACAGAAATTGTCGCATAGATGGCGGATCTCCTGTTTCATTCCAGTAATTTCGCACAAATAGGGTGGAATGTACGATTACACCATACTAACCTAGTATATTTACCAGATCAACATCTGACAGGAGTCTTCATCATTGGTAGGACGATTTCTTTAATGGCACACTATGATCGCTGCGATCAACATCCCAATACCAGGGGCAAAGGCTTGGCGGTTTTACAACATCCCTAACCGTGTGTCATCCATATGTGATAAATATGGAGTCCATGGATTTTCGCAGTTAATTCATTTTTATTTCAATCAAAAATGATCATGGCATTTTGTTGTGTTTACACTTTTCTGTAAAACCGCATAAAAGTCAAGTCTTAAAGTGAATAAGTCTTATAAGAAAAGCGAAACCTCTTGATTCAAAATGCTTGCGGTTTTCTGCCAATGTGCATAGTTTTCAAGTTCAAAATAAAGAGGACTTGAATCAACTATCAATATCTTTCACTTAAAAGAATGAACTACTTCAACGAAAAATATATTATTTCCGAAGAAAACCTGCAACGTCTACAAAACCACCTCTAATCCAATTCAATCGTAACCACCCACCGCAATATCCAATTTCGAAGATTAACTCGATTAACACGTCTTGATGGTCGGAACGGAGCGACGCACGGTGGTTGGGCGCATCCCGTGGCCGGCAACTGTTCATTTTTGATCCGCCAAGGTGGTAATTTAGTTTTAATTGAGCCGGGCGTAATTCGGTTCCGGTTAGTTTGGCTATCGATGAGTACGAAACAATTAACGGGGCAATTTGGTGGCATGATGAGATGATGACGGTGTAAGTGAACTGATTGCAGGTAATCTCTGTAATTAAGCCGGGGATTCGTGTTATTTCGGGCGCACGCCGTACTACTCACAATTAAATCGGGAGCCGCGCCATGGCCGCGCGTCGCCGTTCCCACCAGGTTCGATACACGATGGTTGAGATAAATCACTGGGATATGCCGAATGGAATTACTACTTTTCGGCTCTCGAATTGAGTGATGGTAGGTATAGAGTATAGAGCAACGGAAGTTACCATTATGTGTGTTATTATGCTCTCATTGGCTTATTTGTGTCCCTACACTGAGAAAAATATTTAATAATCATAAATAAAAATATAATTATCATAAGTAAAAAGTTCAGTTGAATAGGGGACAAAAGCACAAATTACTTAGCACTAGTAAAAAAGAGATCCCAAACACTGATACTAACAAGAAGCAATCTAACAATAAGTTACTTACGGTCTGTTTCATACTGGTAAGTTATGAAGTTATTGATAATAATTGAACTGAAGTAGTTAAGCCAAAGAATATATGCAGTTGCAATAAGTAAAAGATTTGTCCATGTCAAGTAGATGTATTGCTATGAGTGAACTATTCTATAATGGCTATCACACCTTCATAATTAATACAAGCTATTTGGATTACTTATGATAAGGAAACAGTATCATTAATGCACGTTCACTAAATACCTGATACATAAAAGGTAATGGTTTGCTACAAATATGCAATATACACTGTTGAAAATTTTAACACTTTTTTGACTAATTTAATAGTCAGGAGAGGTCCACACTCTTTTCGTGTTATTTTGTCGAGAACTATAGAAGTTTAAATTTAACCAGCAAAGATAGTCAAGTATTGTCTATTGCTAAGGGGTTATTTTGTCCAACTGACACGTGGAATTACAAAATACTTTTAGTCACATTTTATTTGATCTAGACTAGACAAATTTACTAGCTGTTTAACTAAATGAATGCGATCTACTGGGTGTTTTAACACCATTTTCTAAACACAACGTCTTTTAATATGCAACTCCTATTTTTGAGTGCCTATAATATTCTCTCTTTAAGACGTTTTCTCAATTATAAATATGCAAAATCACTCATTCACAAGTTTTGGTTTCAACTAAACGTACCAATTTTAAAATGATTTTTTGAGAACCATTATAAAATTAAGTGAATGTTTATGCTATTTGATTCAAGTCTAAACTAATTGCGTAAATAGATGTTCCCAATACATCTTTAACACATTGACTGCCATAATAAAAGAGTTAAAATGACTTTCCAGGGGCCAACATAATAGAATAAATAAAACTTTTGTTTCAGAAGTTTATTTATATATTAAACATGCCCACAAAATAAAAATGCTTCTTTTTTGAAAAAACAAACTTAAATCACCGGTGATCCACATGGCACATAGACTATTCACAATCATTGCGCGCCATGTGTATCACCCGTGATATATTTCATTACAAATTTAAAAATCATAACGTAAAATATCAAACTATAAACTCTGGTTTAAAAAATAATAAAATCCAATAAAAAAACTTTTACCACAAGAGTATCTCAGGAATTGGATTCATATTTCGACAACTATGCTGTTCTTCAGCGGATTAACACTAATACTAAAACACAGATACTGAGAATATCAACACAGTTGCTGTAATACATATCCAGTTGCTGAAACTTCTGCTGCAGTAAGTTATTTCGTTTAATTTTATAAAATAATTTGATATATGTATTGAATGAATTTCTGTAAAACAGCTGACACATAAATATTTGTTGCAAATGCTGCAAAATGTGGATACTAGTTTTGGTGTTTTTGTCGCCATAGCCCTACCACTTTTCTTCACACTCTTCTCATAGCACGATACACATCTTTTCCATTTCCTTCTTCCATCAGTCATTCTATCCTCTGTATGTTTGAGTTTATGCTTTTCCTTTCTTGCAGACTTTTTCTTTGGTTGCGTTAAGCTCAATATTAGCTCTTCTCTGAAGTCACTAATTTGTATGTCTCTTTTCTTGAAACTCTTATAAATTAGCAGTGAGTTGATTACTACAGTGTTCAGCAACATTTCGAAGATTACTTTGTGGTACCATCTCACAGTTTTGCGGAGAAGCGAGAAATAATTAGCCATTTGATCGGATAGATCTATACCATTCTTTCTAGAATTATAGCAGCCGACTTTCTGATATCTTTTCTTTTCTGCCGTGATTCCCTGTTGTTTTCGTTTCCAAATCATGTTTGGTAGTAAGGCATGCAACATATCTCTTATCTTTCCACTTGCCCACTACTATGCCTTTCGGGCTCTCTTTACCAACTATCTCTCTTTTTCTTAATTTATCATTCATGATTTCTTTTGGTAGGCCTCGCCGGTTTTTTCGGAGTTTCCTAGCAAGTGAGTGTTTAAATCTGAAAGCGACTTTGCCCGAGAGATTGATGTATAAAACTTGTCTGTGACGACTGTTTTGCGCATATTCAAAAAGTCTTGTGCAAGATTCAAAACAACTCTTTCCGACAGCCCTTTATCATTGTTGGATTGCTCTAGAATTTGTCCTGAATGGACAGACAATGCCATAGCGATAATAAAAAAAAATTTTTGTCAAAAATTTTCATTAAAGATATTTTTCAAGGCAGTTGGTACTTAATAAGCTATAAGCAGATTATGGTAATTTTTTACCATGCTATATACAACCCAATTTTGCATTGACTGATACATTTTGGTCAGTGTAATGTAGTAACAATAATGATAATTAAATTGGTAAACCACAAGAAACGATAAAATGTAGAGATAGATTGGTTAGGATTTGAAGACTTGCAATTCCTGAGGGTGTTAGTAGTTCTAATTTAACTGAAAACTACAAGCATGTTTAAAATACGAGCTATTGAAAGGTGGTATAACTTATATTTCACTCTACAATGACTACTAAACAAGTTTATTTTATATCTTTCGTTATCGAAAACAAATTAAATGCCTTATTTCAATTAAATAAGAACTTACTTGATATTTTTCAGTCGCTTATAACACGCATTTATATTTACATATATCAGATCATTTCATTTAACCTGCAGCGGACAGCACAAATATTAACCTATCAATTTCTATTCCGCTTCGTCGTCAATGTTTCAGTTTTTCCCTCTAACATAAGAATTGATTCAAGATCTGTTTTTGATACGCGAATATAACGGATAAAATCGTTAACTTTTTTAAATTTATTTTTTTATATAACTTGCGGTATAGTATAACACCGTCTGATTAAATTCACTAGACTCCTGCAATTTTTGTTTCCGAAAAATTAAAATCAAGGAATTTATCGGATACTTTATTTTCAGTCTGCACATTAATTTTTAGATGAAATGCAATTAAATCCTTTACATTTTTTTCAATAAGTTACTTATTGTAAGCTATATAACAACATTTCTTATACAAAAAGCATTCGGATAAGTCTGCATTTGAAAGAGCATTAATAAAATATTCTCAGAAGATCAAAAGATCAAAATTTCACAATAGAATAAGTCAAAGGAAGATTCTAAAGATATACTATACCAATGCGTATATAAGTTAGATACTGCAAACAAGAAAATTATTATGGGATTAACAAGGGTTAACAGTCCAATTCTTATCTCTAGGCTAGACATAAATCCATATGATTAGCAATAAGAATTATGGTGATGATACCGTAATAGCTAACAGAAACAAAGTTTTCGAACCGTTTAAATGCCTATCATTTACAATAGAAATACTTGGTATAAAACAATCACTTATATATCTACCAGTATACAATATAACATTTAGAAGTTCTATTTGACCACTAGATCATATTTTGCCGGTAATATCAATAAACGTTTCCCGTACTCTATCATAACGATACGAGGTTAACGGTATTTGCTTTGGAAGAGGTCTTAATTATACGCCGGTAGTAGTAGTAATAATGATAATTTAAAGAAGGAATTGTATGCAAGCCAACAATTTCTAACGTGATATCAGCTAGAAGAAAAGACTTGGAGAGTATATGAACCGCGGCTTCTTTACGTTTGCAAGAGTTTTCTCGCACAATTCGAGTATTACTGGCGTGTAAGTTGATTTATAGTTTAAATCAGTGTATGCATTAAATATTGTTGTTATTATATTTTATTATTATTAAGATATTGGATTGTGGTATGTATGTGTAGTGGTACGGAATGATACAAATAATATAATAGTAATAAACAAAAGTAATAAATCCTTAAATTATTAGATATCTATCAGAAATTAGACAGTTCTTACAATCTAAAGATTGTATTTTATATTGTTTCGCTTAAAGCGATTAACATATTAGAAATGCATTAGAATAGAATGGACAGGACGTTACACTTTGTACGTACAGATAACCTCAACTTAATCCGATAAATAACATACCGCGGTGTGATTAGCTTAAGATCGTGTTGCGAAGAAGGGCGGGAAATATAAAAAGTTGGAAATTTTATAACCGACTCCGAAAGTAAGTTGTCTAGAAGAAAAACTATATTTGATTTGAAATTATAGTTGTATTAGTGAAGTAGTAAGTATTTTTTATGAAAGTATTTAACCTTTGAAGATTTTGCGCTAGTTAAGTATGTTAAATTACCCCAAAATATATATATAAAAAAAAATGTTATATATGCATTCAAAGTAACTTCTCAAAATTATAGCTTCTTGCATCGGTTTCGAATTTACTATATCTCGGTGCTTGTTTCATTATTAGGTACTTTGTTTTATCCTCATTAATTTTCAATCAATGTCTTTTCCATTTTTCTGAACATTTCTGCTAGTTCTTTTTTTGATCTAGGTATTAGTGTTACGACATCTGCATAGGCAATTACTTGCTGTTTTAGTTGTGTTTGTATTCAGCTGTATCTGAAAACTACTTCTAGTACTAGTTTAAATAGTATTGTAGATAACACTGCGTAGGCTTTCACGGCCGGTGTAACTATAACAGTAACTATAACAGTTCAGTTATCCTGAAGAAGCTGTCAGTATGAACAGCGAAACGTCGAGCGAAAGTTTTGACACACGGCGAAACCCGCAAGAAGCTGTTAGTTATATTGTAGATAGTGGGTCCCCTTGTCTAACTCCGGTCTTTTCTTCGAAACTGTGCGATAACTTCCTTCTGACACTACTTTGTTCCGTGTATCTGTCAGTGTCATTTTTGTTGGCTTTATTAATTTGTTTGGGATGTTTAGCTTTCGCATTGTTTCATATATTTTTCTTCTTTGTATTGAGTCGTACGCTTTCATAAAATTAATAAAGAAGATACGCAAACAAAGATTTTGTTCGTAGCTTTGCTTTAGTAGTAGTTTTAAAGTAAAAATTTGATTCTTCATTGACCTTCCAGCTTTAAATCTTCCATCATATTCTCCTACTATCATTATGATAAGGGCTCAGTCTATTTCTAATGATTCTCGCTAAAATTTTGTACGTGACATCAACCAGAGGAACACCTCTATAGTTTCTACTATCCGCTTTATCTAATTTCTTCGAAATTGGGTATCATATCAGGGCGTTTCTACATTGAGGAAGCATCATTTCCTCGTGCCATATTCGCTTTATCGAGGTGCTAATCCTTCCTCTCATTTTGTCCCCTACATATTTTGGGACTTCTGTGGGAATATCATTTTCGTCAGCACTTTTCTCATTTCGTACTTTTGGACATTTTTCTTCTATCTCTTGATCTGTTGACTTTTCTATTTCCGCCCATTCATCACCGTCTGGTACTCCTAAATCCTGACTCTGTTCTTCACAATTTCCAATGTTTAAGACTTCATCAGAGTATTCTAACCATTTGTTTAATGTTTCTTCTATATTTCTTATTAAATCCCCGTTTTTATTCCTTAAATACGGTGGCACTCTCTTTCCTATTTGTGTTATTTTCTTTGTGACTTAGTAAAAGTGTCTGATTTCTTTGTTTTCGTAATGTTTTACTATTGTTTTAAATTTTTTATTTGTTTTTCCGTTTTTTTTCTAGTCTACAAACTTCCTTAACTATGCTTCTTAATTCGCCGTGTCTTTTTCTATTTTCCTCAGTTGGTCTATCCGTGAGTTGTAATCTTGTCTAGCTTCGTTCCCCTATTGCTTTTCTGCAGTTTTCTGTGAACCAATTTTCCTGTCTGTTAGATTCTCTGAATCGCACATGTTGCAAATGCTTTTGAATCGCTTTCTCTATTTGTTCCCAATCCTTCTAGATATTTCCTTCCTGCATAGTAGTACTCAATTTGTTATTTAGTTCTTCTTCTATTTTCTTTATCATGCCTTCGCTGGAAGCTTCCTCCGTGTTGTACCGCTGTATTGTTGATATTTTTGTCGTTGGCTTTGTGGGCATTTCCTATTACAATTTTGCTATAGTTTACGTCAGACCCCTGGAAGTTTCGTATATTTGTAATATTTCAATGGTGTTTATTTAAAGATATTAAGATATTAAGAGGTAATCAATGTGAGTTCGCACCCGGTGAAATCCAGGTCTCTTTACAGACGTTTTGTGGTCAAATGTTGTGCTTCTGATTTTCAAATTATTTTCTTCTGAAAACTGAGTTACTATGTTCCCGTTTTCGTTACTCTCTAAGTGCCTCCTTTTTCTCCCTCTTATATTTTTATAACACTTCTTAACTGCCGACTTTTGTGTTCGTATCTAAAATTAATATTTTTACATCGTAGTTCGCTATTCTTTCCCATGTAGTTCCTATCTCTTCATAAAATACATTTTTGTCGTTAGGTCTTTGTCTTCTGTGGATTTCATTATTGTTAGCTTCATATACTTATAAATAAATACAATT
The DNA here is from genome assembly GCA_004143645.1 of Protaetia brevitarsis. NCBI lineage: Eukaryota > Metazoa > Arthropoda > Insecta > Coleoptera > Scarabaeidae > Protaetia > Protaetia brevitarsis. The sequence continues at coordinate 3,050,592 of RXPK01000234.1, read as the reverse complement.
TATTACCGCTTCCTTCAGCTCTTTATTATTATTTATAATAAAACCAACTTCAAAGTGTCTTCTTTCTCCACTGCTATTAAAGAAATTGTATGAATAGTTTTTAAATATTTATTATATATTTGCCAAACTTTAGAATTGACTACTATTGTTTACCGTATTTTGGAGTAATTTTACAAGGAAAAAACATTGCTAATTATAAATTATACTGCTTATTTCATATCATGTCAGTTATATTGTCAAGTGGAAGTTACCCACGTAAAAAGCCCAGCCATCCACATCCAATCATACTATTCTATTAAGTATCTGTCCATCGTTTATACAGATAAATACATTGGATATGCTCTTATGACACGCCCTAGTGAAAACGAGCCTTTTTTCATTTCTATAAGCGCGGGAGTCCGAACAATACCTTCTCGTGAGGTCACGTGACTTTCATTAGGGCCGCCACAATAATCCGTAAAAAAGCATCGGCGTCATGCACGGTGAAGATACTGTTTATGTTTTTATTAAAAAGCGACACGCTCCTGTTAGCATGTAACTCGATACATGCTAATTTGGAGGATGCCTAGTATGTTTTGATATATTCGCATACGTGTCTACTAACAGTGGGGGCGTGAGTTATTGAAGGTTTGTGCATGGATATGATTCAAATCTATCTTACACTGCTGAAGAAAAAAACATGTTTGAAAAAGATTGTTTCATATAAAAAATATATTTAAACTAAATGCAGTAACTTACAATCGACTTTACTGTTTTTTTGGAAGCGATTAAAATATTAAAAAAAAAATTATTTGAATGAACTACCTTGACAGTAAAAAGATATTTGTTGGGATATATAATGTCAATTGTAAATCGTGCACAGGAAACCCTTTTTTTTCGTATAAAATCGGTACAATTGCAGGCAAAAAAGTACTAGTTTTATGAACAAATAGCATCATTTATATGATCTGATCTATTATGTTGCTGGTTGTATCGCTTGTCGTATTCGTGTCATATCACTCCGGTGTGGACTGTGCCTTAAAGGTTGCTTCAACACTACGTTGTTTTAGACCAAGGCATCATATATACACTAAAGCGACTCCGCGGCACCGTTTAAAAAAAAGGCCTCCGCTTTATTATTCAAGAATATTTCGAACAGGGGCCCGAAAAAAATAGCGCCGTGCCTGATGGGCCTTTCTGTGTTGTATTAACTCAATTTATTGTTGTTTATGTACAATTCAATTTTGCGTCGATTTGTCACATCTTTGTTCTCAAGAGGTAGTGACACGGTTTTTACCATTTTTGAGATGTTCTGTGAGAGTGTGTGATTGTGATTACTATGAGTAATTTTATAAGAGATATGCTAATACACCGAAAAAAATACTTTGTTAATTATTTAAATAAGCGTGTAGGAACCGAAATTGTATGAAAAATTCCATTAATTGATGGTAGTGTTACAACTCTTGTACAGCAAAATTATATAAATGTGTGGAGCTATTTTGTAGTAGCACATTTTCGATTATCAATATGAATTATTCCACTTCACCAATATTAATATGGACGTTATGTTTTATTCTTGAAAAACTTATAATTATAGTAGTAATTTATAAAACAAATACTTTCTACATTTCCCACAAAAAAATGCAAAATTTACTATGTACACTTCTAAAATATTGCATTTCGTTAAAATTCGTGAACAATCGGGTGGCGTGATCAAGCGTCGCGCTTCTATTGGTAGTTTTACCGTATTCCACCCCTACCCCTCACAAAAGTTTTTATTCGTTTATTAATTGTGCAGTCGTGCAGTGGATAGTGACCACGCAATGGATACCTTTGTAAAAAATCATTTAGAAGAGTGGGACTTTAGTTTACAAGAGAGAGTTACGGGTAAGTAAATATACAGTTTCTATTATCTCTTAGATAAACATCAATATTTTTCCTTCGCAATTATGACCATACCTATACCAGGTATAAAATGCCGTACTGCAAGATTTGGCGTATAACCGTTGAATCAAAATGGCCGCGTTCGGAGCACGTATGTAACTGCTCCCAACCGATTAGAGAACCATTGAAAATTCGTCTTAAACATAGTAACGCTACGTTATTAACGGCGTTCATAATACGTAGCTGTATCCAAGAGAATTGGAAACTGTTGATAATTCGTCTTAAAAAAGTAACGCGCTGTACTAATAAACTGATACGGTGTCATCATTTTGTCTAGCGGTGGCAGTTGTAGTTGATTTTACATCATTATCACTACGAAAAAAAACGTCATTTTTTAACTAGTTGGTATAAAAAATATGATCCTGAAAAAAAAAAAAACGATATCCCGAATAGAACGAAATTTTCGATTACTAGTATATATTTCTATTATAGGTTCCCTCCTTTTTGTTACTAATCGAAGTAAAAAGCGAGTATACACCCAGTGAAGATATATCGGAAGAAATTTTTGCCTTAACAATATTGCCTTTGCTATTTACTTCAACTCCAGGACTAAAGGGCAAAAGGGGGTGGGGGATGGAGATCTTCGAAAGCGGAGATGAGGGAAGGCTTTATTATTCATATTAACGTGAATAATGCATGCATATATTTAAAACAAAAATTCCAGCTCTAATCTTTAATATTTCACAGAACGTCGGTAATTTAGAACGCTCGCTTCAGGAGAGAAGAAACAAATACTTAAGATACCTGTATGTCTATAATGTACTAATTCGTGGTCCATTGTAATAAATCTGTTTTATTGGAAATGGAAAACTTTTTTCTATTACCCATTCATATCTATAATAATAGTTTTACAATACATATATAATGTATGGGAAAATATTCAGTAATTTGTAACAATCTGCACCGTTGTTGTTGCAAAAATTACTCCAATACGCTAGTACCCTATGCTATTTTATATTATAGCTAATATTAAAATACTAAAAATAAACTTGAAGTTCTAAAACATTAATTATCAATAGCTAAAATTTACACAGTAAATATTATAACACTCTATTAGGTATTTTGCTGCAAAATAGTTGCCTTTAAATTCACAATTGTTGGAAAAAATATATTCTAAAAAAGTGATTCCTTTACATTTGCTGCTGCACTTATTACTAGTTAACAATATAAAGGGGTACTAGATACATTTGAATTATTCCTATGCTATTGTAGGATATATTATAACAATTTATTGGAAAAATTCCCACTGTAAAGGTCCTACAATAACATTCGGTTAATTACGACAATTTGGTGTCGTCACGAATCCTATAACAATTTGTACGAATTGGTGTTACAGTTGTTGGTATTTTTCAAGCATTTTTTTCCGTGTAGCAAGGACCCTACCAGAACAATTTGAAAGAAAAGAAATCGCACACTAAATTATGCTCGCACATCAAATTTAAAGTTTCAGTAACGTATAGGGTAAAATTACCAAAAGTTAGAAAATATACCCAGTGAAACAATTAGAAGAATTTTACTCCCAGTTCTTTGCGCGAAACTCGTATCGAAAAACGACGCACACGTTTTGCACGCGAGCGAACACCGCGTCCGTAGCCGCACGCAGTCACGCGAATAACACTTTAAATTATTTCATTACAGGCCGAAGAACCAATAGGCATTACGTTTCGAAAAATTAAACGCGCCTATACGACGTACTCAATTAGGGAAACGAACGCTCTTAGGCGGAACTTGGAAAAGAAAAAAAGTCATGTTACGTTTAAACGAGTTGGTTTTTGTGCAGGCCGAACGGCGTACAATACAAACTACGGTATTTTTTAACGAATTTCGGAGTGCTTATTAGGAAATACGATAATTGACAGTACGGTTTTTATCTTTCGAGGATGTATGCACTAACTCTTTTCTTTTCTGACAACGCTCTCGTTAAGGTAGAATACCAATAACGTAAGTTTAAATTGTAAAAAGCAATTTATTTTTAATTTCATATAGGAGAGGTAAAATAGAAAATAGTCTTCAATAGCAATCCGGAAAATTTTTCCGTACAGTTAGTCGTTAATAAATATACATTCACCAAATAAATTATTCCTCTTTGATTAAATAATGCTTTCAATTTCAACCATGTTATTTAAATATTTATATATTTGGGAAGGTAAAAAACAGGAAAACTGGTCCATTTTCTCAAAAACTTCTCTAATGAAAGCCTAAGCCCTTAAGTCACTCTACGTACACTATAGAACATAGTCACAGAGAAATAACAAATCGTAATGAGCCAAAACGACAAAATATTGGTGACTTCATTACTAATCAAAACTTAAATTATATTGTATGTTTGATTGTCCATAATTAGGTGATACGTATATGTAATAAGAATAAAATTAGTACTTCCTAATTTTTCTTATTTGTTTATTATGAGATGACCCCAGCTACTAGTTCCGACAATTATTTGTCTTCATTAGGCTGTAGCGTGATCCCATAATAGCCAGTGCTAGAACATCAAAAAACAACGGAAGAATTTACAGTGAATTATTGCAATAATTTTCAGGCCGAATTAGTTACAATAAATCAGGCAGTTATATTAAGCGCGCGTGAAAATATATACGGCTCGTATGAATAATAATAGCTTATCTGTTTTAGAAGCGTTAGAGAATTTATAAAATTCGGACTGATCTGTTATTAAATACTTAGGATAGATTGCATGAGAGGGGGGGGGGGGTGTAAAACTTTTTGGACTAGGGATCACGTAGTTACGATTGGTAATGACAGGCCAGATCAATTAGCGAAAGATGCGGTATCTAGGGGGGATTGTGTGATAATTAGGTGTGGTTAATTTTAGCTTTAATACTTAAAAAAAGCGTTTAAGAATAAACTTAATAATTACTTTAACTGAGAGATGGACTAGGATATTTATCGGTAGCGTTGCACGTTTTAAGGAAATGAGGGTTAATTTAAAGCATAGAATCAGGAGGGTTAATGATTCGTATTGTTAATGTGGTGGGGTAGATGTAGCAGGGTGTGTTTTATTTGAATATCCACTCATATTCACATTAATGAGTGGTGGTCGCCTACGGAAGTTAGGGTATTTTCTAAGGGTTAAATTGGTTGCGACACAAAACAGATATTATAAATAATGAGTCGATGAGAATTTTTTTTTTGTAATGCTGTTAAAGAATTAAATAGGTTACGGCATAATATTTAGATAGCTAGTAGTGTAGTACGTAGTTATAAATGAATACTTCATACTAAATTATATTTTTTAACATTGATGCTTAAAATATAAATCTTTAATTTAAGTAAGTTATTGTTAAGTATTGGATTATGTACTGCTGCTGTTTTGTTTGTTTTTAGATCATTATGCTCTATCCTGTTCCAATTCCAAATTCATGTTTTGTGAAAAAAACAGCTATCTAACGGCACGACTGTCGGAATTGAGGGGACATGGAACTTCCAAACTCAGAAGGATAATAATAATGTGCCGGCTATCAGTAACGTAGTCTTGGACTTCTTCCCAGGTCCTGCTCCCAGAGTAAACATTTTCCATGATTTTTCCTTACTCTTTAGCGCATGCTGGTTAAAAGTTATTCCATGGGCGGAAATATAGTAACTACTGGTAATACGACGAGTCCGTGATTTTAAGAATCGAGTAACTTGTACTCGGTTGGCAAAAAAATCGAGTCCATACTCGAGTATGTAGACTCGATTCTAGTACTTGAGTTCCCAAAATTTCTTCTATGAATTGCGATATTCCGCTTTTTGAAATGGAGGTATAGATTAAATAGTATATAAGCCTAGGCCATCCACTGTCAAAATTTATCGTCGAGCGATGTGTGATGAAATTAATAACAAACAAAATTGGATTATTAATTTATAAGATAACTTAAGATGGGATAGTAATCAAACAACTAAGGTAAATAACTTATTTGTGGAATTTTTATTTAGTTATAATTTACAAGTGTTCAAAATGGTTACCATTCTGTTTAATGCATAATGCAATATAACGTATCACTGTTGTCAAAAATATTCTGGAATACATTTATTTTTAATTGTATTCATCAGGTTATTTAAGTTATCAATTCTTATATACTTCATTTTTTAGCAATCCGAAAATAGAAAACTCTAACGGAGTAAGGTCTTGTGATCGCGCTGGCGAATGCCTCTGCTTATAACTCAATTAGGGAAGAATTTTTCTAGTAGCGCTAAATTTTTACGAGTTGTATGTACAGTAGTCCCATCGTGCTGGAAAAACCTCCATTAAATTTGTCCTGTTGCAATTGATTTAAAAATGGTATTAATAACTGTTCTAGGCATCGTTGACTAATAATGTTATTGCGAAAAAATATCGGTCCTACTATTCTACGACGAGATACAGCTAACCATATTCTAACTTTCACAGAATGCAAAGGACTTCAGTGTGATTGTTTGGATTATTTATATACCACGTTCTGTAATTTTGTTTATTTACAAACCTGTTTAAGTGAGAGCATGCTTCATCAGTAAAAAACAACTGACACTTTATATGGATTAATATGCAAACGACGCTTCAAAATTCTATGAGCGGTACTAGAAGATACATTCGTTTGAAGTGATAAACGAAGAACTGATGAATGTGAGTTTTCGCCAACAATGTTTTCTACGTGGTTAACAATATTTTGCTGTGTACATGCACGGAAAAAAATCTCTTGGAAAAATATACAACAATATTATAAAGAAAATAGTGTGGCAGTAATTAGCATAATTATGTAATCTTATCACAGATTTTTGTTAATTATTACATGTTGTTTTTGCAAATAATACTTTAAAATTATGGTTAAACTTTTGTTGTATAATTTCACACAACTGTGACATTTTTTTCAACAATGTTTGTGTCGAGACGTACACGACAAAATTGTGGCAATTTTTGACACGAACTTCCTATTTTTTCGATATTTTTGTTTCTAACTAAGTGGTCTAATTCAAATACACCAATGGCGAATTAGAATGACAAAAGCTAACAGAGATACTGCAGTCGTCAGAGGGCGTTATTCGAGTACAGCGTCATCAAATTTTTAACGGATAGTCAGTTTACATCATAGTTTACACGGCCATTTGGGCATTTTGAGCTGTTGACGTGGTTTATGCACCTATTAGATATACCTAATTTCGGACCGATGGAGGAGTTTGTTGTAATCAAAGTGCAACAGTGGAACCTGGAAAAACTACTGGATGTGTGTAAAGGTAAGACAAATTGAAAGTTTAATATTATAGTATGGCATAAGTAGGCACATATATCGGCAATATATGTAAACATATTAATTTAAATTTAATTTAATCCAACAATAAGTAAATATGTCTACTAGTGGCTGTATCTTGCTGGGTGTGTAACTTATAGGTAGTGGGTGATGGTTCAAATTTTACTAACAATACTTCTTAAGAATACCTAAGAGTATAATTTCTACGCTATTTCCAATTGCTTATGATAGAGAACATATTCGTGTTATCTAACTTTAACTCATTTTTGTTTTAAATAACGAAGTAAATGAAGAATGTTTCAAGAATTTAACTTCAGATGACATTAAGGAGCTTCTCCTGTATTGAGTGTTCAAGGAATACCTTTCAATTGTACAGGTATCTTCTAAACTCTATAAGTAAACACAGTTTAGGTCACCAAATCAGAGTCATGTCATATGAGCCTGCACATCATACCACGAGTTATTGCTGATTTGCTGATTGTTAAATGGTGTGTTGTTGAAGTTTTTTGTTTTTTTTCGCATAATGTATAAAAAATATATTTACATGTTATATGTTTATCGCACTGTTATATTATGTATGTATAATATTATGTTATTTATTCATATATGAATAAAAATTTGCATTTAAATGCGTTATTATTGATACAACACCTAGTACTCTTTACTACGAAATTGTAATGTTATCTGAAACAATATTATGAGAGTGTGTTAAAAAAAGGTTGCCGGATATTTTACCCAATTGTAGTACTGGTGGAAATAAACAAGAAAAGTCTTAGTCACATGGTTCGCCAATTCAACTGTTTTTGACATATAGTCGATTGCATATTGTTTTAGTAGGATAAAAATTTTCAAAGAAATTCTGATCGCAATGTATATTAAACAAATGTTTATTTAAAGTAAAACTAAAGAAATTGTTCTACATGTCCACCGTTCATTTCTAAGCACGCTTCACACATTCTTATGAAAGATCGACGCAATCTTTCGAAAATTCCTGGAGCCCTCCGAATTTCCTCGCAACAATTTACGAGTTCTTCCAAATTGTTTACAGATCGTGCGTACACTAATTGTTTTAGATGCCCTCAAACATAGAAGTCTAGAGGTGTCAGGTCAGGAGACCTAGGAGGCCATGCAGTTGGTCCACCCCGTCCTATCCATCTCTCGTTGTAATCTTGATTTTAAGAAATTTCTAACTACGATGGAAAAATGCGCAGGAGCTCCATCGTGCATAAACCACATATTTAATTTGTTAAAAAGTGGCACGTCTTCCAACAAAACGGGTAATTCATTTCTTAAAAAATCCAAGTATAGTTGTCCCGTTAAACGATTAGGGAGAAATACTGGACCAATTAAACAGTCTCCAAAAATAGCAAGCCAAACATTTAGCGAAAAACGGTTTTGGTGATGCAGTTCAACAACAGCATGGGGATTTTCATCTGCCCAGACGTGATTGTTATGAAAATTGAATATTCCGTTTCTTGTAAACCCAGCCTCGTCACTAAATAAATCTGAGTCGCAAATTAGGAGTTTCTGCCAGCTTTTCGTAAAACTCAATGACAAAAAACCCTACGTGCAACATAATCGAGAGGATCATGAACTTGCACGCGTTGAATGTGGTAGGGATAGAGCTGCTGTTCCCGCAGAATTCTCCAAATGAGAGGATGACTGACGTTCAGTTCTGCGGGTCTTCGGGTGCTAATATTTGGGTTGTCTTCTACCTGTCTCAAAATATCTAATTCTACTGCGGGAGAAGAAACTGATCTAGGTCTACCAGAACCACCATTAATTTTAAATGAACCAGTTTCGGACAGCCGGATATGAAGTCTTGAGAAAATCTTATCACTTGGTAACAACCCGATTTGGAAATTCTTCGGCATACATACGCCGTGCTTCAGTGGCATTACCATTCGCACGGACCGTACATAAATGCATATCGGCCATTTCTGCATTTGTGTACTTATGCATAATTTGAGAACAAAAAAAAAATTGACGGAAAATAATCTGATGACAGATGTCTGACAGAACTAATTTTAAGTCACAATCAGTTGTTTGACAAAGGGAACTATTCTCAAAACCGAAAAATGTTTTTTTTTATTTTAAAATATGCAATCGACTATATGTCAAAAACAGTTGAATTGCGGACCCATGTTGACTAAGACTTTTTGTTTATTTCCACCAGTACTATAATTGGGTAAAAGATCCGACAACCTTTTTTTTAACACACTGTATATTTTTATATTATATATTATATAATATAACTATTGTGTCAACGCTTGGAATAGATTTTTCAGTAATTTTACAACAATATTGTAATTCTAATAGAAAATACATCGTTAACTACAATCGTGTGATAGAAATTTAGATAAGTTGTAGACAGTCGTATTCCCATGACAAATTGCAGTTAACTGTTCTACAATTATTGGTTTTTTGACAACAATTTTTTTCCGTGTGGTCTACCAGAACTTTTGCCGTTGTAAAGCGGTAGGTATTATCCACAACTCTATTAGGAAACTGCAAGCGAAACTGTCGCTTACATTCAGCGTTGGAATATTGCCATTCACCATTAAGAAATTGTGAACTTCGGAAGTATGCTTCAAGAATAAAAATATTTTCCTTGCAATGCGTACAATATTTAGTAGTATTAAGTTAAAAACTGCCATTAAAAATTATATTGCTTGCTTACGAAATGACATTAGAGATATAATTACTTGTCATAAAAGGCAAGCGGCTTATTATGCAAGTACTAGTTACTCAGTAGTCTCAGTACCTACTGAAATGTGAATCATTTTTTGAAAATGTGCACTTAGAATAGGTAGCCTCGTGTAGTACCTTTAATAAGAGCGCGGGATTTAGAATGATTTGTAATTACTTAGCCTTTCATAAATAAAGTGTATTTACTAACCCTAAACGATAAACAAGATATTTGTTAGTATGCGATCATTAAGGAAATAATTCTCAGTTTGCGAAACAATTTGACTTTACTTACATCAAGTGTGTACATTACGTTAGATCGTAGTCTCGTTACCGTAGTGGCTCTGCATATACATACGTACTTACCTTACATATAATGTAGCTATCGGACCAAGTGCTTTGTTTGCTTATCTCGCCCGAGTCTCGTACACTTATTGTGCGCGCATTATAGTCGGGTGAAGAGCGCGCGTTACGAAACAATGAGCGAGTGAAGTATAGGGCGGACGGAGTGGCGAGTGGCGTATGTTAGCGGGTGGTGTACGGTTCGGACGGACCAGGCCGAGAGGCTTGCCGTCCTCTGGAGTACCCTTTACTCGTTAGCAGAACAAACACGGCACACGCGACAATACTCACTCAAACCATCGAGCCATCGTCGATCCGCTCTTTCCTCATTGTGTCCGCAATTACAAAATAACTAACAATTATCTCGTTCGCGGTGTTACGTGCCATTCAATGTATACATGTTTTCCATGCATGTATCTATAGGTAAATAAGATATTTCCGCTAACTAGTTGGAAACATTTATAGGTACATATACTATACCTTGTCTCAAAATTAGTAGTGATTTAAATCGGTCGCTCCAGAAAGAAATTTTTGGATTGGCGCACGCCTGTTTACAGTTAAAAAGAAAATACTCCGAAATCAATCATAATGTCCAATATTTATATAAACGTATAACAATATTTCAAAGTATTATATCTCATATCATTTTTTTTTTATTTTGGCGGTTTATAAATAAACACAACATGTTCAAGTACTTTTTCAACAGAATAATTAATAAACGCACAAATTACTGTTCGGACCAATCTTTTATCTATTACTTATAGCAAGTTAGATTAGATTAAATTAGATTATTAGATCCCCTTTTTCCTAGACGACGCTCTCTAATTTTGCCCTCTTAACTAGGCCTATCATCTTTGAGAGCGGCTTCTTTATGTAGCTACTAGCTGTGGGGTTCTCCTCGCCCCATTACTAGGAAACTTGTCCTCGCCAGGCCTTCACATTGGCAGCAAGCTATGAACTGGTGTTTCTTCCTCCTCTTGGCAGTATCTGCAGGTTGCATCATCTGCCAGACCTATGTTGTACACTTCTCACAGGAAAAATCGGGACACCAGCAATTCAGAATTTTAAAATTTCTTGATTGTAAATGCAACTTTCGGAGGACGTATTCACTTATCATAACCATAAGTCACTTAATTATGTATATTAACTGCGATCAAAGGTAACGACTAAGAAATTTAAACAGAAAAAATAATATTATAGAGCAGAAAAGGTTTTATGTACAGATAAACAAACACGAGTTTCGGTGGCGGCGTTTCCTTAGAAATACCAATGAAAAAAATACATAACAACAAAAAGAACTCTTAAATAGACGGCTTCATTTAGAAATATATATGTATTTAACTTGTTTGATGTTATGTATAGAGATAATTCTTTTTTTAAGAAAACATGTGGTGATGGGATTTTATTATTTAAAATTATGTTACTTGTTAGTGCTGCTTTGATATTAGTTACTTACTTGCATTTATGCTCGCGAGTATTAGTTTAGCAATAGATAATATGTCAGTCAGCCTTCTCAGTTTTGGGATAATATGATTTTCACATATTTACTGACTACACTATTATTGATGTATTAATTGCCATTGTTGTTTCCATTACCATTCTTAAATATTGTATTAGATAAAGTTTTCTTCTATCTATAAAAAATTACCAAAACCAGGTTTAAGATTATTTATAAAATTCTTAAATAAAGCAATTAAGTTCGCAAAGAAATTATTTATTTTATGAACCCTCCGTTTATATTGTATTTTCAGGAAATATATCTTAGCTATCGCCTGTATAATCTGACGTCGTTGATCTATTTTCTTGAAATATGGCCAACACTGGGTCTTTTTACAAACTGTCTTTATATAGCACAGGTTTATTAACAATTCTTTAAAATATTATTGGATTTATAATACGTAACAAAGATTGTAAGAAAGCATGTTGTTCGCCAATCTCAGTTAGTGCTGTGCTAAAATATTTATAGTTGAATTTGATACATTTAATACTTTTTCGTTGCTACTGCCCGAAGCTGTGTTACAGACCAAAAGTGTTACCTATATTTCAATAAAATAGAACGATATTGGATTACACAGGCGATAGTTAAGATATATTTCTTGAAAATACAATAAACGGAGGGTTAATAAAATAAATAATTTCTTTGCAAAATTAATTGTTTTAAAAATTTTGTAAATAATCTTAAACTGTTTTTGGTGTTTTTTTAATACATAGAAAATATTTTGTAGTAATACAATATTTAAGAATACTAAACAACAACAATAATGAATACATCAATAATAGTGTAATTAATCAATGTGAAAATCACATTGTTCAAAAACTCAGGAGGCTGATTGACATATTTTCTATTGCTAAAGTATTACTTGCGGGCATAAATCAAACTAAGTAACTAATATCATAATAATAGGTAATATAATTTTAAAATCCCATCGCCATATGTTTTCTTAAAAAAAGAATTACCTCTACATAACATCAAACAAGTTAAATACATACATGTGTATTTCTAAATGGTGCCGTCTAGTCAAGAGAAACACCGCTACCGAAATTCCAATGTGTTTATTTAATGTATAAACCTTTTTCTCTATATATATTTATATTTCTGTTTAAATTTTTAGTCTTTACCTTTGATCGCAATAATACCCACAAAAAAGTGATTTATGGCTTTGATAAGTGCATTATCCTCTGAAAGCTGCATTTACACCCAAGAAATTTTAAAATTCACGATTGCTGGTGTCCCGATTTTTCCTGTGAGAAGTGTACATATGCCTATTCAATCTACAATGACCAGTCAGCAGACCTACAATCATTTTGACAGTCTTCCTGTCTTTATTCGGTAGATCTCCCGTGAATTCAGGCCTCTGCTCCTTTAGGAACACTTTTGCCTGTCTTTGCCCCGGTGATTTTTGCCACCACTCTCTGGACTCATTACGTATCCATTCATTGATGGATTTTTTAAATTGCGATTTGGTAGTGCCGAAAGAGGGATCGGCTCCAGCGAATGACCTTGACATCTTCTACTATTGTGAAGTATATGTATTCATTGTAAAATAATGTATCTCTTCAGATACCCGCAGATTTTGAAATGTTAATAAAGAGCAACAAGTGACTGCCGGTATTCGGAAGAATAGTTGAAGATTAAAGTCTATAATTAAAGGATCCAGAAAATTGGATTGCACGTTGTGGCAAATTAAAAAAATGTAGTCTTTTAGTGAGATGTGTGACATAATGCTGTAATAGGTGTTTTCCTATAACGCCAAAATTATAAATAAAAAATAAATTTATGTTCCGAATAGCTTTTTTTGTTTTTGTTTTTTTTATATATAAATAATATATAATAATATAAAAAATAAATATAAATAAAATAATAATAGTAGTAACATTATTATTATGGTAAGTAAAGAAATGTAAAAACAATCTGAAAAGAAGGCTTTCACTTGAACTAAATATATTTTGAAAGACGATTGTGGTTTTATTTACAACACTGCTATAATTTCTAAAGTTGTTTTTTATATATAAAAAAAAATCCAGTAATACTAAATGGAATACTAGATAGAGATATATATCTAATATCCAGTTTGATGTTAGTGGCTGGTTTTATATACATATAAAAAAATACATAAATGTAAACAAATTCAGTCATCCATCGTATAACACAAAAATGAAGCGCATTACTTCGTTTTTTACATGTTGAAAGACACGCCCCTATTTTGAATCGAAAAAGATCACTTATAGGTATCTTTGTTTCTCTTCGGATAACGATATGTCATCCTTCAATTCTTCTCGTATTCTTTCGATGTAACCAACGAATCGCTGATGTCAGATTCCCGTGAAAAATTTCATCACCAGCGTCACGTCAAAAGCAATAAAAAAAATGTCTCGACCGCTATCCGTACAATGCGAGAAGGGCGCTGCTGATGCACATAGTACCAGTACCAATAATACACACTTCATAATTACAGTGTAGCGAGATATGAAATATACGGCCGTCCGTAATCTATGGCGCAATTAACAATGCGCGTATAATATGGAATTCCTATGTTGGAATTGTTGTTGTTGCTGCGATGGTCACCGTCAAAGGAGGCGAATAGAAGGCGAAGAAGACCATTTAATGGCGTATGTATAAAGTAAATCAAGCGTATGCATATAATAAGGATATAAATCGGTGTACGCGCTCGACTGGTTGGTGGCAGCACTGGCGCGCTCTCTTGCCGTCTCGTCTGAGACTGCCTTGGCAGGTGCTGTACGCGGTTACGGATCGTAGGCGGACAGAAACCGCGGTCCGTACATGCCCACGGGCAACGCTCTGCGCCGGGCGCACTATGCTTCTACGATGAAACGTTGGAAAAAACAAATGTTCTGCAATCTATCCCCTGGTCATATACGTATGTGTATGTTATAGGTGATTATACTGGAGATGTAAAAAAATTACCATACGTTATTACGTGATTTTCCACCATCTTTTCCTTCATCGCGTTTGGTAGTTTCCTTACCTTCTACTTCGGTTTAACTGACTCTCAAATTACTACATTTACATCTATCGCGGATTTACATACATACAGCCACGACACAATAAAAGTTACCCACCAAAATGTCATTGCAATCGAAGCGGTTTTCTCATAAATCCGCCACTATTCGCTTGTTAGAGAAGAGAAATATCCTTTATCAGTAATCCTAGATAAGATTCTTTTACTCGATATGTAAACAAATTTAAAAAAAAAATTACAGTCTTGTGATTTTATTTCCAATGGGTGATTAAACATCTTAAAATAACGTTACTAACGCTGTTTTTAAACAAAAGATGTGTAGTAATTGAGATATTAATGTAAAAAATATGTAGTTTTTATTTTTTAAAGCGGTGATTCAATTCTGGTGAATCTTGTTATTCTTTAAAAGCTTTATTGGTGTAACAAACAATGATATAACAATAATACTTACTAATGCCCACCAAAGCGGTAATAGACAAAACGAGTAATTTAAAAGAAAACTACTGAGGATAGAGAAGATAGATAGATAGAACTACGCTCTATTGCAGCTATTTAATCGACATTCTCTATGCCACTTGGTTAGAGTCCGTGAGCGTGCAGCGCCCTGGCTTACTGACAACATACGCTTAATGATGGAAATAAAGCGTAGCAAAATTTAAGAGAACCAAGCGTGCTTGTCTTTGGGATTACTATAAGTCACTCAGAAACATGACTACGCAGGAAATCAAAAGAGAAAAAGAGGCATACTTTAACTTTACAGCTCGTAACTTTTCGAGTAAAATCTTATGGAGGAAATTAAAGACACTGCATATTTCGCGGCCACGTAACTCTCTACCCCGTTAGTTGAAAGATCCCAATACAATTAATGGCCATTATTGCAAATAAATCATGGCGTTTTACGCCAATTCATGATTATGCTGTGATTCCTTCTATTTCACTACGGTGGATGTCCCTGTTGTTATGAAATCTCTCAATGAAATGAAAAGTAACGCTGCGGGTAGTGATTTGCTTACTGTACACTGTTGAAAATTTTAACACTTTTTTGACTAATTTAATAGTCAGGAGAGGTCCACACTGTTTTCGTGTTATTTTGTCGAGAACTATAGAAGTTTAAATTTGACGAACAAAGATAGTCAAGTATTGTCTATTGCTAAGGAGTTATTTTGTCCAACTAACACGTGGAATTATGATATACTTCTAGTCACATTTTATTTGATCTAGACTAGACAAATTTACTAGCTGTTTAACTAAATGAATGCGATCTATTGGATGATTTAACACCGTTTTCTAAACACAACATCTTTTTAATATGCAATTCCTATTTCTTAGTGCTATAATATTCTCTCTTTAAGACGTTTTCTCAATTATAAATATACAAAACCACTCATTCAAAAGTTTTGGTTTCAACTAAACGTACTAATTTTAAAATGATTTTTTGAGAACCATTATAAATTAAGTGAATGTTTATGCTATTTGATTCAAATCTGAATTAATTACGTAAATAGTTGTTCCCAATACATCTTTAAGATGTTGAATTTTTTTATGCCCACTGGAATTAACGTTTAATAACACAAGGTTACACTTTGCAGGTCAGTCACATTTGGTGGTTTGTTTGGATATGTTAATACGCAGAAACAAACTCGAAAACAGATACACGTGCAATGCAGGTGGTGCGTATAATGCAATACCGTATTAGATTAGGTGGGGTTTCTATATTTCTATCCGAGGGAAAATTCTGATTGGTTGATGCTTCTAAATGTCTAGGGAAAATAGTAAATCCTCATATCTGAACAAAGAATTCACACCAAATTCTAGTAATTTCTGTTCTACTAAACACATGTAGTCAATTCGTCTGGCAAAGTTTGTAAAAATCAACACTAAAATATTTGACTAGCGCAAAATTAACGCCAACACCGTAATATTTTCAACAGTGTAGATATGTTGAAACTGTATTGTCCATTTATCTTGCCATACTTGACGCATGTCATTAATATCTGTCTTACCAATAATGTGTTTCCGGATCTGTGGAAGAATGCTCTTGTACTCCCCATTCCTAAAGTCTCCTCTCCACTCGAGTATAAGGACCTCCGTCCTATTTGTATACTACCAGTTCTAGCAAAACTTCTGGAAAAAATTATGTGTGCGCAGCTTAAATCTTTTCTTTATCGCTGGCGAGTCATTCCTGATTGCCAATCAGGTTTTCGGGAAGGTCATAGGTGTACAACTGCTCTCTTGAATGTGGTGATCTTTTATCGGGGTGTAACAAGGGGATGGTGTCGGTACTATGTCTAATGGATTTTAGTCGTTTCATTTTATAAATATGTTAGCATGTTAGATTTGCATGTTAGCATGTTAGATTTATGCTGACAATACTCAATTATACACCTTTAAACTAGAAAATTACGGCACAGAAGCGCTAAATATTGAGAAGGATATTTGTGGTCTGGCTACCTTTGCGGCTCAACACTCTTTGATAGTAAATCCTATAAAATCAGTTATTATGCTATTTGGTAATAAAAATCAGGTAAACTATCTGGCAGATAAAATTAATCTTCAAATTAACAATATACAAATAGGTACCTATCAAAAAAAGAGGCCAAAAATCTTGGATTGATTCTTGATAGTACCTTTCGCTTCAAAAGTCACGTTGCTAGATGTGTAAGAACTGCTTATACCGATTTAAAGTTAATTTATCCCCATCGTCGTTATTTGAGTATGGCTACTAAGCGACTACTATGTGACTCGTTAGTACATTCGCATTTCGCTTTTGCATCTGAAGTTTATGGTCCATGTTTAACATTTGATGACTCTTCGCGCATACAACGGGTACAGAATTCTTGTCTGCGACTGATATTCGGCATCTGAAAGTATGATCATGTGTCGCATAAGTTGCGCGACGTTCATTAGCTAAATATGAGTGCCAGAAGGAGATTGTCAATAGCCTGTCTGTTCCACAAGATCATTTTAAATAAAGAGCCAAGTTATTTATTAAACAAAATTCATTTTCGTACGGATGTACATCATTTAAATATTCGTTTTAAAGGTACCCTGACGCCTCCGATCCATCGCTCTGCGCTTTTTGAAAGATCTTATTCTTATCAGGTAGCTAAATTGTATAACGGAATTCCCTCGGACTTCAAATCGTTGAGATTGCTAACTTTCAAGTACAAATTCAGACAGCATTTGTTGATGCACTCGTTTTAGGATGGGTACTTAGATATTATATTTTTCTTTTAATATAAATATTTTTTTTCTTTCTAAATTACATACATCTTTTTCGTTTTTGTTATGGGTCAATTTCAAAAACCATCACAGAATAGTAATTTAAGTTAGTTATAGGCATTTGTTCTTCGGATAGAACGACTATGTTATTTGTTTGTCAGGTTGTACTGGGAGATCAAAGCTAGTTACTAGCATTTGAAGTGCATTCTGTGGTTTCTTTTTCGATATTTAATTTTGTTAATACATGTTTTCTTTGTTTTGTTTGTATCTGTAAATATCGGAAAGAAGTAAACTATTGTTATTATAAGATGGATATAGGGAATGTTACAACAAGTCGGTGTAGAATTTAATTCTACAACCAAAAACACAAAAATATACAGGGTGTTCTATTTGAAAAAATGAAATTTTGCAACTTTAAAAAATCTGTGATATGCCACTAATTTTTAAACATCCTGTATAATTCCACTGTTTTTTTTTTTAATACGTTTTGGTAAAACATTGTTAGTACTTGTTAATTTTAAAGTGTGAGACTTCTGACACTTAAACCAAGTGAGAACCAATCAATTACATATAACGATGTAAATGTCAAAATTTTAACAAAAATCGTAATACCTCAAAAACAGTTGAAGATAGGTATAGAAAACTCTAGTAGTAATCGTCTTAGAATTTTATGGTGAATTCAGAAATATAATAATATATAGGGTGTCCTATTTAAAATAACAAAGTTTGTGTGGCGACTTCCGGTTAACCGGAAGTGCAAAAAGGGTGGAAATATTTTAGAAAGGAAGCAAGTACCAAGTTGTTGCAAACCCCAAATTTTTAAAACTAAGGAATTTCGTTAAGCCGGAAAACTTCTAACTAGCCAAAGTATGATTTTAATTACTGTAATATATAAAACCATTCATTAAAAATACATAACCCTTCTATTTCTTGTCGTTGCATTGATTATAAGACAGGCGGCAAAACAATTGAACAGTTACTCTCAAAGTAAAATTCAAATAAATACTCTGTGTTTAAAATCCCCGTTAGTTTAGTTGATAACCCTGATACTTTCAGCCGCAATTTACCATAATTGAAACTTTTGATTTTAAAGTTCCAACTTGCGCATTACCAAATCACAATGTAACAGGCGTAACGATCATTTTATATACACACACCGTATGTAGTACCTGCGAGAACGCGATCGAATTTCAAAACTCCCCGGCGCAATGCGTTATTAAGCAAATGAGCCGATGTAGCCTAACAGAACGCATTCGAAAAATCCACGCCCCGGCGGAATTTGGCCTCTGATCTTAAGCGTTAAATCCATTCACCGGTTACCGGTACCGCTTATTAATACGGCCGATCGTCTAACAGTTACGTAATTTAGTGTAAACCGTTTGTTAATATCGCGATTACCTAGGGCGACGTCCGAAAGAAATGCGCACTTGAAACGGAAATCTGAAACAATCGGTTAAAAGTGTTAGTATGTATCAATGTTGTACGTACAGCCGCGACAAAATAAAAGTTACAGATCCAGTTACAGCTGGAAGAGAAGACAAGAAGCTAAAAAAAAATGGTGCAGTAAACAAGAACAGTATGTGTTTTTGGCGGGTCGTGTTTGATTTTAATTTTATTTGATTCAACAAAACGAAATCACTTACGGCCGTTTGCACCGTCTGTGATTAACATTTTAATTAACTAATCAAAGATTAAATTTAATTACGAATTAAATATGAATTGGATTGCACCGAACAAATTTAATCAATGATTAGTTAATTAAAAAGTTTGCGACAGAAACCTATATTTCTGGTAGTGCGTTAAGTTTAGTTTTTAGTCAAAAATCGTATTTCTATTGGGAACACTGTTCCATCATAATGCAAAATGCGCCGTTATGCGAATGCGCGATTTTAAGCGACATTTGAAAGTTATCAGAATTAGATATTGAAATAAAAAAGTTGAGTAGTAGTTTTAAAATGGAAATTAATATGTGAATGCAGGTTTTTTTTTCATTATGCGATTCTTTTATTTGTTTTTCTGCAAATGCTCAAATTTTTGATACTTTATTTGACCTTGCTATTACTTGTTAGAATTATTTTATTATTACCATCATTTCCTAATATTTTTGTTCCTTTTATTTATAAGTAAAGTGTTAGTTTACATAGACAATATTTCTTTTAAAAAAATCAAAGTGATAACGCATTCAGAGTAAATAAATATATTTCGTTTAAAAGCCAAAGAAAACAAATACACAAAAAATGTTCAAAAGTTAATTCTATATAGTAATGAATTACAAATTGTTGAAATAATCATTAATTAAATGCCTGTGTCGCAGCAGGTACATCATCAACAGCGTCATAATTAATTCATGAAGTTGTCCATTTTAAAAATTTCTTGATTTAATTTTTCTTCATTGATTTCCTCTTTACCTTATATTTATGGCTATATTGTGCAATACTGAGGTTAGCAACTACTACTGGCATAGAGGTATCCAGCTTTAAGCGACAACCATATGCCAGTATTGGAAACATTCTTCTTAGAAATATGCTTTCAATGACATTCCGTTTGTAATAAGGCTTTCATTTTAACGATTTTTCACAACTGTTTTCAGAATTAATAGTGGCTCAATAATTTCTGTTTTTGAGGCATATCGCACTGTCGCTTATGGAAAATGGATCGTTAATGTGTGTATTCCCTGGCCATCTTACGTACTAATATATCCATTATTTTTAGTTAGCATCATATAAAAATTGTTGAATTTATAGAAAGATATCCTTCCTATTACGAAATACCACCGGGTCATTCCCACCTGAAATCCACGAGTAATCCTCAAATACATTTTATTGTCAGTTTTTGTTTCGGGAATTAATGTTTGATTTACCTTGGACTTTCTAAAACCCTGGCCAAATATACACTTCTTGCACGCCGCTATTCCCTTGTCCTAATCTTCATATTGAACACTTTAATTATGCTAGGCTATTTCAATTTACAGCCACGATTTTGGTTTATAATACCAAAACCGCATAACATAACCTTAAATTGCCTCTAAAACATGATTGTTAGACAAAGAAATCTGCGCTTGCGCCAACTTTAATTATGAGTGATTCGTTCCTTAGGTACTGATTAAAGATAATCACGAATTAAGATTTAATTATTAATTAATCGTCGGTGCAAAGTAAGTATTTAATTCTAATTATGAGTTAAATGTTAATTATAACCTTAATCACGAACGGTGCAAGACGGCCTTAGAATGAAATTATAGAACATGAAATTTAACGAGCAAAACTTATCTTTTTGCAGTTCCAGTCAGTATGCCTAAAACCTTCTTAAACATAAATGAATATCTATTAAAAATAGATAATTTATATTTCACCTTTAACAACTACATAAAATCTTGTTTTAGTTGGAATAAGAAAAATATTGATCATTGAAGCATTCATATTTTGCATTTTTATGATTATGTAAATATGTTTGGCAATCTTTACAAGAAAGTTTTCGCGGGCCGACAATTATGGATTTGTTGAGAATCGACATTTCAACCAGATTCATCTACCCATGTTGTGCCCGCATCTATACTACAAAAGAAGACCTCAACAACCCTCATCCGCGATTTAAAGTTTTCAAGAAGACAGCAAGCCGAACTCGTAGGTTCTAGATTAAAACACTGAAACTTTCCTTCAGAGTTAGAACAAAAGTGGCTCTCTTCGTATCGCCATGCCCAGAATTTGAAATTTCTTCTCTATGAAGAAAGGAATTGGATTTGTAATGACGTCCGTTCTGTTATGAAGACTCTTGAAATGAATATAATACAGCATGAGTGGGTTGTTTATTGGACTCTTCAAATATCAGCTTGAGATGCAGTACGTACGCCACAATGAAATATGTTACCCTTTATTCCTTGGCTCATGGAAACGATTTAACGAATCTTATGACAACATAGCGTGTTGTGGAAAAAAATTAAGTATAACGACAGTCGTTATTATCTCTTACCAGTTACTGATGCATACTTTCAATTTCGTTACTAAATTTAATTAATTTCAATTTTATGGCCTGAAGAAGCTGAGAAATTCAGCGAAAATTTGGTAAGAAATCAAGATTGATTATTGGTATGTGATCTTAACACCACCTTTTGGAGAATTTGGCGCTAAATTTTATTAGTGAAAGTTACATGGTGCTCGTTACTTTCTCCTACCTTATTAAATGGAAATAATTCCTCTAAGTCGTTTGGCTCATGCAAACGATTTGTATGAATCTATGATCAACATGAAGCTTGTTTAGCAATAAAAATAAGTATAACGACTCTTTACATGCGATATGATTTGTGGCGATTTGAAAAAGTTTTTCACTTTTACTCGGCATGGCCGACCGAGTTACACAATAGTACATATTGAGTTTCTCTGCTGAATGAGACAGTCGAGATAGGAAAATTATTATAAAAAGAAAGAGTGCTGAAACGAACTCGCTGACACCAAAGGAAATAGGAAAAGTCAGTTGGTACTTCCACTTCTTGGGATCCTCAAAAAAAATTATTTGCACTCTTTTGCACAATTAAGCTTGAGTTGATGAAAAATTTTGTCAAAGGTATGGATAAAACTACTGGTTTGCATATTGAGGAGTAGTTCCCTAAGATCAAGTGGTGGCATAAGGTAAAATGTCGGTATTATCTGTTGGTGACCCCAGATGAGACAGCTACTTCAGAGATCGAAAATTTTTGAGACGAGCTAAATGGTAAGAATTGAAAAAACAGCATAAGTAATCTTTTAAGGAGATTTTGCGACTACTCTTTGGGAATCTAGGCCAATCTACACCATGGGTTGCAACACAATCTAAACTTACACTTTCTTGACTCCCATTTGGACTTTTTCCCAAAAAACCTTGGAGCAGACATTGACGAGCATGGCGAAAGATTTCACCAGAACATTCTAGTCATGGAGAAGAGATATCAAACCAAATGAAGCCCTGCTATGGTGGCAGACTATTGCTGACGCTGAAGAGATATGCTTCTGATGCAATGTATAGCTGAAGTCATATATCGCACATTTTTCAGTAAATTATATTTATACATATATTTTATGTTTTATACAGATATTATACTTATCTAGGAGGGGGCAATGGGCTACAGCATGATGGGAACATCGTCTTATCTACCAAACGGCAGTAAGCATCTGCAAATAATAGCAGTCCTATATTGACAGGTGTCTATTTACTGTTTGTAATGTAGGAAACTTTACTAGTCGTAATAACAAAGTTATTGCTGTTTGTGCGTGAGGTTTGCAATTTCCAGAATTTCGTTATTATTTTGATGGTGAGTGGATGAGTTCATACGGCCGAGTCTTTGAAGCATAAGTAAATTATTACAAATTACTTTTTTTGTGCTTCATTAATTGACATGTATTGCATCTATTTCTATACTGCATTATTTGTTTATTTCAAATATTTAATATGTTATTATAACATAACCAGAAAATGTCCTAAAAAGGCAAGATGGGGCTATTGGTATGGGGCAACATGGGGACACCACTACCTCATTCTTCAGTCTGATCCGTTATGCCTGGATATGTCATTATGTTTTCTCGAAGACATAATGCCTATTTCTCATGTTAGGAATAAAGTACAGGTTCAATCAAAGCGTAACAAGGGAAAGACAACAATCCTTACAAGCTCTACGTATAAAAATCTACTACAAGAAAGTAGAAGTCTGGAGAATCCCTAAGGCAACTAGAAGTGCTGAGGGAGAGTTAAAGGAAAAAATTTTGTAAGGAAAGCAAAGAGATAGATTTTTAGAAAACGTCAAGGAAATAATCAAGTTCTTCTGTTGAGGGAAGATGACGCTCAATGTTAGTTATTGCTATAGGGGAAGTATGATACGTGTCCATGGATGGCGAGTTTGGTACATGGAGGCTGTGCGAATAACGTGGATGATTCGTCTTCTATTGTTCAATTGTGAAGATTAAGTTAATATTCTTATCGCTATTGTATTTTTTTATTTTAAATAGTTCCGCTTTAAAGAGTTTAGGCTTTGTTCCTGCATGTTTTTAAGAATATTTTAAGAATCATTTTTTTTTACCTATTACCTAGATTTACCCATTCTTGACTCACCTGGAACCCTTGCCACCCCATCTTGCCCCTATGATGGGGCAAGATGGTGTATTTACACATATCTTTTCAAAATTTTCTCACATCAAGAGTACCCATCGAAAAATTGTAAATTCATTTATCAGCAGATAAATGTTTAAAAATTACAACAAGCGTACTTAGCACCTTGTACAACAATTTGCAATCCTGATGCAGTGTTCTAAAGCTTGATGTTCCCATCTTGCCCCACCTTCCCCTACTCTCACAAATATGAAATAAGTATAAAAAGTATTACCAAGTTCACCCACTTTACCTCGTGGGAGAAAATAAATCTGAATTTTTTGTTGATCAGTGTTATTGGTTTTAGTAGCGAGAATCAAATCTTAAGGGATGTCAAAGTCATGGATGCCATGTCGTCAGGTTGATGCATTTCGTAACATTGACGAAAGTTTTTATATTAATGTGACTCGCCATTTTTTCTTCATGGTCTTCATGACGCCCCAAAGTAGAAATCAAGAAGGGTAACATCAGATGACTGAAAGGGCCATGGAACAGGACCACTTCAACCAATTCACTTATTTTCAAGCACATTATTTAAATATTGGCGAGCTAAATGATTAAAATGCAGCGTTATGTCATCGTTAGAAAAAAAGAAGAAAAATTAGTTTCAGCAAACTTCCTTATTCTTTTTTCTTCATTATTATTAAAGAAACTCGAATAGGATAATAGCCTGCAATCTACCAAATCTTGCCACTGTTCGTTAGGGGTAAACCGAAGATCAGGCAGAATTTTATTAACTCAGCGTATTGTGATGAATCGTCATAAATCTTTCTGTTTTCGAAAAATATGATAAAAAAAGGAGTTATCGTCCGCCAAATAAACCTTCCTTTTTAATATTCCAGTTCCGGACGCGACATCGCGATAACGCAAATAAATCCTTATAATCTGAGCGCGTAATCCTGTATAGAAGTTGCTCCTCCGTTGATGAAAAGTAGGAGAAAGGAGAAGAAAAACGAGACGGCCGGGACTCGCCGAGAACCTAGAGAGAGGAGAAATTAAATTAACTTCTAACGAAGCCGCGGTTATCCCGTCAGAGACAATATTAAATGTTTTTATTTACATCTTTAAGTTGCTTTGACGTCGTCGAATAATATTTGAATAAGCTTCTTTATTTCGGAAAATTTACATAATACCTCCCTCGCCGGAAAATAGGGCAGACGAGGGAAGCTTGCTCGTGCTTGTCCCTCGCTCTATAAATAAAACATTGAAGGCCATACCAATTGTACAACTGCAAGAAGTCGTGATGAATTTACACCCCATTTTATGTGAAAATACATCGCCTGTAATTCTTTAATTTCACAATTTTATAATCAACTTAAAGTCGCAAATTCTAATAAAACTTTGTCGAAACTTTGTTGAATGTAGGAATATATAACGCCCTAACAGCGGATAGGCAAAAGAAAATGTATACTTCCACTGATTGTTTCTGATACTTTAGGCAAAACTAATAATGCACACCATCTTTTGTTCTTAACAGGCTACAGATGTTAACCTGAAAGCATAATCATCTAGTAAACTATTTAAAAAAATGGCTGA
The DNA here is from genome assembly GCA_004143645.1 of Protaetia brevitarsis. Taxonomy (NCBI): domain Eukaryota; kingdom Metazoa; phylum Arthropoda; class Insecta; order Coleoptera; family Scarabaeidae; genus Protaetia; species Protaetia brevitarsis. The sequence continues at coordinate 3,025,064 of RXPK01000234.1, read as the reverse complement.
TGTGTTGCAACTCCTAGTGTAACACATCTTTACTACTACATCCTTGGGGTGGTCACTGTCCTGCGACTTTGTATATTACAAATATTTTTAATTTTACATTGTAGATCCGATTAGACTAACGATTACCATGATAGAATTTTTATATTTTATTTGTTACAGTACAAAGGCAGATTGTTTTCATTATAAATCATCTTAAAAGTTAAATGTAAGTAATGAATGGCATTGTTTATTCATCCTTTTACAAAAAACAAAGGGATAACCTTGGAAAACCTTCAGACACATGCATACAGACACTTGCATGAAGACATTTTCCACTGTATGCGTTTCTGGAGTGGACGACGTCATTGGTAAAATAAAGAGATCGCTTCATAGAAAAGTTAATATAGGGGATCACGTGTCGTGTACGTGCCGGGACGTGGCCTTTGAAGTATCTTAAATAAGGTCGTGTTGACAGAAGCCGCGTGCGCGTTGAGTCAAAAACCACAACGCCCCCCTACTGAGTTATTCACTTCGGGATATGATATCCACGTGGTACGGAGTTTTCCTATTAAAAAGATGATTAATTATTTATTATACCGCACCTTTGATGAGCCTATGAATGTTTTTTCGTATTCTCTTTTTTCCTATTTATAGTATCTTTCTATGTTAACATTAAGTGTAGTCCATTTTAAAATTCAACAACTCCACGTATAGTTAAAATATAGAAAATTGCCAGATGAAAAGTAATATAACAGTACTTCGATAATCCATCACCCTTTCTGCTCATTCCTGTGGAATTAGGACTGCACGTACTCAAGTATAATCCACGTGGGCTGCTGCAGATTTTGTTAAGTTTTGGAAAAATAAAAAAATTGCTGTAGTCATTAAAGAAATTCATATTTTCCTTTTTATTCCGACTTGGAATCTAATGTAATTGTTTATTTTCGTAAAAGTTCTTGCCATGTTTAAGATTGCAGTACCTTATCATGCTGCCAACAGTTTTTTTTAGATCAGTATATCAAGTATGTTATATAACAGACTTTAATTTGTTGAATGCAGTGATAGTTGTTGTGCTATCATGTATTTATGTGTTATGCATTATATTTAAGTTACGGACACATGTAATTAGGATTTAGTCTTGTTTGTGTCCTTTTGTGTAAATAAATAAATAAATATAAAAATGCATTACAATTTTACATATCTCACATTATTTCCATTCAATTTTAATCTACGTAAACAAAGTGCAGCAGAAATATAAAGAAAAATCAAGCTAATAAATTTCAAATTAATATTAAAATCAGTTATTCAGTTAATTACAAAAAATTAAAAGCAAGAGAAATGTTACTTAAGTTTTAATTGGATTACAGTTATGGATATTTTGAAAATAATTGAAAATTTTAGTTGAAAGGAGAAAAATATGGTTTAAGATAATATGTTAATAAGATCATTATTATACAGTTTGAAATCATGAAAATATTACATTTTAATGAATTGTTTTGCATATTTCAATTAAAGTGTCATAAAGCTTTTGTATACAAAAGCGAAACGTCGTCAGTAAAGTACTATTAAAATTTTTTTTTTTTCTGATATTCAACACAACATTCCATTAAAACCAAGAAAACACATAAACAATATAAGGATAAACCTAACGGAAAAAAAACAAAAATAAATCGAAATTGATTTTTTTTTATATTCTTTTCACACATTTCTTAGAAGCATTTTATAATTTTAATTCCAATCCTTAAAAAATAGCCCTAATTTATTTCTTAGTGATTTTCTGGAGCTAAAAATTATTTTCCATTTATTTTCCATTGGGATAAATGTTTTTTCTTTGGGGTTTCCGAAGTTGCAAATTTTAAAAACTTTGTATCATCTAAAGATTCTTCGTTGTTTGCGTTTTCTTGCGAATTCTTCTCATGATGTTGATAATTTTCATCTGGAAAAATGTGTACTAATAAAAATAAATATTATATAGATTGATCAGAATTATGACATATTATTTCCATACCATAATCTCTAACATCACTTGCTGCACTTTTAGTGAACGAATTTTAAATATGTGATATATATTATTGTGATTTTCCCGGCTAATGTTTTTACGGAAAAAGAAAAATAAATAAATAACTTTCTAACCAGATCTGCCTCTTCTTTACAGATACCTTCCTCTATATCCTATAATGATAGACACAATACAATCCCAATCCACTAGAAGGCTATAAATATAAATAAATGAGCTTTCATTAATAAAACCGTGTAATCATTAATAGCATGTATAATTTATTAACAAGTTTATATCAAAACATATAAAGAGTATGAGAACTCTCACCCAAGGTGAGAATACTTATTTGGAATGTTCAAAACAAATATTATCAATTATCCAGTATATATTTGGAATCTCTAATTATCAAAACAACTTTTAAATATCCCGCGCTATCATAAGAGAAAAGAAAACCACCAACCACGTCTACCAACTTATAAAAACTAAAAATTTCAATCGCCTAAGAAGTAACAGTAACCTCAAAATATTATCAAAGTTATACGTTCATTTATACAAAAATTTAAACAGTGCTTTGACCAGACACCTCGTTTATCGGTTTACACAGACGCCAGAGTACCTCCAAATGGAATTTCCATGTAGTGACAATCCAAATCAAACTTAAGACGTTCGTAGTGAGAAATTCAGAACGCGAGGACAACACCGGTATCACAAAAAAACCAGCGAAACAGATCTCCTTCGTAGCATTCAAAATGTATGATCACATTCGAAACAGTAAACACATGTGTGATTCCACGTAGAACATGAACTGAGGTATCGCAAACAGCAAATTCCTTATAATGTCGAATAATCGTGACGTTTCTTTTAAATATCTTTAAATCGAAGGTAATTACCTGAATTTATCCCCTTCTATTCCAGATATACCACAGCAATATGGTTTAATTCGTTACACTTGATGAAAAAATGACACAGGTTTTCCAAAGATTTTTTCTCAACAACCCCCCGTAACCAGGGAATTTCATTTATTTCCTTTCAACGAATTACATTGAGTCACTACCCCATTCAAGTAAAATAGAAACCTAGGATACCAGGCTATCGTACAGTTGTCAGACGATAAATAATATTCAGTTTCCATGATTACTAATGCGATCTAACCCAAATTATACTGGACTTACAAACAGGTGCGTACATAAAATAATAATTATATCTAATATGGTTGATAGTTTTCCTCTTATGAAACACCGCAATATATAAATATATGGTTACAATAAAAAGATTGATGGTTTGGAAAGTGGTATACTCTAATCATTAATATTTTTGTTTCATTGATATGCAACTTAGTGTTATAAAAGCAAAAATCTTTTTACTATTAGTTACGCTAACTGTTGTTAAACCAACTAATAATAAAATTTTGTCTTCGGTGCGGTTATCAATTAGCAAATTTAAATCAAAAAGATAAGATTTCACTAAATTACTAGTTCAATTTTAAGGAGAAGTATAAACAAAACGACAATAAAGGAGTGTATGTCAAAATAGTGTTAGAATTGACACAGAATTTTGAACAGTGTACATTTAAGCGGCGTCAAAAAAAAACGTTGATACACTTCTCAGTTCATACCGTTACCATTGTAAACTACGAACTAGTATGAATGATATGAACACTTGGATCAACAAATTTTTGAGAAGAATCTGACTATCTCAAGTCCTCAGCATTTGCAAAATTTTTCTTTCTTATATCTATAATATTTAACGGTTCATTATTTCTCTGATTCGCAATTGAAATACAACTAACGAAAATTCTATTATTAAAATATTGAGTTATTGTTGATTTCCATAATTTCCATAGTTTCGCGAAGATTTATTTCATTCATACGGGTTGTATTTTTAAGACTTGTTTATAAGCGATATAAATTAATGGGAAAACCCAAGGCACAACAATAACAAGAATAAACTGTACAGTTACATTCGCGTTTTGTTTGTTCTGAAACAACAGAACCCAAATAAATACTAAATATTCATGAGTATAGGAGCGTGGAAAACTCTGATTTTTCGGCCGGCTTCACCAAATCGTAAATTAGATTGGGAGGCGTAGTGCACGCGAAGACGCCAAAAGTGAGGGGTTTGCGGCGACCAGTTAGACGCCCAGTCGAGCGTGAAGGAACGCGTGACGCGCTAAGCTGAGCGTAGGATCGCCACTCGCACCCTCCTCCGCCTTGGCACGTCTGACGCAGTTCTCCCCTTATCGGCGATTTAGATTGAAATCAGAATTACCTTGGGTTGAACACAGTTGTCCGGATTGATTTTATATAACTAGATGGTTGAAACGCGATGCTATAAGTATAAGACTGCTTTCACAAGAAAAAAAAAATCGTTGCAAAATTTTCCAAAAATATACTAAATATTATATTTACAACAATTATTCTTGTTATATGTATAAATGTTTGCCCCTAATACGAAAAGAATAAATCAAATGTACATTTTGGTATCCCGCAAGTGTTCACTTTAGGACCGTTATATTTTTATCCTTCAATAGTTGCCATTTAAATCACACTGACCATGCAATTCTTTGAGCGATACAGCTCTAACAATAAAGTAGTGTCGAAGAAACTGATTGCTGTGTTTGATGTTAAACATTTTTGTTTTGATTAACAATACTTAGTGTTGATTTATTTATGGATAATTTAATTATAGTAAAATAACATGCAACTGTTAAGGTTAAATTACCAAAACAAGTTCTTAACCAAAATATTGTTGAGCTTATTTGTTGAAATTTATATGTTACTTAATTGTTCTACTATAGCAGATTATTGATGGTAGTTATTTTTGTCATTTTTCAATAATAATTAAGAGGTACATTTCACCTTAGGTTTTAACTTTAAGGCAATTTAATCATAAGCATTTCACTGTAAGCTTGAAAGAAATTGAGGTTCGAAACGTTGCTGGATGAATAAGTATTTTTATTATTGACTCAATTCTTCAATAAATTATTTTAGCGACTAAACTTATTTACGTAATTTGTTTAAAATACAGTATTGTGATTTTTATCCCGACTAATATTTTACTTAATAACAAATAAAAACTTTTATTCTTTAATCTGCCTTTTCTTTACGAATACCTATCTTTCTATGTTTGATAATATTCAAAGATGCAATCCCTTCGCTAAATGGCGAAGAGCTTGTACATATGCACAATTCACCACTGCAGATCATGCGCACTAGTAATCTGCCCACTTATTAGCCAATGAGTAGTGATATTTATATTTTTTTACTAGTAGTAAGTAGATAGCCGAGGAGGTTGTACGTAATGTGTTTTCTAAATCAATAACTTGTATAATATTAGACTTTTACTTCGTTAAATATTAAATTTATAGTTGAATTTTAATCATTTAATGTATTGCCTGCTCTTATATATAAATATCGATAACATGCACAACTTATTGCATAATAATATATCAAAAATATTTGGAGCATAAAGGCTCTTACTCAAGACGGAGTACACTCATTCTCAATATTTAAATTAGCAATCAGATACTATCCAGTATATTTTGGATTATTAAATTCCAATTTAAAATAAAAACAGCATTCAAATCCCCTACTATCCCATATAATGAATTTTACTAACAATGCCTATCAACTTATTACATACTAAAATTTCAATTTAAACTATCAAGTACGATCGTAATAAATCACCTCAAAGTTTACGAAATGGTAAATACATATTTATAGAAATTTAAACATTAACTATACAAAATACTTTCAATATCAGGCAGTACATATAAGCATCCCGTAGTATTTCAGGATGGAATTAGACAAACCAAACATGTTACAGAAAAGGTCCACATCAAGATTGTGAGACCGGTATCATGGTAGCAAGGTCCTTCCAAATATCCAAGGTATATCACAATACAAGGATTCCACAAAATAAAAGGTTGCAAAATATGTTTATATAGCAAATTTCTTCTAGTGATGAGAAATCTTGACATTTCTTCTATATACTTTCCACCCAATGGTAAATACAAAATTCACACTGAAGTTTTCTTGCAATTTCGAAGAAATTACAGAAATGTGATCTAATTAATTAATTAAATTAAGGAAAAAGTGAAACCATTTTTTTAAAGAAGATTTTTATCAACAACAATCTCGTCTCCATAGACCTCCAGCCATTTATCTAATACGAGCTACATAGAGTTGAATTAGTATGGATATCAGGGAACTACATTAAAATCATACAGTTACCGTACGATGAATGTATATACGTACCGCGCTTACGATGCAAATTAATTAACACCCAATATCTACTGAATTTACAAACAAATATGTATACAAAATAATAATTACAACTGACCTACCGTTTCTGTAATATCCAGTAGGTTATTTTTGTTAACATATATTTGGTTGCACTTACAAGTTAAAATTAAAAATTATTAGTTTTTTTCTTTGGTAGATAAAGCCTAAGCAATTTATTGTCAGGCGCTCGACAAAACCCCTCAAAGAATTCGGCTAATGCAGGCGCAAAGTTATTAAAGTTGATTTAAATAATATAAAAAAATATTCTTGAATTCATTCAAACAAATTTATTTGAAACAAACACTGTATTTGTTAATTTAACTAATTGTAAGTATTTACATTAAAGTACAAATAAATATCGCATTTTCCTCGAAGGTTCTCAAGTTTCCATTGGGCAGATACTGGGCTTTATAGAGAACACCAAGCTGCTCGAATGTAAGTAAGAGATTTAATAGGGACGGTACAATGAGCACCTAGCTCAAGTTCCTGGACTAAAGGTGCCCACCCTAATTTAATGAATGAATGAAATACCGTATTATATTTTCTTATAGCAGTTTTCTCCCCATACAGTATGTAACAAATACGTTAACTACTTATAGTTTGTCGCATAAATGGTGCTTCTCCTATTTCATTCCAGTAACAAAACATAGTTAACACAATTAGCGTTGACAAATTAGGTATTATAGTAATTGATTAATATAATCTCTGATATTAACCTATTAATTTGGCTTATTTACCAGATAAACACATAATAGAAGCCGCGATCATCACCACACTGCGGTGGCAGGGTGATCCCTGCGATCAATCTCCGATAGATGGAGCAAATGCTTGGCGTTTACGACATCTTAGCCACATATCTTCCACATATGATAAATATGAACATATGCTTTTTTATTATATAACCGATTCTTTTTATTTCAATAAAAATAATCACGACATTGTGTTAAATCAACAGAGTTTGTTTATTTAAAGTAAAATACTTCTGCTATTCCCTCAAACATATACCTTGTTAAAACAAAAAAATTGGTAAATTAAATATTCATTTAAATGGAATATTTGAAATTTGAGAAGTTCAAGCATAATATATATTTGAATTAATTGAAATAATCTGGTTAATTTGAATAAAATTTTGGTTATCTCTTACTAAAATATTTTAACAAAATTATTTTGTGTTCTGAAATAAAAACTTATTTGCCACTATGTAAACAAATAAGTTTGTTTGATAAAGTCGAATTTGATTGACACAACCAAATCGTTTTTACCCGTGCATGCCCTACTAATATCTAATGACTTAAAAAAGCTTTGTTCACAATACTTAAAGCCCCCATATTTACCAATCAAGCTAAACTAGTAATGTGCTTCTGTTTCGTGCAAGATAAGACAGCGAAGAAAATATCGGAAAAACCGATGGATTTGACCTCAGACATATTTAAATTAATATGCTAGAAACGTTGTTTGGAAAGAATTTAAAGATTTAATTCACTAAATTTCGGAAATGGTGAAATACAATTTAACTCAACTGGAGCAATTCCTTCTCTTAATTTTAACTAAAATTGTATTCGCAATAAGTAAATAATATTTAATTTCTTTCGTAGAGCGTATCTTATTGTAACTTAAAAAAAAAAACAAAATTTAGCAATCTTCCTATTTGCCTTACTGTAAAGAAATAAATTCACTTTCCGTTACTAAACAACGATTTTACGAATTCAGTCGGCCCTAGGAAACGGAAATTATTAAATTTGTGGACACCGTTGACGTATATCCTGTTAGTTTCCGGGCCGACACTCAATTGTGTACCTTCAGCTTCTCACAACAAATTTAATAAGCCGCGAGATTTAGTTCCGCCCCGACTGATCTCTTCAACGTAGCCGTTCGTTATTCCGCCTCGTACTTTTCATTTATTTGAGGTTCAAGAAGTCGTGACGCGTGATACATGATATATATAGGAGGCTATCGATACGATATGTAATCTGATATCACTTACCTGCCACGTATTTGACTCCAGAGTGGCCAGAAAGGACATAATTCGATAAAAATCTCCTGCAGTGCAGGATTTGTCGTGAAGGGACACCGTAAAGTGTGGTGTAAGGTTGGAGCACTTCTGGAATAAAATAGGTTATCTAATATGTTTGTAGTATATTTTTGGGCAAGTTATAAAATTATGTATTTGTAATTCAATTTTTTTTGAGTCAACGTTAAATTCTAACCGAGATTTTGTTTTTTAATCAAAACATAATCATTTATTAAAGAAATTCAGGACTCAAAACGTTTATCAAAAATAAGCTTTTATTTTTGAGCTTAAAAGATTCTACATGTACTTATGTACTTCTATACAACTTGAAATAACTTCTACTCAAAAATTCCATCCACATAGACGTTGACATTTTAAAGGTAATAAAATGTTACCAATTGTGCAGAAACACTAGGAAATATTAATATATATTTTTATTTTTTGAATATCCACTAAATCCTCTTACAGCTCAAACACCAAAAGTCAAACATAGGGAATATTTTTGACAATACTCATTGTACTTTCATGCTTACTACAAAACTTGATGGTGTTGGTTTAATTATTATATGTACAGGGTGTAAGAGATATAAAGATAAATAAAATATGTAGTTGCTGTTATCAAACACGATCGAAAAATCTTAATGCTCAAGAGTCCTATATCTATAATCATCTATAACCATTAACGAGAAAAAAAATATTTTGTAAACGCCATGAGCCGCAGTGTTAACAAACGCAATTTTATTGGCTGGCAGAAGATTCCCCATAAGTTACATCTGAAAATACCATAGGTAAATGTTTGTTACGGAGAATGGTATTTCTAAAAATAGATTTCTCAAGATTCTTTTGGCCACATTCGAATTACCTCTAGCTGTATGCAGGTGCTCCAATCAACTATCTGTATCTCTTCCACTTCTACTTTCATGGGGGCTTGAACAACGCGTCATTACTAGGGACGGACGTCTACTACGGAAGATATAAAAGGACTTTACTTTTGCCAATAATTACGATTATACCGTCGACGAAAACCATGTATCTAGAACTTATTCAAACCGCAACTCTTTTGCACCTTCATCTGCCAATTGGCATAGCACTTCTGCGCGATTTGTGGTATAGGTAATCCCGCTCATAGAACTTTTCTTTGGTTGGAATTGAGCCGATTGATAAGAAGACGTAGCTTGTACAGGTTTACCGCTTCTTCAAAGAGAGAACAAAAGACAAAAGAAAAAGAGAAGAGATAAGGTATATAATTCTTAAGTACGATATTGTTTCGTACTTAAAAACTTCTTTGTTGTAAATTGTAAGTTTTTTTCTTTTACTAAATAAATGAATTAAAATTTATCAGTGAATCAAGTACATAATTAAACATGGGAAACTGGCGCGAAACAAACAGCTCATACCGCACACAGATCAGTGAGCATTTTAAACGTGATGTTTCTTCTTGAAAACATTGCTCATTTTTTATTGCGGAAATCGTCTGCACTTAAGTTTCCGAAGCATTTCACATTTGTACAGACTTTGAACAATTTCGCACAGGATAGCAGGTTACTAGAATAGCTGGTACGATTTAATTGGAAAAAGAAATGAGGGTTTTTTTACAAAAAGTCAAGAGGTCAGAGTGTTTCGCAAGATTTTACTTCAGAGAAGCCCCTACAACAACAAAAAAGGATAATGTTGCCAAAAGGCTTTATTTCACTCTAAATGAGCACTGAACAAAATGGTGACCACTCAGTCCTATCATTTTTAAGAAGTGAATACTCCATTGTATGTATTTTCGTTTAAAAAAAAACTCTAAATACAATTTACAATATGTCACAAAAAATATGTAAAACTTGAAATGTTGTAGCGCTGATCCAGTAATAATAGCTTTTTATTTCAAACTATGAGACGTACAAAATAACGCCAATAGAGGGAGCATCAAAAGACAATGACATAAAACTATAAAAAATAACCATTGGTGGAATCACAACATAATTCCATTAATTGCCATTTCACCTTATGTTTGAAACAGTGGCGTAAAATACACCCCGACATGGTGGGGTGCCCAGCCATCTGAGGGCTGCTCAGATACTATTATTAGCAATAATTTACAAATACACAGCAGTAGGCAAGGGGCCCCAGACAAAATTTTGCGAGGGCCCCAAAGATTTTGTGCTACGTCACTGGTTTCAAATGGCGTAAATTATTGGATAGTTTGATGTCATTTGGCAACTTATTGAACAGCTTACAACGTACATAAACTACGTGGCAAAATAATTGCAATATCTCCAAAGAGGTCAGTCACAAAGCGGAAATCTTAATAAAACAACTGGCTACATGTAAAAGTCGCTGATAATCATCTGTCAAAACTTCATACACGAAGAGGAAGTCGAAATTCGGCGTTTACCACAAGCAGCAAACACCTTGGAGGAACTTCGTCATCTACAGCAAACCTAGGATGAGATCCCATAAGATACAATTGATCAACTCATTCGAGCTTGCCTCCTATCGTTGGACAGTGCAAAAATAATCGTGGGGATGCGACACTTTCTTGATAATTTTTTACTGATTGTTGGTATTTTTTCCAATTGTTATGATTTACTAGTGTAAATTAAATTCTTCTGTAAGAACGATAATTTGTACGTGGGATGTAATAAATTTTGACGCGTATTGTGATCATATGAACAAAACACGAAACTTCCAAAATGTAAGCATCCAAAAACGTTAATATTTGATTGGTTCTAAAAATATAGCTGCAGGGAGCATGATATGGTTTTAGTCAGTGCAATAGAATTACCATTTAATACAAAATTACCAACATTATATTTGTTGACATTCTTAAATAAGATACGAATTGTATCTTATTTAAGAAACAAACTGTTTTGCTACCGTTAACTACAAGATCATTACAAGCCAATCAATCACATAATCGAGTGTATAAAAGGTTAGCTGCTTGGAATGAAGTAGATATGCTGGGGGAACTAACAATTATAATATATTAATGTCGATAACGTACATAACAAGATTAGAAGCAGTTTAAGGACCTTGGGAAGGTCGTCAACAAAATAAAGCAAAGGGTAGGACTCAAGACTGGGCCCTACGGCACACCGCGATCAACTTCATGTATGTCAGATAAATAACCGTTGATTATTACTCCCATATCCCTTATACTAATAAATTCATCGACAAAATAATTTTTCAACGATTTATTGAATTGTGATATAAACTGCAGGAGACATTTTACATACCTAAAACCTATATTTTACATTTGACAGTGAAATGTCTTGGAGGCCCTCTAATTGAATACCATAATTCGTACATGAGCAGGCATTTACGACACTTCGCGCAACGATTTAAGTCAATCAGTTACTCAATCAATGGCCTATATTATCTTCAACTCGAAAATGGAAATTGCGCCATCTGACAGTGATACGAAAACGAACAGCGCACGGGACAAAACGCGGGTATCGGGTATGATATAATTAATTGCGAAATTTGCCAGCGCTTTACAATTCAAATTGAACTAATAAATATTTCATTTTACCTTTAAGCTGTCAATAGACATCAGCGAGATCGCGGGACTGAGGCCATGAGAAGAAAATCGGATGCAAATTTATGACCGTATTGATTAATGCGATTTAAATAACCGATAATTGACTTGTAATTTGTATTAATGACAAACTATTAATAACCCATTTAGCCCAGAGGACTTTTTAAATTTCACTTTAAATTTCTGGGCCCTCATACTTATGCACCCAGAGGGAAACAAGTCGCTTGTTGTCGTCATGCACGGATGTATTGTCGTCGCACAAAGCCGGTAAAATCACGACCACATTCCGCGGACAAGTGGCGATTTAACCTTGAGTCGTAATTATCGCATTACTGGAGACAAAACTTAAGGATGAAAACGTGATAAAGGTATGTTGCAAATGCGATAATGTTCTTGTAAACACGTATGTACCTGCCCAAAGCGAAAATTAGAAATTTCACAAAATGGTGTAGATGCAAATTATGGCATTAATACGTCCTTTTTTTGGGTGAAACAATATTGACTAAATGCTAGATCAAAGTTATTTATTTGTAAAGACAAACGAAACCTCAGAACAGATTTATTAATGTTTGGCGAATTGTTATAGTTCAGCCGAATTAAATTGAGCCTGATATTTTTTTTCTCGCTTTATTTATGAATTTTGTAAAAGTAATATTAAATCCGATATTACATTTGTATTAGTGAAAAGAGAAATAATAAGACCTTACTTACTCGATAACTAATATTTTTAAATTCTTGCTTCTTTTCTATTCATACTTATTTTTATATGGAATCATCAGATAATGTAAACTATAAATTTCAGTGACAGAGCACATAAACAACTTCAAAAGAAAAAAAAAAGAATGAAAAGCCGTTTTAAAAGTCAATAATCAAAAAAAAAACAAACATAGTTATAAAAAATCTAACTATAGAAAATAAAGTACTTATTCGATGGTAAATAGGATATTATTGAAAAATATTCATCCTCGAGATATTTATTAATCATTCATTTATAAAATTCAAGGCGACAGTAATAATTGTCGAGTAAAAGTTCTTGGGATGTGCTAATTTTGTACGATCGATACTTATTCTTATGCAAAAGGTTTAAAACTTTTAGACCATTATTAAATCCGCGAAACAATTTATTTAGATGTCATACTAGGATTTTATTCCACTAATGCATAAACTTGAATTTCGATATCACTGACATTTTTCGCTGGGATATTTTTATTTTCGATTATTTATTAACGTAAACGTTGTTTCAAAACGTCACCCTGAGAATTAATCTTTCGGGATAATTTACTGCAAATAAATCCTGTGTAACTTCTGCTGAATTGCCACCGTAAAATTGTGTCTCAATCCTCGGGCGTATAATATTCCATATTTTATAAAATAACTGACCGCGATCAGAATTTATATATATATATATATAATATATATATATATATATATATATATATATATATATATATATATTTATCCACGCACTATTTTGCGTCCATGCATTGCCATTTTACATTACATTTTGCGTCCTCGACTATTTTGCGTCCGTATACCGGACGCAAAATAGTTCTGGCCTTATTAATCGAGTAAGCCGCTAAGAAAAAAAAAATTGTCCGTACGTGCCCGTTGGTCATGCCACCACCATTGCCAGGTTTTTTCTCATATTTTATTCCAACCCGTTAGTACCTAAGATGGAAAATAGGTGGAAGCAAAATAGTGCGTCATATGTAAAATTCATGTATAATTTAGTTCACAGAAATGCCGATAGAGCCAAAATAATATACTCATGCCGTATATTTTTATTACATACCGCGCATTATTTTGCTTCCTTCTACTTGGCAACGTCGCACACATATAGAAGAACCGATGAGATTAGTGATTGTAAATCAGTAGGCATATGTATGACACAATTTAAAAAAAAATGTTAGAAGTGTTTCTTTTCCTTTGACTAATGAATACATTGTGAAGCATTTGAACATTGTGTCCGTTTAGTAAGAGGTGCCCGTGACTTTGATTTTTTTATAGATGTTTTCTTTACAAAATGTAATATTTACCAGAAATTTATAATTATTTAACTTATACTACCGTTTCTCTTCCAGCATTTCTTTTTTTTTGATACCTCTACATAATTTTTCAGTTAGGTTTCTCCCATTACTTTATTTTAGTTCAATAAGCCAAAGATATCTTCCAAAACAATTACAAAATCCAGTTTAGCCACAACAACTATCTTTCAGTTATAGTAAGGAAATTCTAGAAAATGGATATCATATGGTAGATTTCACTATTGTACTAAAGTGTCGACTATGTATAGACCACCTAATAAATCAATTAGAATCAAAAAAACAACTTTAATCTGAGAAGACTTTGCCACACGGGAAAGTGAAATCGACTATTCTTTCTTTACAATTTTCTCAATTGAATATAGTATGGTATATCATAAGTAATAGCGCGGAAGAACTGCAAAGCTTGAAGTATGGCACCTGGCGCCTCCACCAAAATAAAACATGTCATAGTCTTGCTTATTCAATAAGTGGGGAAATCAACATTTAAAATAGATTTTCAGTTCAAATATTCAAAAACTGCATTCAGCTTAGGTATCTGATTTCTAGGATGGTACTAAAGTCTGAGGATGCTTCTTCATTAAAGCACACACTTTTTTACCTGTTCAATTGATATATCGGCAAATGTAAATAGCAAACATTTGTCGAGATATCAATTAAACAGTTATTAAGTGTTTTTTTTCATCGCTCTCAACCGACACATAGATTAAGTTGGGTTAGGGTTAAGATGGTGGATGGATAGGTTTCACTGCAATCTTTTCAGATCTATGTGTCACCTTTTTTCCTAGAAGACACACTCTAATTTAATTAGGTCTACTATCCTTGAGAGCGCCTCTTTTGTGTATTTGTTAGCTGTGGGGTTCTCCACACCCATGACTAGAAACCTTGTCCTCGCCAGGTCGTCGCATTACCACAGTACCTGAACTGGTGTTTTTCCTCCTCCTGACAAAATCTGCAAATAGCATCATCTGCCAGGCCAATGTTGTACATATGCCTGTTTAGTTTGCAATGACCAGTCAGCAGACCTACTACCATTTTGACATCTTGACATATTCCTGTCTTTACTCAGTAGGTCTCTAGCAAATTCACGCCTTTGTTCCTTTAGAAATTTTTTTGCCTGTCTCTGTCCTGGCCACTTTTGCCACTATTCTCTGGACTCATCATACGTCTAGTTCCTAGCTTTTAGTCTGTAGTTTTAGTTGAGACGACATTTGTTATTGTTTATACATATCCCAATTGTTAATTTTTAATATGCTGTTTATGTATATTCTGTGTCGCACAGTTGCCACATACTTATAAACGTCATATTGACAAGTGCTGTACCTGCCGTTACAATTACTTTGACACATCAAGAAAGTAGTTCTTATCTTCTCAAATGTTATCGCTGTTACGAGCATACTTTCAACGCAATCTGCCCACTAACATCTTTCATGCTTGATCGACGATAAGGACATGGCACTGCTGCACGATGAAATGCATTACTTATAAACGACTTTGAAGTTTGAAATAGACCGACGGGGTATATGAGACCCCTGTAGGTTTATCATGCTGGTTATAAATAAATAAATTTGCGATTTGGTAATGCCAAAAGAAGGACCAACTCTGACGAAGGACCTTAACAAGTCTTGCCTGGAAAGATCATCCGCTCTCTTATTTTCCTCATTTTCGAGTGGTTGGGAACCTATGCTGATGCAGATCGGGTACCCACCTGATTTAGGGCGCTTACACAGTCCCAAATTACCTTAGGCTCAGCACTTACGTAACGAACGCCTTAAGTGTAGGGTGGTTCGATTTCTCTGACACAATGATGAATTGCAGCAACCTCAGCCTAACTACACCGTTGTATCTCTGCTGAAGCTTACCGTAACAGCCTCTCTAGGCTTCTTTACATATATTCCAGCTCCTATGCCGTAGCCTGTTCCAGAGGTGTCTGTATACCGTTTCGAGTCCGCTCTCACCGGGTGCCCTTTCGGTCCCTCTTATCGTGTATTATAATCTGATATTTTGAAACATGGCATCGCATGGCATCCCCACAAAGAGTGCCTCCTTAAGTTTATTCAATAGTTTTTTGTGGTCAACGCTGTGCAATTTACTTATTGTTGCTTGAGTATGCTATATACTATTTCCTTGTATGTAAATATATAGCGGTGGCAGATTTAGAATGACTTCCATTACAGTGGTGGGGGATCGATCTCATTGCACCCGTACCACTTAAAGACGCTAGCCTTTGTACGACACTTGGCGTTTTGACCGCCTCCGTTTACTACAATTTTGGTCACCATACTACTGCTCCGTACGTTATGCTGGGTCTATAATCATAATGTTTCCATTTGCACTGCTTTTAAAAGTTGTTGTGTTATAGTGCCGAAATGCCAGTTTCACAATAAGAAAAATATGAGATGCATGAGATTTCTTGAAAATATATGTTCCGGCTCTATATCAAGATGTAATTTAACACGTTAAAACAAACAATAGGGAAAGATTACTGTTAATGTATGAGTATGTACCTAATACAGCGGATACAAAATTTTATTGATTTTTAATTTTTTATTTCTGTAGTCATTTGTAATTAATTGAAGAAGTTGATTCGGTAGAATTTTGTGGCTGGTTTCATGTAAAGTCCTACATAATTGCCAAATGATTCGACTTTTATATTTTTATAAAATAAAAAATACCTTAATTAATTATCTAATCATTAAAATTTATTATTATAATATCTTTCTGGAGCTATGGCGTATACAACATTATTATGGCCAAATGTTAATGTACTGGACAACACACACATATACTAAATAATTTCAAATGAAAATATTATGATATCTTGATATGAATGTGCAATTTTTGTTAAAGCAGATTTTTTTGTATACTGATAAATTTTAAGAACGGTAGATATTAGTGTTGCAAAAATCACCAGATATCAAAAACCGGTTAATCGATTTTCAGTAAAAAGAAAAACGGTTTTACAACTTAAGGTAAAAAAACCGTGTGTATTTTTTGAAGTTAATTAAGTTATAAATACCTGTCTTCTGATTTCAAAAATGGATTTTGGTTTTGAAACTGGTTTTGGTTTCAAAATCGGATTGATTTGAGCACTGAATATAGATCATCTTCCTATTCCTTTAACACTGCATTGTATTATTCCTTAGATACGAGTAGTGTATTTCTTTACATAAAGAGGTGTTAATTGCCTTAACTAGGCTTCGCAGCCTGTGTGGTATTTTTTCCGGCAGATTAGCCTTCAAGTTGATTGCTTCCCGCAATGGTAGTCTCTGCCGTTCCAATGAAACGCATTCAAAAACAACGTGGTGGGCTACCTTCTTCTCCTTGTTGCATAGTCTACATACAGGTCCATCTTTAAAGACGCTTATTCTATGTGGATACTATCTTTGGCAGCCGTACCATGTTCATCGATTCGGTACCGTTCTAAGCTGTATTCGGTTGCTAAATGCCTGGATGATTGCCTCATTATCCCTTGGTTGTGTTTGTCCTCATACTGTTCCAGTAAGCCTGGTGTTTCTTTTCGGTCCACTCAGTTACTGCATCACGTATCGCAGTATTGGTTATCTCGAGAGCTGGGTCAGATCCAATGAATTTTATGGAAGAGTCCTTGTTAGCATTCGCAAGTTCGTTGCATGCTATGTCCTTATGCCCTGGTATTCACACCAAAGTAACTTTATTGTGTTTAGTCAGTAGTTCAAGATTTACCAAGCAGTTCCAAGTTAGTTTTGAGGTTACTTAACAGAATACTGCTTTAGAGCGGTTCGATTGTCGGATAGGATACTGATCAGCTTTGCATACCAATTTGGGTTTTGCTGTCCAACCATCCCGTTCACGATAATCTTGAAGGGTTTGTCGAAGGAGATTTTGAGAGTAATTGTATCACTGCCCATTTAAAAAATACGGTTGGTTATGTTATTCTGACATTCCTAGGAGTTTCCATTCTTGCCACCCATTAATGTAAAAAAGAGAGTAGATTTGACATGGTTTCCATAGTAGATTTATGCAGCTGCAGTGATGCACAAGCAAGCTAATCTTCGTCTCTTTGCAAGTTTAATAATCGTCTTTCTCTGCGCGGTCTTTGTCCACCAAATCAGGGATCCATAGGTTAACAAAAGGCTTACAAGATGTCAATCTCGATGTTTTCCGAATTGTTCTAAGGGTTTTCATTCATTCATTAAAGTTAGGGTGGGCACTTACTGTCCGGGCACTTGAGCTAGGTGCTCATTGTACCATCCCTATTAATTCTCTTATTTCTACTCGAGCAGCTTGGTGTTCTCTATAAAGCCCAGTATCTTGCCCACTGGAAATTTGAGAACCTTCGAGGGCTCCAATAGATCTCTCCCGAAATATTTCTGCCTTGAGTATCTTCAGTTCCTCACATGTGCAGATTACATGTAAACTCGTTTCCTCCTGTAGTTCGCATCTTCTACACCACGGTTCGCTTACCCGGCCTGTGTTGTATAGATGTTTTTGCAGGAGACAGTGTCCAGCTACCCGCCCAGTAATGGTTTTAACTTCTTTCTTACTGCACCTGAGTAGGTTATCAGAGAAACTAACATCCCCATTCCCTATCAGGGCTTTGGTATATAGTTGACCTTCAGTCGACCTCGATTTCTTTGTACTTTCTTTATCTAACCAGGTCCAGATCTCCCTTTTTTGCGGAATTCTTAGTAATTCCACATACGGGCTCTGAACCCATGAAGTGTCTCTTAGAGCCTCAATCGGCTAGTTCGTCGGCTATTACATTGCCATTTACATCCTCATGTTCCGACACCCAAATCAGAGACACCGTGTAGTCTCGTGCCAGTGCATTGAGAGATTGTTTGCAGTCCCGAACTAGTTTTGACCTAGTTATGTGGTTCGAGAATGCCTTAATGACAGCCTGGCTGTCAGTCTCCTCATGTAGCCCCCTTTTGCAATCATTTCTGCACAGGTTGCGAGGGCGAATACCTCTGCCTGGAAGACTGTTGTATGTTTCCTCAGGCTTATGGATATCCTTTGATTAGGACTGGGCCCACAAATACCGGCTCCTGTGCCCTGGCTGAATTTGGATCATTAGCAGTGCTCTCACTACGTGCCTGGTCTCTGTTCGGTATGGTGATTTTCACCTTTTCAGTGAAGATGATTTCAGGTGCCATGCTATCCGTGGGCATTTGCAGCAACGCCCGTCGAGCATCGTGCTCGTATAAATGTGCCCTCCCACCCTGAAGTTTGAATGTCATAGGTTGTTGGCTTTCAGTCTAGGGATCGCATTCATTGCCTCCGCTCTCACATAAAGCTCCAACGGGAGGAGGCCGACAATGGTCTCCAAAGAGGCGGTCCTTCTGCTGTTAATTACACTAGTGATACCCAGCAAGGGTTATCATTAATGCCATTACCTATTACATTTATTTGTCATGTGGTCAAGTGTTGATTCCAAGTTAGTTTCGAGTCAAGAACCACTCCTAAGGATTTGGATTCTTGACTGAATTGCATCTTTTCATTATGAAGAGTTGGTGGCTTTAGGTCACCCAGCTTTCTTTTTTTCGTGAAGGAAACTAGTGTAATTTTCACAGGATCAACCTTTAGGTTTTTCTTTACACACTACCCCTTTGTTGGTTTCAAAACCCTCTGAGTACTGAAATGATGCTTGTAAGAAGTTTGTAATTGGTGATATTTTCTTAGCAGTTCTTTCATTTGCCAAATACTTCCAGGAAAGTAAGTATATTTTGTTTCAAAACTTTTGTTTTTGGTTCGCAGGAAAATCAATTCCGAGGTATTTAGTTCGTACCAATATATTTTATATTTTCCCAGATAAGCATAAAATGTGCTTTAAAACAAATAATTAGTACTAAATAAGACTTTATTTTTTTAACACTCACATTATGTTTCTATCAGCTTTCACATACAAAATAATTCTCAAGCATTAAAAAACGGTGCTAACCTAATTTTCAATTCAATTAGTTATCAAATTCGACCAAACCTCATACAGTGTTCTCGACTGGCGATATACACTTTATTTCGACTAATTTGCGTCCACCACGAAAGAACACAAAAATACAGTTTTATATTGATCCTATATTAAATATGCTATATTGCTTCCTATATACGTTTATTTCGACCCACATGTGGCAACGTGGCGGACGCATTATACTTACAAGTTTATACAAAAAAATATACATCGGACGCAAAATAGTTAGCAATTTGTCTGAAAATATACGCAGTGACGCAAAATAGATAGCAAATGTAAGGAAGCAAAAAGTGCGTAGAATGAAAATCGTATAATTTCATTTTAAAGCTACAGCAATAAAAAAGTGATCGGCGTTATCCATTTTTTCCCGCGGTTCAATATACGTCACTAAAATGCTTCTAACTACGCTCCTTCCTGGGGACGCACTACGACCGCGTTATGAAAGGAAGCAAAATAGTTAGCGGGATGTAAATATATATATATATATATATATATATATATATATATATATATATATATATATATATATCTATACATCAAAGTAACGTATCCAGACATTCCATCTGCAAGTAAACCATTGCAAAGAACTAATTATGAGTTTGCAATTCAATTACATTCATATTCTTTTGTAAATTCACCAACGATCTGACGTATGTTCCCTCTAACGAACTGCATCTCACTGCTCAATCAAATCTCAATGGCTTAATAGAGGATTTGGGTTTAATCAAAGAAAAATCACAAATTTTTGGATCTCGATTAAAGAATGGAGTCTTTTACATTCGACTATAAGAATCTCTGTATTGAAGAATCTTCACTTTCTTTTTTTACAAAGTTAAAAGAAATGTTTGTTCCTGCACTGACATAAATGGACGTTTGTATGAAAAAAAGTATTGAATATAGCCCGCAAAATTCTTCAAATTATATGGCAGTAATCCCATTTAAGGTACCAAATCCCAAGATTGTTCTTCTTTGATAATCTATCATGATTAGTGTTCACTGTGCTACAGCAAATCAGAGAGATATCATCAGAGAAAATGTCGTTACCTTGTAACGATTTTTTGCACTGATTTGGTCGAAAACAAAAAGCAAATTAAATTAGGAAAAAGTTGATTTCATAACATCATACCAAAAAAATTCGGTACAAAGTAACAACAAAGTTTCTTCTCATAATGCCACTTGGAGGCTTAGCAAATTTTGGCTGTAATTACTTGCTATATCGCAGTAAACAGTAATTGTTAATCATGATAGATTATCAAAGAGGATAATCTCTCTTCAGTCAATCTATGATGCAACTGATCACTGATTTAAGGGATTACAAACAAACCAGCAATTTTTACTTGTATTTTGTCATACTTTTTTTTTGCTTGTTTTTGTACTCCATTTCCTCCAAAATAAACCATTACAGTATAATTGATTTAAATGTAAAATTGTAATCATTTAGTAGCTCTGCAAACTTCTCCTAGAGAATTTAGTAGCTCTGAAATTCTAAAGTGTACTAAATTAATCGTGAATTTCATATTATGCTACATCATTTCAAACATAATTGTCATGTGTTGTTAATTAGTTTGTTGAAGACGCTAAATGATAAACGACATTTTACTATTGATAGGCGTCATTATTTCCTGTAAAAACACGTCGTAATGGGATACTAAGATAAAGTGCTCTATAATTTGCTTGCATTACCTTATTTATCATATTGCTTTGACGCAACTTTCACTTACTTATCAACCGATATTTTCAGCAGATGTTTTGTTACCCTGCAATTTGTTAGCGTCTTGTTTTATTGGAGCGTTCAATACGCTATAAAAGCACATTTGTATTTATGCATAATTTATGTACGGAAAAGTGGGGCAAGAATATTTTGCGGAAAGCGCTTAATGTACAGTCGTGGACTTTCGGAATGACGGCCTATACAGCAGCGAGCGTCGCGCTAGTCACAGTCTATTCTCTTGCGTTTTATCACGTAAGTATAAAAATATCCTACACATATGCAAATATGTCTTGCAATAGAATAGACTCTGGCTAGCATGGTACTCTCTGCTGTATAGACAGTCATTCCGAAGGTCCACGACTGTACAATACATTTTAGAATGCCGATACAGAGCTGATATCATATGACAAACATAATGATTGTGCTATAATTTATAGCTATAGGATATTAGCATATAATCCTTGTCTTCATTACTTACATCAACGAAAATAAAAAAAATGTCGCTTTCACAAAACGTATACTAAAGTACCACCATTACCAAACATGGCACAGAAACAATTTAAGACTGCCGTACTAGTGGCTAATGTGCTCTGAAAAACCTACGAATTTCTGGAATACAAAATTTAAAGTACAAAAACAAATTTAAATATCACATTATGATCTCTTACACAACACAAGTAACTCATAATTATAACTTTATCTTATGATTTATTTTAATTAATTTTAAATCTTTGACAATACTTAACTAAATTAATATAGTATATTATATATAATTAATATATTAATAAGTAATTAGCAGAAATACATAAATTCGTTAAACATTTCATACTGTAAGAAGCTTGCAATCTTTCACAATACTTTTTCATTGTTTTTACATGGACGTTTTAAGAGCCTGAAGATGGCCAAGATGTGCCGAAACATGTAGATTCTGTTAGATATATTACTAACAATGAACCAGAATGTAATGAACAATTTATTTATTCCTTATTTACATATACAATCCTTTCATTTCAAGTGGCAAACATTAGTTAATCAGTATACAAAGAAGTAAAAAAATAAGAAATTATTGATGTGAAAATGTACTTGTAGTAATCTATATTTAACATATTATTTTGAATAACGATCTTATGGTCAAAATAATGTCAAATTTATGAACGAATTGTATTTTGTTGTGCCGCATTTGGATTCATTAGCAAACCGGGCAAAAGCAATGATAATATACTTATTTTATTCTTAAAAAAACAGTATCTAATTTTGGGACATCTACTTTAATCTAGTTTGTTAAAACAAATGTTATATACATTCAATTGAATATCTGGTTGTGGGAAAATGGTACGTTTAAAAGAAGCAGATATTTGCTTGACCATATTCAAACATGTCAATTGGTTGCGTCGATTAATATATTTTGTTGAATGAACTTTTTCTCTGTGTACAACAAATTTGCCTTCAAATTTTTTCTAATAAATCTATCCTTCTGGCGTATCTGAGAAGGATAAACAAATAACAAACCGATGTTGAAGTGACCATCTCGGCAACTAGCTGAGAATGTACTGGCTCTCAGCCGAGTATAGCTAAGAAAGTTGACGTGTCTGCTGATAAGACACTGTCTAAGGAGGTATGAGACAAAAAAAATTAATCGGGGCGCAAAGATTGTTAACGGTTAGGGCCACAAGCGCGTATTCATCTATTTCAGCAGACGCTGCGTGCGTTATTTCGGGTATACTATCAGTAGATTTACATTTGAGGGATCTTAATTTCGTAGGGAAGCGAATCAAATAGGGTTTGATGGTTTAATTACGGCAACGAGAACTAGATTAGAACCGGGTGATTTAGATAAACGAGTAGATATAGAGGGTCGAATTCATCCCGCGCCGAAATTAAAAACGTGCTAAGAGAAAAATAAGAAATCTTGAGCATTCGTTTCACCCATTCTCTGGCTTCACAGTGCAATATTCACGCATAGCTGCACAGGGTATGAAACTAGGTTCATCACAATACGAGAAAGAATACAGACAGAAAAGACGTACCACTCTCTTCAAAAAGAATTGCTTGGACAGAAACAATATGAAAATGAACAAAATCCGGAAATTAAATACCGCAAGACAGTACAGAATTGAATAATAAGAACAGGAAACAAAATCGGTTAATATTGAAGAAGAGGCAACTGAGATGGTTTGGGCTTGACAGTAAAGGTTGATAAGAGATGATATGTAAAGATGATCTAGACTAAGCCAGTATATTAAAAAGATACTGTATAAGGAAGGAAGAGACTGAACTGAAAAAAAAAAATGCCAAAGAATGGAAAGAGTGGAGAAAATTTACCTACGAAAAGGAAGCTTAGGATATAAAAAGATATATTTATTGAAGTTTACTTAAATGCAGCCTTATTACGAATGGTATAAAGATTTAGTGGACTGCTGCAGCAATGAAACTAGTTATAGCAAATATTTAAAGCTTGGATTGCTAACTATGCTAGGTATACAGGGTGTATCAAATAAATAAGTAAATTTTGCTTGGGTGTTAACTACACGACATATAAAACACAAATCCACCGAAACCGGATTTCATAATTAAAGAATAAAAAAAAGTAAAATTTAGAGCCAAAAATTCTTTAGTCCGGGCCTGATGCAAGGAAACGTCATGTTAAGCACCCGCTAAACGTGGTATTATGTATAAATACATTGCACTCATTTAGTATTATTCTTAATGGTATGCCGTAAGTTCATTTAACGTCTGAATAAATAAAGGCCCTTGTAAAAATAGCAAAGCTGAGGCATTTTAAATTTCTTCTTTTTATAAAATAAACATTCCTTTTTTGTTAAGAGCATTCTAGGTAAGTCTACAAAGTATTATTTTTAATATCCCGATAAGACGTTCGAGTTTCACTGGATATGCGACTTCAGTAGTTACAAAAAAACGTAAATATTTTTCTTTTGCTTTGTCGAATCGAGAGTTAGTTGTTAATAAACGGTACCACATGAATCTGAGTTATTTCTTTTGGATTTATTTAATCATATAACGCAAAATGAATTGAATCGAATTATACAGAAATAAATGTAGATACAGAAAATTTGCAAACACGCCTTTTTACTATGATGTCGCGCGAAATGAATCTATATATTCCCGCGCTTTGCCGATGCATCAAGCTTCGATTTTCTTTATATGAAATCATGATGGTCCTGAAAAGGATCATTTTTTCGAGACGGGAAGAATTTAAATAAAATGTTCGAAGTGGCTTGCACTCCAAGCGGCGATCCACACAAAACTAACAGCGGTAATGGCTGACTGATAGTGGTATGTGGGGGTATACGCGGGACAGCATTTAGGTTGGGTACAGGTGCGGCTCTAGCTCACGGCATTTGTAAAATATTTTTTTTCTCGTTAATGCTTACAGATAGATCCCTTGTGCATTAAGACTTTTTGATTGTATATGATTACAGCTGCTACATATTATTATATTTACCTCTATATCTGATACACCCTGTATGTACGATCTGCGCATCCAACCAATATTAATATTAATAATAATGAAAACACCAAGAACAAGTAATAGGTAGGCATTTTTTATTGTCAAAGCGAGCTCGACAGGTCGTTACACAAATCAAAAACTTATTAATTGTCGTATTTCTCGCGTTCATTCGGTTCTTGGTCGTTTTACCGTCGTTCGTTTCGTATCGACGACAACTGCATACTCGTATTTATGACAGACGCGAATGCGGTTCGCGCGTAAGGAGAAGGTGCGTGACGTTCGAACTGAAAACTAATAAATTATTTTAAATTGCGCAGCGCACATGCTCCATCTCTCTCTCCTGCAATGCTCTGAGTACAACTAAGACGATGTATCAAATAAAGTTGTTAAATATTTTACGAGGGCAGTTCGCCGCCATTTTTCACACCGGCCGCAATAAAGCTATAACATTTTGTTGTTTGGATAGCAAAATAAATCTCGACTCATTTGAAAGTTAAGCTCGTGGCTATCCGTGGCGACCGCGGTCGTGTTAACTTTGTGATTAAATAGATGTTTTATGCGTCAGTCTGCTTCATATATTCTTCTTCATATACACTGAAAAAACAATTTCCTCAGGACAACACAATAACTTCAACAAAATGCAACATGAAAAGTTAATCGATCCAACAAAATATTTCGTTATTTCAAATAAATCAAGAATGAATAAAAAAATTGGTTCAATTAATCAAATATTTGTTTGCCCATATTTAATTTAATATTTAGTCAGCTTAAACAAAATTTGGTATTATTAAACAAATCGGTTTTCAGTGTACTTTTCAGAATAAAAATTACTCCATATTACAAAATAAAAAATAACACAGAAATGGAACGAACAATATTCTATGCTTGTTTCCAAAGTAAAAGAAAAATTTAGCTTTCATATGTTGTCAAATATTATACGCTATTAGTCGATTGATCATAGTACACTGAATTTTAAATCTGTGCCTTAACACTCAAAACATGTCTCACGTGTGTCTATAACTTTAGATCTACTTTCCCACACATTCTTTTTAATTAAAGCGACCGATTTCGTCCAAATGAGGACATCCTCAAGTAAGAATTAAAAGTACATTAAGAATGTTAAATGTTAAAACTATAAAATTGAATTGTACAGTAAATAAAAATTGTTTGTACCTACAGAACTTGTAAAACACAAAAATTGTGAAACACTAACAAACTACACCTTAAATAAAATCTATTAAAATAATCATTTTTCTTTGTTATATTCAACCTGATTCCTCCACTATTCTTTGGATTCGAGATGAAAAAGTATTTATTTGTTCAGGTTTGACTGTGTTTAACCTCATAATATTGTTAAACTGAACAAAATCTAGTTAATTTATCACCTTTATTTGTTTGGAATAGTAGGGCATATTTGGTTGAATAACTCTACAATTGATATTGAAATAAATATTTATCTGATTGTAAGAAACGAAATTGTTTTAAATTAATAAAGGATATCGTTAATTTAATAATTTGTTTATGTGGCTAAACTAAATTATATTATTAAGCATTTTATATAAGGACTACAACTATTGTGCACGGTATGGTTTCGCTCTCATAGATTTTCAGTAAATATGAAATTACAGGTGTTAACAAATTGACCGAAAGAACAGTCAAAACCATTGCACGCCAGTTGTCCGTTGCCCCTTCACATCGGAGGTTGATTTACGAAAATCAAGAAGGCCACCGTATGCAAAGGGGAAACTGTTTTGATACAACTGTTCCCATAAAATATATATCTGGCCGCTAATAGATAAATATTTGAAAGCCATGTTTGCCCTGTAGAAAACTTATATCGAATATGGAGAGTTAGTGCAGTGAAATAGGTGAACTGCCATCTTTACGGCAACTTCTGTACTCGTAGAATATATTTAACGTATTCGCTACTATAGGTCAGAAAATTTTGCTATTATATGTTTACAACATCATGATGTGATGATTTAAGTAATACAATTTTGAAGTAAATTTACTTCTACTTTGTCTGTAACTGTACTGACTTCGTATGAAATAAATAGTTCGTTTAAAAAAATCATGCTTAATATCATATATCAAACAAATATTTTTTTTTTGCTGTTAAGCTAATTTATTTGAATAAAAGATATTCTTTTAAAGAAATAATTTAGTCATTTCAAAGAAAGCAGTAGCATCAGTCTTAAGTTGTATTAATTCAAATAAACTTTCTTGCTGTGAAATATATTTTTTTAAAGAAGTATTTCTTTGCGGGAAATAATATTTTTTCTCAGTGTAGGTGGATAACAAGATTTTTATTGGTGCATTTTTTTTATGTAGTTGTTTATTTGATTTATAGTAAACTACACACATACACTGAGAATAGAGACTGCATTAAATGAAAAGTTTAATAACTTTAAAAACTCGGTTTTTATCATGTTCAACGAACAGAATACCTTTTCTCGGAAAAGTGTTTATTTTAATTAAAAGTAGCGTGCTGTTTTGCCGGAAGACTATTTTCTTCATAAGTACATACTTTTCGACGAAAAGTAACCGTAATTAAAT
The DNA here is from genome assembly GCA_004143645.1 of Protaetia brevitarsis. Lineage (NCBI taxonomy): Eukaryota > Metazoa > Arthropoda > Insecta > Coleoptera > Scarabaeidae > Protaetia > Protaetia brevitarsis. The sequence continues at coordinate 2,997,538 of RXPK01000234.1, read as the reverse complement.
GAAATGCATCTTACTTTTGATTAATATTTTATAATAATGTCTGTATACTTTTGTTTAAGTAAGACAATACACAATACATATTGTATTGTTATTATTATGCACATATTTTAGTTTCTTTTAAGTACGTTATCATATTATTGAATTATAAACAGTATTTTAAACAAAAAAGCCGGACATTTTGGTTTATTTGCGTGGACACGCACGTATACATTGATTGTATTGAAATGCAAGCACCTGTATTCAAGCTGAGTGCTTTTTTACGCGGAAGTATTTTAGTTTTATTCATATTCCCACATGCATAAGTCTCAAATTCACAAACAATAATGAACAAAAGTGAATATTTTTCGCGCGAGCTTAAAGAAATTTCAGAGATAATTGGAATATTTTCAGTTAATGCTGATTTACTTATAAGCCAAGGAACTTTTACAGCAGTATATACTGTTTGAAGGTTTTAAAACTGTTGCACACGAGGAAAACGATCTTGTTGTTTTCAACCATTTTTCATGCATTTGGTTTCAGTTACTAAATTATTACTTGATTTAGGCATATTAAAAAATTCTTGTATTTAATCAAACAAATAATTTGGTTAGTAGATTTATTTGAAGCTAGCCCAGTATTTATTAATTTAACTAAATATTTACATAGAAGTAAAAATAAGTATCGCATTTTATTTTCGTATAGCAGATTTCTCTCCATAGTACAGCAAATATACTTATGTGTAGTGCAGAAATTATCGCATAGATGGCGCATCTCCTATTTCATGCCAGTAACAGATAATATTTCGCACAAAGTAGCCTGGAAACTACCATCGTAACATACTAATCTGGTATATTTACTAGAACAACATCTGATAGAGTCCATCGCCATTGAAAGGATGATTTCTTTAACGGCACACTAGGGTGTTAGAGGTGGTTATTGCGACCAACTCCCAATGCTATTAGGATATACAACATTCTAACGGCAATGCCTCCTTAGTATAACATATAACATTTCATTCTCTCTTACATGCTATATTTTATCAATAACTTGCATAATCTATCCATCTTCCATCCACTTCTATCCATGCGCTAAAAGTGTTTATAATATTAATGAAAGCCGTATTTTGAGATGACGTTTAAAACAACGAGGTAATAGTGATTGTAATAGCACTGTGCTATTATTAAAGTAAAACTGTTTTCCGTGGAATGATGTGGGATATTATTGGAACAAGTCTTTTGGTATTCGTCAGAAATATTTAATTTCACACGAGATACAAACAAAAGAAGTTAAAACAACTTTCTTTGTCATATTGCAGTATTTATATTTTATGTTTAGGTTTATCATTGTTTGAATTTCTGTACGATGTTACACTTTCCATACTGCTAGCTTGTTCGTAATAAGTAAATCAGGTACCATAAAAAAACTGTCAAATCTACGGACGATTTGTTAAATTGAGATAAAACTTATCCTAAATAAGTAAAAATCATTGTTAGATTGACACATAAGACGTATATAAAATAAGCAAAAATAATGGTTAAATTCATACATAACTGTATTTAAAATAAATAATAAGTAATTGTTAAATTTATTTCCTATTTGATGTAATCTTAATATCAGGTGTTTTAGAATTAAAAATTTATTTAATTTAGCTTTAAAACAATTTGATAGAAATGTGAAAAATAAGGGGATTTTAATGTGAATTATAATTTACAAAAATATATATATTTGATCTATACATATACATTATATTTTTGCCCCAGATTTAAATAGAAAATATATTTAATGTTATAATATAATATATTTATATTTAATTTTCTCAGTGCGCCCCCAATATGTATATCAAGGGTTTCATAGGGAAAGAGATTTGTAAGATATTGACATGCACGCATTTTGTTTCTTAAACATTAAAAAGTTATTATTACACTGCTAATTTCAGTTATGCTATCATGGTCAATACTTTTTTCATGAAACCCTCGATATACTCTATATAGATTTTGTCCGACGGATCTTTTGGCTTACGCCCGAGCTCTCAATACACGCAGTACAATTTTTAATATTACCAAATAATATTACATGTAATCAAAAAACTCATATCTAGTAAATATTTTTTTTTAAAATAATTAAGGGCCTGTTTTAGAATAGATGTTATTTTAGCACTTTAACAAAAGTTTGTGTATTATTTATGGGAAAAGTGACATTATGAAACTCATCCTAAGTATATTAATACATTAATTATAGGCATGTACGATTTAAGTTCACAAATGTCAAACTTATTTCTCAACGTTCTAAATCAGATATTGGTTATAATGCAAATTTTTACATCCTTTAAGACGCAAAAAGTACTAACATATTGAATTGTATTCAATCTGTAAACACATTGATAACAACTAAGTGTCAATGCTTTAACGTCAAATTTAATAGCTTAGTAATTTGCGCATGGAATCTGTTTCATTTGGATAGTAGTGTATATAATATTTAGTTGTTCAGGTTGCAATCTGTTTTTTTTGTAACGTTCTCGCGGTTTATATTGTATTTGTACTTAACATAAAATATAGATGTTGTCCGTTTAACCCTCTTTCAATATACATTACATAAACTAGAACTTGACTCAATATAACTAGAGAAGTATGCCCTTTGAGGCAATTCAAACTTATCGCTAAATTATTCGTATCCAAGCCCGACATTTGACGCATTCCGACTAAAATTAGTACATTAGTTCTCAAACGGACCGCTTTTCATCCACGTGTAAACGCATAATATAAACACAGACACCGTAACAAGGTTATATAGTCATTCATTCGGAGTTTGAAACAATAACTTACGTGCGGCAGACTGTCTGGTCGGTCGGTCGACGCTCTCGGGCAAAAATCTCAAAATTCCAATGTCAAACGCGCACAATTGCTACGTGTTGTATCCCAAACAAAAGCTGCAGGGAAACTGGCCCGCAGGAGGGCCTGGGGCACACAAGGGTCTCCCGACGGCATAAGGACAAGACCCCGCCCACGGCGCTCTTCCTGCGACCAATAGCGGCCTAAGGACACGCCCAGCCCGAGGCGATGCCCCACGTCGTTTTCCCAGGATACTGCCGCCGCAAATAATACCGGAATATCTGTAATACCCCCCTATATACCTATATATATATGTATAGGTATAAATATTTGAACGAACAGGCATAGATAATTTCCGTAACTATAGTTAGATGCTTGTCAAAGGTCCTATTGAAATTGTATTCGTTTGGCGAGTTTCGAGATTTCGGTGTCGTCTTTCGTTATCCAGCTGTGAGGTTCTTCAATTTTCAATTCGGTCATTTGTTATTGTTTCGTATTTGTATTTCACCGGCAAGGGAAAGGTAATTACCAGTTACATCCAGCAAAATTCTTGTTATAACCCTAACAGCCAGAAATATTACATAGATATTTTTAAAAATATATTTTATAAATATTTTTGTGAGAGGTTTTTGAATATATTTTTCATATTTTTTTCTAAATATAGATAAAATATTCAATTAAAATATTTATTCCATATTTTAAAATTAATGTAAGCGCTATATTTTTTCTAAAATATTTGTAAAATATTTATATGAAAATTGAGATTTTTTATGTAATCTATTTAACTTGTCAAAATTAACTAAAATTGTTCTTGGTTATTTAGAATGTATAACGTCGATAACGAAAAGTTGGAACATACATAGTGTTGTCTAAAAGGCAAGAACTTGTTTTTTCACACTCACCATACAAGTTAATAATCAATAATTCTGGCATCTTTTAAGGCGTACTGAAGGTTTATCAAATTAATCACTATTTTTTAATTCAAGTGTTCTAAATAAAAAACAAACGTATTTATTATCATTTTATTTGAATAAGCCAATAAAAATGAAAAATACTCATTTTTAAGTCTAGCCTTGGCTGGTGTCAGGTACAACCTATGGCTTTTTCATATCTTCGGTAGTGGCGCTCTCATGGCGTTTCCTTGAGGCCTCTAAACAATGCCAATTGTGTTAGATCATACCATGAATAAAACATCGTACAACATTATGAACACCTACTAATACATTTGGACCATTTACAATAATTGGAGTGGTAGCTACATTCTAATACTTACGATACTTATTTTTACTTTATTTCATAATATTTGAAAACATTCTACGTACAAACAATAAAACAACACAACGTATTCTAACCTCTATTTGAGGTTATGACGCTTATCTACCGAGATGAATCCCTTAAGCAAATCAACTAGCAATTTATCTGGTAGATGCAGTACATATATGATGCATAAAATTCCTACAATTATATTATTAAACGATTTCTGTACATAGCGATATTGAGCATTCCAATTATCTTATAAATGCCATGACATTTTCAAAGTTTTGCTTACCTCGTAGTCACCACAAAAACTAAAACACACCCCGCAACAATTAATTACACAGATAACCCTAATCCGCCCTAATCGTATACTATTATAAACTATAACATGTAACGGACAAACGAATGAAAACGATGATACGCACATGCGCGTATGCATTCTATGTACCTAACCCGTAGACGCATAAACGATACTAAATCATATAACACCGGCACCGTAATGAATAATTAAATCATATTAGATATATATTATCTAATTTAATCTTTAAACTGTAATTTTAAATAGGTACATACCTACTTAATATGTATGGATATTTTTACCCATTTTATATTATTCGTCCTACGCACCAAATGTACAAATACAAAAATTCAATCTTTTTTTTTATATGAAATAAATATTTACAGAAATACAAAGCAAAATATTCTTGCAGAGTTTTGAAAAATATATTGAGAAAGCATTTGCAATAAAATATTATTAATGCTACATAACATATATAATTTTTAAATGTTTTCCTAATATATTTTATGCATATTATATTAATATAACTAATATTCAAGAAAGCTTTAATATTTTTTAAATATTTGTAATATATGAAATAAATATAGTTGGTCAGCGGGGAATTAACTGATGAACCAACGCTCTCATAATAAATGTTACAATAGTGGCAGCAAACTACAGCAATAGCTGTTTATTATCAACTGATGTTGATACTCTCAGCCTTATGAGGGCCAATCAATTAAATTAAATTAATTAATCACTGAGGGGATTACATTCTAGGTACTGAAATGGGAAGAACTTCAGCTGTAGACGTACCTACGCACGAGACCACAGCACAGATTTATCAACGTTCTACGAATTGTCACACCTCAGTCGAAGTAAAATGAAGGTGCTATTCTTTTTCTCACTACAGCTCACTCTTTATATCGCTATTGATGGAAAAATAAATGGCCTATTTGACATGACTAAATGTCAGGCTTAATTTTGACAATTTGATACATATTCTTATCTAGTATTGGAACTTAGCCAACCGAGATTTTTGTTAACTGTTTTTGTTTTAAAAAATTATGTTGATTTGTCAATTGGGATGTCATGTAAGTACAGAAAAATATGTGAATAAAATATTATAATCGAGGCATAATTAGAGTGATAATAAAACATATTTGGCGCATACAACGTGGAGAAAACTTATTTACTAGATATTTCAATATCTTAGAGAAAAATTAAGTGATTTATAAAAAATAATGGGGATAGAACAGAAGGAAGTGAACAAGTTATTACAGGAATTTTTTGCAAGGTATATAAAATATAGGTTGGAAGAAAGGGAGAAAATCGTTCAATTTTGTTAGCAGAAGTAAGAGATATGAGAGTAGGAATTAAATCAAGTTTTAAAGCCACAGGAACTTCATACAGTGAATCAAGAAGCGAAGATGGAATTGCGAAGGAAGAGAAAGAAAAATTAGAAACTTTAGAAAAGCAAAGATTTGAAAACATACACGATTTTACGGCAAAAAAATGAAGAATATGATGATGCTTATGATTTTGATGATAATTTTGCATGCGATTCTGAGTGTAAAATTATATTATCCTACAAAGAGGAAGGTATGGGTATTGTTAATATGGAGGTACAGTTACATGGGGAAGCTACAGTTTCTGAAGAAAATGGTAATAAAAACGATGAAGAGGCAAGTGTTAATAGTGAAGATGATGAAAACTATGAAGAATTCGAATTGGAAATTGAAAATAAGTCAAATAAGGTGGGACTAGAACAAGTTAATGCAGAAAACTTACGGAATGAGGAAGACAATAATGAACAAATTAACAATAATTTAATAAAATATAAAGAAATTATGGCAAGACGAGAAGTACATTACATATTTACATTAATTAAGAGATACGAAGATTTACCAATCTTTTTACAAGAAAGAAGACTCAAATTACTACAAATTAATCAACAAGTACAGAAACATCATGAAAGGAAAGTTAGAAAATTATTATCTTTAGGAAATAGGAAGAATAAGTTGGCTATTTGACATGAATAAATATCAGGATTAATTTTGACAATTTGATATACAGCACCGTGCAAAATAATAACAGTGCTATATTTTTGCATCTGTTCTTTTTAACGATCTTACACTGTAAGAAATTACAGTAATTTTGCCATGGTAAATCAGAAATATTACATATAATAACGTTGTGAATTTACCACAATAAATCATGTAAATTTTGTTTTACATGTTTTTTCTAGGATATTTAACATGGAAAAAGAAATTTCGGTAAAATTTATAGCTTTTTCATGTAAGTTTAAGATGTAACAAAAATTCAAAAGGAAAATACAGGAAAAAACATGTACAATTTTGTATTTACTCTCAAAATTTACTTAAAAGTGTAAAATTGACATTTTCTTGGGGTATTTAGTGCACTTTAAAAGTAATTTTACTAGTGAACTATTAATTTTGCTGTAAAAATATGAAAGATCTTTTATATTTATTTGTTTTACTTGAATTTTCGGGTAAAACTATAGATATCATGGAAAATACGAAATTCATACGCCGCAATGTGATTGGTTATTGGATTATTTATCTGTGCGCGTAGGTAATTCTATTCGTTTGTCGAACTTACACTGTTGAAAATTTTAACACTTTTTTGACTAATTTAATAGTCAGGAGAGGTCCACACTCTTTTCGTGTTATTTTGTCGAGAACTATAGAAGTTTAAATTTGACGAGCAAAGATAGTCAAGTATTGTCTATTGCTAAGGGGTTATTTTGTCCAACTGACAGGTGGAATTATAAAATACTTCTAGTCACATTTTATTTGATCTAGACTAGACAAATTTATTAGCTGTTTAACTAAATGAATGCGATCTATTGGGTGTTTTAACACCATTTTCTAAACACAACGTCTTCTTAATATGCAACTCCTATTTCTTAGTGCTATAATATTCTCTCTATAAGACGTTTTCTCGATTATAAATATGCAAAACCACTCATTCACAAGTCTTGGTTTCAACTAAACGTACCAATTTTAAAATGATTTTTTGAGAACCAGTATAAAATTAAGTGAATGTTTATGCTATTTGATTCAAATCTAAACTAATTACGTAAATAGATGTTCCCATTACATCTTTAAAATGTTGAATTTTTTTATGCGCACTGGAATTAACGTTTAATAACACGAGGTTACACTTTGCAAGTCAGTCACATTTGGTGGTTTGTTTGGATATGTTAATACGGAGAATCAAACACGAAAACAGATACACGTGCAATGCAGGTGGTGCGTATAATGCAATACTGTATTAGAATAGGTGGGGTTTCTATATTTCTATCCGAGGAAAAAATTCTGATTGGTTGACGCTTCTAAATGTCTAGAAAAAATAGTCAATCCTCATATCTGAACAAAGAATTCACACCAAATTCTAGTAATTTCTGTTCTACTAAACACATATAGTCAATTCGTCTGGCAAAGTTTGGAAAAATCAACACTAAAATATTTGACTAGCGCAAAATTAACGCCAACACCGTAATATTTTCAACAGTGTATTATTGGCTCAATGATATCATGTATGTCACAAACAAATCGTAGGTTTCGCGTAAGCTGTTCATTCTTATCCCTGTTGAGCGATTCAGTATGACCTTATTAGGTGCCGTAAAAAGAATTAGGTAAGTTGCTTGGCTCTCTTTGTAAAAATACATTGAAAAATTACTTCAGTGTTCGTAAATATAGAGTCCATATAAATATTACATACAATTTACAGTACATCTTTGAAAAACTCATCAGCAGTGAAATTTACTAGATGGTAGAAATTTTTACCTTATGAAGCAAATTTACCTGTAAAATTGTAAGCAACTTTGTTACCAACGATTTTACATGTAATTTTACTGCAACTTTTTTTACAGTGTAGATGTTGCCGGTCAAACATTCAATTTCGCAAGGTATTCTGTAATATTGAGCGTCTCTAATAGTAACTGTTTTTAGTACATAGGTGGCTACGATCTAACATGAACGTAAATAAAAGTATATGCTTAAACTTTAAATTTGAATGTCCATTGCTATTATTTTGCACGGTGCTGTATATTCTTATCTAGTATGTGAACTCATCCAACCGAAATTTTTGTTAACTGTTTTCGTTTTAAAAAATTATGTTGTATGGACAACGAAAGTTTGAGAATAGAAGACTATAATCCAAGCAGAAATGTTATAATTGGAGTGATAATATAACATATAATAAAGCTATTCACATATCCACGTATGAATATTATCCTCTTTATTGGAATATGTCTGGGAATCAAATTCAAACGACAAGAAAGGTTACGTTTCGGTTTATTTTAAAACCTTTCCAAACCTTATATCTTTAACCCATTAATCAGAATAATTTATTTATAATTTTGGCTTAGTTGGGAAGATATCTAGGATCGTCAAAAAACTACAGGTAATCATCACCTATAATTTCTACAACATCCTGCAAGCCTAAAAGAATATATCACATACCTTAACGAAAGATTCCATTTTTGTTTTCTTTCTAACTATGTAAGTAACCATTATGTCTGATATGAACAAAATAGTAAAATAACCAAACCACAAAATATATGTAATTAATATCGAAGTAGAAAATTGGCTAAACGTTATGGCATAACAGAAAATCCCCTTTTAACAGCAACAGCAGCGCCTTACAAATAACTTTCGGGAACTTTATATAATCACAAAACCGAAATTATCTCTCGCTTGGTTTATTATTCTCTTTGCTACTAAAATATAGGTACCTAAAGCCGCGTTTGAAACAAAACACGCAAAGTCAGCAAGGTATACACACAAGGGCCCGTAAAGGTAAAGCTTTGTTCGGTTGAAAATGACAGGAAGACAGCGGCCACTTTGATCATTGATCTGAATTAATATGAGAAGAGTGTTCTTAGCATTCAATTAACTTGATGCAGCAACCACCTTTATGTAAGCTCGCCCCACAGAAATAAAGAGGATGAACGTTGCGTTCCGGCTTTCCATAGGGTGGATTACTCCCTTGTCTTCGTGAATTTTCCTTTTGGGTAATAATAATTTCATTTACAGAAGTAGCTAAACGTTTACACGCGTAGCGATAATAATATTGCGGAGGATTATTTATAATTATAATTGTTTTTATGTTTAACGTAACAAAACAGAATGTCAGTTAAGTATATATAATTTCAAATCGTCCATTTTGACTTTGTGTGAATTCATGATAATGGAACGAAAATATAACAAAGAAACTTTGTGCTATAACAATACTGTTACTGGTTTAAGTAATATTATAATTTTATATGCTAGGAATTTATAAAATTATACCTTTTGGCTTGAATTTTATGTCGTTATATCATTTTACATTGTGTTATTATTATTATTGTTTCTAATTTTTACATAAGTTTGATTACGCTCAAAATCAATAGATGTGTTAATAAGTGTCTCAGTGCGTGACTAAGTTTAGTTATTTTATTTCGCATCCACATATAATAATTGATTATTCAATGAGTAGTATTTCAGGGAAGACAAATAATTAATTGTAAAGAAGTATAAGTAGGCACATTCCGCTGACTGGGAGTTAGTGGGTATTTTACGCAGATGCCGCCATTGCACTAGCTTAATATCTGATCATTTCGACGTAACTGGTATTGGCTGTAGGTATGTAATTTCAGACAATTTGTTCGTGCAGCGGAGAGGCACGTAGGTGTGGTCCTTCGGAAATGTTGAATTCGTGACAGCCAATAACGACTAATTAATAGATATGTTAGAGCAGATTACTTACCCGAAACCATTCAGAAACTGAATAGATACTCGTCTTGGACAAACAATCAATTACCTATACGGTTAGCAACGTCTATTAGTACCACAATGTAAGCCTCTCTCATTAACATCAACATTTCCATCACCGGGAGCATAAAAGCATGACAAATGATATATTTATTGCTTACTACGTTTCTACACTGAACAAAATACTGGACCTGATATCAATAATCTACATTCAATGAGTGAATTATCATTGAAAGAATAAAGTGTGCCACAGTTATGATAAAATATTATTTACAATCTTTAATTAAATAATAACAAGATTCATTAGCGAAATAAATTATTATTATAACAAATCATTCTACATTAGTCCATGGATAATATTTGTTATGGTAACTATATTTTCATAGGTCCAATAAATAATTTTGTTAATAATATGAATATGAACGAATGTATATTGCTATTTTCGCCTACATTTTTCATAAAATTATTCACGATATGAACGCAATAAAGTATTAAATGATACCTTCGTCGTTAGTTTAATGGTTTGCAATTTATTGCAACAACCAACAGATAGCATACCTTAATGAAAGGTGTTACTGGGTGAGAGTTTGGCGTGTGGTCCCTAGAGAGCGTGCATCTAAACTCGCGATCTCTTAGGGAATACATCCAAGGAGACCCATACATTCAGAAGTACCACAAGTTTGCTGGCTCAGTACTTAAGTTACTATTGTTCTTTCTGTTTGTGATCGACTTACTTAATATTCATACCATGGATGAGTTTATCATGTATGCAAACGATACCTGCTTTATACATGTTGCCTCAAGTACCCAACGGTTTTGAACGTAGAAAATGTCTGTTGTGCAGCAATTAGATTTCGAAAAATGTGTATAGAATATTGTCAACGTTTTAAAGCAAATCTAGGGAATGACGATGTTTTAAGCCTTACTTTTTTTCTGATGAAGCCTGGTTTAATTTAACAGATGATATAAATCCTTAAAATATTAGAATTTGGTCCGTACAAAATCCTCATGTTATTCGTAAAACGGAATACCCCGGAGAGGTATAGTAGGACTGATATTTTTTGAAGATAAATGACAGCAGCCAATATAGACTCGTGATTACATGAACTTATGAAACAATTATTTGATGACAAGTTACAGCTGGGCTATTTTCAAAATAGCAATGCTAAGGCCCATACAGCAAGAGAAACAAGGCAGTATTCACAGGAATGTTTCAATAACAATTGGACGTCCTATAAGTTGAATAAATACTTCCTTACGACAAATAGGTATGACAGATACGATTTTTGTGAAGCAGTTATCGAGCGCTGCACCAATGACGAAAACTTTGTAAAAAACATTGTTATCACTGACGAAACCTCTTTCGTGCTGCATGGACGTAACAATCCTTCTATTACCCACTATTGATCTAAAAAATCAAAACTTAGCATACAACGATTGCACTCAATATCCCCAAAAGCTGAATGTGTGGGCAGGTCTTTCAGGAGACCACATAATTGGCTCGTTTTTATTGAAAGAAATTTAAATGCAAAACGAAATTCACATCTTTACAAAACACTGTATTACCATCCGCAGGAAACTTTCAAAACGTCATAATGCACGATGTACCGTTTATCGATTTTAAAATGAAAAATACATTAAGTCTTATCGGGAATACTTATCTCCTTAAATATAAATACTAACGTATTTCCTTCAGAATTGCACATATTTAGTTTGCTTACTGCATGTACATACATGGGTCACTTGTTTACATTCCCTCACTCAACTAACGTAAAACTATTCAGGTGTTTTTGTGATTTTATATCGACAATAACAGAACATGACACAGAGCACATAAATTCTTTAAGCGTAGTTCGTCGAGTAAAATATAATTAATATTTATGATTTGCAATGTTGGGACCATGTCTCCGTGACTCTTTAAGAGGTGCCGCTACTGAAGGCATTCATAAGAAATCTTCGATAATCGGCTGAGCACCGCTGGTGTAGTATTCGTTTGCCTCCTAGGACCCATCTAGACCCAAATGTTAAGCCCTCAATTTATGAGTTTGAAAATGAAAGAACTCAGTCTATTCAAGAGTTAGGTGAAAAGATTATAGATTGCATGCGAAACATATTAGCTGAAACATTAGATAGATAGATAGATAGATAGATAGATAGATAGATAGATAGATAGATAGATAGATAGATAGATAGATAGATAAGTAAGTAAAAAAAATATATTTTTGGCAACATTCGCATACAATATTTGGAAATGTCACTTTTGACCAGAGGGATGGCATCCTATTAAATTTCAAGACATTATTTAGTCGCACCCTCAAGCGGTGATTTGTACTAATGTCGTCTATCTCGCTCATTCACTATTCTTGACTGTTTCCACAATCGCGCTGCGTGGCGCTGCGCATCACTCGTTTTCTGTTTATTGACGCATTTTGACAAAATTTGCTGGCGTCGTTTCGCATCGCGGTTTAATGCACGTTTTTTGGTATTTCGAACGTTTTGTAAGTGTGAAATGGATGTTATAACATTTAATATGCCAGGTAATGTATTGATCGAACTATTTGCAGTAAGCAGACGTGTATAATTAAGATTATTTAGGGTTATGCATAAGCCAGGTACACTTTCTAGAGAATTCTTCTGAGACATTGCATTGCAAATCTGCAGCAAGAAAATTGCTCCCGCATATATTATGTAAGTTATTAATATTTACAAATCAATTTTGATTAGTACATAACATGAAAAACAAGTGATTTATTAAATCTAATTAAGTTATAATTGGCTATAATGGTAATATAAATTTATGTTTATTAGGTGCATCAGATCCATCAATAATATCAAGAAATGTTTCCACATCTCACCTTACATCATAAAATGTACACGTATGTTGAAAGTAAAATTCTAAGATATCCACCTAATCAAAGATATTATTTTAGGTAAATACAATGTTTTTAGTTAATGCAGCATGACAATGTCAATTAACTCCTTCGAAGGAATACTAAGTTGTAGTGAAACCCATTACGGTCAATGGATTGGGGCTTGAGCCATAATATCGAGGGCATAGAGCGAGAACCCAAGAAATCAAAACCAAATCTGGAAGTGATTTAACGACAGCGAATCAAAAATTGACTTTAGTAAATAAATGCAAGCAAAATAACCAATCGATTTAGATAACAAAAATATTTTTGGGAGAAAAATTAAAAATTTATTATTTAGTGAGTTTCCTCTAGACGTTATAGGAAGGAAACTATAAACTAACTTTATTTATGTTAATGGAAAAAGCTCTTATCTAATTTTACCAAATATTACTAGAATATATTCTTTAATGCTAATTAGTAATATAATTTCAAATATCAGGTAACCTAACTTTTAACTCTCAATAATCTTTTAATTTGTATAGAAAACTCCTAAAATCACTTAATCAAATGGAATGTGAAAAATAAATCTTGATTCGAAAATCACTTGTCTAGTATACGATCGAGTTAAAACTAGCTTTGTTGATAGCTTTTGATGTAGAACGATTAAGGTAATTTGGAATAGAGAACAAGGAGGATTAGATAGTGTCAACGAGTTTTAGACCAACAATTTAAGTTTACGTCACCAGTCTATAAATTTATTTTATATATATATATATATATATATATATATATATCGTTTTACCTGATTAAAATTAATTAATTCTTTTCTAATAAAAGATTGTGGTTATTTCATAATGATAGTCCCGACTTATGTTTATTAATTCACATCATTTGACCGACCTATTTTCTAGAATTTTATTGCTTCAATTTTCACATTTGTCGCTAAAAATGCAATATTCAATGCATATGTTGTTTTTCCTTTTTTGCTTTTCATTAATTTTTGATTTAAAATAATAGTTTATGTATTTATATACTAGTGTTATAGAAAATAGTACCATGTACATTTAATTTATTGTATTTTTGCACAATTAATAAAGATATTTTACAAAATCATGTGTTTTTGTTCTATTTGAAATCATAAATATAGAAAAGCAATTAATAGTAAACAATTAAATTACCCGCCAATAAATTTTTAGTACAAACAATAGTCAGTTGGCGTCACTAAACGCAGTCCGAGTTGGCGTATGAGAGTTACCATTCTAGTCAGGTTATTCTATGCTTTTGACAGTTTTGAAATTATTTTGTAGTGTCATTGGTCGCGTTCAGAGAACGGTTTGTAAACTGTTGAAAATTTTTTTACAAAAATTTGCATACAGCCTCAGAATTAAATTCTAAGCAACTTTTTTGCATATCATGTCATCTAACCTCACTTTTTGGAGATTCATACCATTTTTTTTTAAATTTATCGCCATACTAGTGGTCACGTGACGTGTGTCAAAATAGATTTTGGAGTTCCTAGACATGCACAACCTATGCCAAAAAAAAATTAGTATATTTTAATAATAAAAAAAATTCCCATATGTCCCAATATTTATGCCGGTCACCGTATATTAATTCGATACTCGATAAAATGTAATTATAAAATAGAACTAGTGAAATTTATGCAAGAAACCACACGCCTCTAGGCCACTTGAGCAATACGAATTCAATTTTGTATTTCTATCTGTCATTTATCTATATCCATTTCATATCTGTCATAACTAAATTTTATATGACGCTAGCCAAAATAGCTTTGATATTATAATACGATTCTATAAGGTACGGTAAGAAATGCTTACGTATAGAGCCTAAAGAACGATTAAAAGATTATAATAATTATAAATCAACCATAACAATTAACTATGAGTACTGACGCGCACATCTGTTATTATTCCATAGGCCAAGCTTCCCTGATCCATCAATTATCCAGTCGCTCCGGGATTTTTCTCATAACCGTTTAGATAGCTTGCGTATCGTATAGCTGGGAGTGGACTCGTTATGAACAATAATATTAAATAATTTTTTTATATTTGATTATTTGAGCACATTAAGCATGCGGTCTTAATAGAAAAAAGTAATGGTTTGGTTATTTGCCAGAAGGACTATGTTGCGAAAACCTATGTAATTATCATTTACTCTTTTATTATTTGTGTTATTTAAGTATGTATCTACGTAACGTATAATCAGATATTTTGCTATTTGGTTTTGCGAAAATGGCACTTTCGTGGTGGTTTCAAAATTTTAGGCCATGCACATGCTTATTACTGATACGTATATGATGGCTGTTTTCTGCAATGTGTGGAAAAAAATCGCTTTCACCTACACGGGCCCTATGGGTCTGTGAAAAGAAGCTATAATTTTTCATACCAGGAAGAAATAAAATAAAAATTTGCATACGAACACCTAATATCAAGCGCATCGGCAGTAGGCATGTGGCCGCGTTTGTGGTAGTACGCGTACCAGTTCGTTCGCATTCACATTCTTATACGCATACACTCACAGAATATATAAATAAGAATGCAGGACGCAATGGTTTAGCTGGAGGGGACATTCGTGGTCTGCCGTACAACAGGCACTGTCTGTTTCTTCGGCTCACGAGGGCCAGGGGCCATCATGCCGACTGGGAGATTGCAGAGAAGCCTGTGCACGGTTCTACACGCGACCGCCAGCCGCGGGGGTGGTAGCTTTATTATAAAATATTGTAGGTTGTTCTGCGGTGCTTAATATTGGGGCTATCATGTTCGGTTCACTTGTGTGCACTTCGCGCCGTTTGAACGTCCGCCTGTACAGGAACGGACTGGAGGGTTTTAGAAATAATCACCAATTTTCTTTAATGTATCTAATACTGACACAATTAATCGGTCCATTTATACATATTCGGCTTTTAAATTCCGCACAAAATAATACTGTCGATTGTTTAAGTTCTAATTTTCTTCTTTATTCTTAAAATCAGTTAAAAAAAAAATAAGACTAAAGTTACAAAAGAACAGAAAGTTAGTTTTCCACGGAAGTTACTAATTGAACGTTTTCTGATTTAGCAAATACCTTGAGCTTTAAAAATTTGAGCTTTACAATAATTTGGTAGGTACTTAACTTGACTAAGTTCCTTACACTTTCGGTTAATTGAAATATGCCATGAACTTTCTTATTTGAAATGGATTATTTATTCATTTTTGACTTGAGCATAAAATTCATGATATATACAATCAGAGCCATAGGTACAGCTCAAGAATATGTGCTCGACTTTTTTGTTTGTTGGGTCTTGTCTGCGACAATTTACTGCAGCCGCTAACATATTTAATAAACCAGTCTTTGAGTGAGGGCGTGTATCCAGATCGATTAAAACTTAACAAAATCATTCCTGTTTATAAAAAAAGCTAACAAACACGACCCAAAGAATTATAGGCCTATATCTCTGCCATCAGCATTTTCGAAAGTGTTTGAGAAAATTATCAACAAACCGATTATTTAATGAAAAATAACTTAATCTCGCCTTCACAGTTTGGTTTTGTTAGTGGAAAGAATACATCCTGTGCGATAGAGCATGCGTTAGAAAGTGTTTATGAGGGTTTGGATAGGAGGAGTCTGGTTACTGGTGTTTTCTTTGACCTGTCAAAAGCCTTCGATATTGTAAATCATTCGTTACTACTAAAAAAATTAAAATCATTTGGGATCTACGGTGTTGCTTATGACCTATTTCATTCATTTTTAGATAATAGAAAAGCGGTAGTAAATGTTAAAGGGAGAGATAGCACAAATGTAACCAGGAGTCACCACTCTTCGGTCATAAATTTAGATTGTGGCATTCCCAGGGTTCAATACTAGGTCCAACTCTTTTCATTATATATGTTAATGATTTAGGGCAAACGTTATCTAACTGTACGTTGGAACAATATGCTGACGATACTAGTTGCATACTAAAGTCATCTTCAACTGAAAACGCTTCACGTTTAGCCGCAAAATTAGTGAATGACATGAGTTACTGGTGTAGTGATAACGACCTAGTATTGAACGGAGAAAAGACATGCATTTTAACATTCTCGCTAACAGTCAGAGAGGGCGGGTGTAGTTTATATGTGCCTTGTGATGGTAGATCCATACCTGAAAGACAGAATGTTACATTTCTAGGTCTGATAGTGGATAAAAATTTAAAATTTCATGATCATTGCAAAATGTTAATAAGTAAACTCACTTCAGCACTTTACGGCTTAGATGCTTGAGAAACACCGTCAGTCTAAGTTCGCTCCGACAATTTTATTTTGCGTATGTGGAGTCTCGTCTTCGTATGGACTTATTTTTTGGGGTGCAGCGGCTGGTGCAAGAAAGGTTTTCTCTTTCAAAAAAAATTATTCGTTGTATGTGGGTGTGTCGTCGTTTGTTTCTTGCCGTTTACTATTTGAACAACTTGGTATTCTGCCGTTAGCCTCCTTGTACATATATGAAATATTAGTGTTTTTAAAAAATAATGAACAGAATTTTAAAAGGAACTCAGACATTTACAAAAACATGACAACGCGCAGCAGAGATAATAAAAGTGTACCATTTCACAATACAGCGGCTTTCGAATTAAGTCCTGAATATAAAGAATCATGCTATATAATAAATTACCAAAAACTATAAAACTGCAACCGTATTCCTGAGTTCAAATTTAAATTAAAACAATACTAAGCGCTCATAACTTTTATGATATTTCAGGAATATTTAGATTTTCAATCCTAAAATATGCTTACATCTAAATATTTACTTATATTTTATTTATATTAGTTTTAGGATTCTATCCATTGTATTTATTGTATTGACAATGTCCATGTTCTGTCTTAGAGCTATGACAATATATATAATTATTATTATTATTATTATTATTACTTAAGGATTCGATTGTAGTCACAAGTACACTGTCTCACTTTACGAAAAGAAGAAAACTGGATGACCTGAAACCACCAACTCTTCATAACGAAACGGTCTAGTTCAGTGAATATGCTTAAATTCCTAGGGATGATTCTTGACTCAAAGTTGACCTGGAATCAACATCTTGAACAGATGACTACGCAGAAGCAGAAGCTATTACTAAACGCGCAAGCTATCTGAAGGTGCCAGAAGAAAAAAAATATCTTGCTGTCATTCTAGACTCCAAGCTTACTTGGAATCGACAGGTTGAGAGGATTAAAACTAGAGCGGAGCCAACAACACTTATGTCGGCTAGAAGATTTCATGAGAAAACATGAAGATTAAGATCAAATATGATGTACTGGATGGATATCAAGGTGATGATGCATGTCCATGGTCACTTGCGCTTCTCTGGTATGGTGGACAAAAGTACAGCAACTACAACTGAACTTAACAAGATACAGAGGCTTGCGTGTTTAGAATAACTGGAGCAATGAGGACTACAGCAGCAATGGAGTAGCTTTCTAGACTCCCTCTTCTCGATTTAGCGACAGTAAGCGAGCAAGAATGGGGCATCAGATTGTAAGAACTATTCAGTGGCAGACATGCAGGATTGGGACACAATAATATTCTCCATCATATTGAGCGCAACCTTTTGGAAATGATATCAGACCACATGACTTCGACATATCTTTTTAACAGGTATTACGAAATGGAAATCATGAATCGGATAAGCTAAAACAGAAACAGGTTCGGAGAATTGATTTGGTTTACAGATAGATCAAGAACCCAAAACGGGACTAGAGCTAGAATCTACAGCAGGGTGAGAAATACGATCACCCCTTCCACTAAGAAAATATACCATGGTCTTTCAAGCAGAGGAGTACGCAATATCGCATTGTGCAACGGAAATCAATCAGAGGATTTATGATAATATAAAATATGTAATATATTACAATATGTAATATTTATATAATATGAATTACAAACCAAGATCCACGAGTTGATAGTGAGGGAATTTGTAAATAGGAATATATCTAGCTACCTAATAGCTCTAATAATGGATTACCTCACTAATAGGAAGATCCATATCGACAAAGATGCTGTCGTGACTATGAGTGCTGGCGTTCTGCAAGGGTCCATGCTTGGGCCAACACTATGGAATGTTATGTATGATGAAGTCCTGGGGCTTGAGCTGATCGTGGACGCAGTTTGCGTGGGATTTGCTGACGACCTCGCATTGGTGGTGGGAGCCATGGATGAGTTCACCTTAATAAGAAACACCAGTACCTGTCTAGAAGAGATTAGTGCCTAGGTGAAGGATCTATTGCTGATCTAATTTTGTTGGTGATCTGTAGTTACAATTTCCGAGGAATGTCGACAGCAACGAAACGTTAAAATTATATTTGTAAATTGGATTTAGCTTTTTTATTTAAAACAAATTTTCCCAAAACCACGAAAAATATAGAAAACCGAATTAAACAGGAAACGAAATTATTTAAATTGGATTTTTTTAATTGGTTACCAACATTCTTCTACACCAAGAAGAGTAGATATTAAATAATAAATAAAACAAAACGGAAAAGAATACATTAAAATGTACAAATTAAAAACTTGCAGTAGCATAATTTTGATAAGAGATTTTGTGAAAAGTCCGTCTCTGCGTCCAAACTGCGTACACGTTGCTTCTTTACCTCACTTCTCCTTCCATGCTGGCGATGTTTTGCTTTGGCGGAGCCTGTTTTAAATGTTTTATCTTCTACGACGAACCACGGCTAGTCATGTAATCACCACCGCAAAGGAGTACACGCTTGGGCACTCTTGGAAATTTTGAGGCGAATATCCAAATTGGCATTTTTATGCTAAACAGACGTAGCCTAATGCATTTAAAGCAAATACTAATTACTATTTATTATTGTGATTGCGATGTTGTACGTTAAAATCTTGTTTAAGGAATATTTCTCATCGCGTTTTGCATCGTGTTCAAGTTTAGGGTGGGAAATATAAAGCGAACTACCTCCCAACCAGTTAAAGTAAGAACCAATGTTTACTGTTACAATGACGCATGCAAATTAAGGAGTATTAATACATTTATTTTATTTCTCCAAAACGACGTTTGTACAGATATTTTACTGATGATGGCTACTTAATAACTCTGCCAACTGCATTCGGCTCACATGAAATAGTTATGAATAGAGACCGGATTATATGCAAAGAAAAACTGGAATATATGCGCATATATATGCATTGATTTTTGAGAAAATATGCATAAACCTGAGGCAAATATGCAAAAAAATTACGACAATATGCAAAAAATTTTACATAAAATAAATAAGAGCAGAAATTTAAACATTAACTTTGTTGCACAAAATTTGTTTACAACATATTTCTAAAACAATTTATAATTAAATGTTTTTCAAAATTGTGTAAAAGAAAGTTTTGTCTTCTATCAGAATACATATGTTTCGAAATAGAAAAGCTTCTTCCAACAGCCACAGATGTAATTGGTGCATTTTTTAACTTTGCAATACATTCTAAACTAAAATTAAAGTTGAAATCGTTTATTGTTTCATCTTCCAAAATTTTCTTAACTTTCTTCAACTTCAAATACCCCGCATTTTTATTTATCACTTTTAAAATTTATCGTTAATAGAATTACCTATTGTACCCTTAATCTTCTTACATAGTATATCAAATTCGTATACTATTTCGACTGATTCCGAGGGCGACATCCCTTGCGCTTCTAGTTTACGAATGGAACTTGAAACAAAGCTATAATTTGACTTAATATACAAAAGGTAGCAATTTTGTTGATGTTACTATCTTTTTACAGTTTTCTAGAGCAATGCAGTCAGCAGTGATTTCAAGAATTACATTTTTTATTCTTTCAAAATTATCAGCGAAAAATATTGCAGCCTCTAACCATGTACCCCATCTCGTAATAATCGGTTCAGAGCAACTTAATACCGGGAAGCGCTCCTTAATAAAATTAGATTCGAAAGGTGCTTTTAAAAATACTTTTTTGACATTACTAATTAAATCATTAATCAAAGGGAATTTATTCCTAATGTCTTCGGCTACACAATTGAAACCATGAGCTAAACAAGTGGTATGAATAATGTTACTATATTTTTTTTTTAAATTTTGCACGGCTTTTATCATGTACGGTGCAGCGTCGGACAACATTAGTAAAATTTTTTCACAAGGTATACTTCCAGGTAAAAAGAAATTTGATAAACCTTCTTGAACGATTGGGCAATTGTCACATTATTTGTTTTTGAAGTTTTTACAATAAATTAAATATGATTTACCTACAATACCTTCATGAAGAATTCCTATTAACAGATGGGCAATATAACGGCCACACTTACCCGTATATACTTTCATCTACCATGATACAAATAAAATTATTCCCTAGAGTTGCGTGAAGTTGAGCTACAATTGACGTATAGTTTGCCTGCACACTTTAGTTTCAATATAGTGATGGAGTTTTAGCGTGTTATCAATCAGGTATTTTCTCTCAGAAGACACCTACAACAACACATTCATTTTATATCAAAAGTTAAAGAATTTAAAAACAATTGTAAAGCTTTTAGTAAAATTAAAACTTACCAGTTTACTGCAGGCTCGACAAAATATTTTGTCGCCATCCTTTACCAGTTCAGGATATGGCTTAATCCATAAAGGAATTTTGTTCGCTATACTCATTGTATGTACGCACAGTATTTAAAAACGTAACACAATTACATGCTGGTTCGCCTCAAAGATATTCAAATGAATGAATAGTTTATTTGGATAATAATAATAAAATGTATTTACCACATCCCTTCTGGCTAGGCGAAATTAAACACGTCAGTTCTGGAAAAAGGTGCTAGAGAAACCAATGTAAAGATTTATCGTTCTGAGAATTGTCGGTGTCGAATCTACATTAGGAATTACTAATTTTTACTAATAGAAAGGATAAGAAAAAGCTTAAATATGCAATATATGCAACTTTTTGTAAAAATATGCATGGAAATGCCTAAATATGCAATATATGCAATCACTAATTAGCGCTAATTAACTTCAATTAGTGTAATACGTCTACGTATAAACTATAATTAAAGATATGCAAACAATAAAATATAGGCACTTTGCATATAATCCGGTCTCTAGTTATGAAGATATTGTTTCGGCTTCTTTAGCTAGGTATTTTAATTTAAATTAGTTATATCATAAATTACCGACAATCCACACACTAGTCAATTAGCGTCATTAAAATAAAGGTAATTCTGCAATTACATTATTACAACACTTTTACTGCTTTTTTGCCCTCTCCACACATAACTAGCGGGTGGTTTCATATTGTCGGCGAAACTTGAACCCAACCGGCGATTAGACACGCAATCGCAGCGCTAATTATAGTTGCTTTGTTCTGCTAGAACTTTGGCATCTGACCAGCGGACAAATTATATACAAACCCAACCAACGCAAAACACATTGCGCTTTAGTGTGTGCCTTAAATAGACGTGAAATAATGCACTTAACATATTCGCAAGTCTTGCTCTTATTATATGAGATATTTATTGCATTATTTACCTTGCAACTTTTATTTCAAATGTCACACAGTAATCATACTGACAAATACTCGTAATGAGGCAATAATGTACCATGCTTATTAAGTGGTTTGGAAAAACATTATTTATCGTTTATTTGTTTTATATAATAACAATTGTAAGAATTTTGATGTAAGTTGTATATCTGAAACTTAGCTAAGTGAGGATGTGTCAAACAGTTTCCTAATAATTTCGCCATCCGTAGATGTGACAGGAACTTTGCGTTTGTGGGGACAAGTCACAAACGGGCAAAATACTATACAGGTGTCCCACCGAACTTCGTCATTAGATTTTTTTGAACTTCTAACAGGAATTTGATTTTGAAAGTTGCAGTATAGACTTGGCCCACTGTGGGCCAACTTTCAACTTTATAGCACTTTCGGTATACAGAGTGTTGATATCGAGTTTCTTATTTTAAATGGAATGGTACAATTTTTATCGGTACAATGAATGTATCGAGTCATTTACAATTAGTTTACGTGAAGGTTCCCTATCCCTAAACTGAACCGTTTTCGAGATATTTGCAATTTTGTTGATTTTTTAACGTTTGCTGTTTCACTGTTTCAAGTGAAATTAAATAGCTGATGAGGTATCAGATATTTAGTGGTTCTACTAATGTCGATGTAAGTACAAAGACGTAGGTAGAAGGTGTTATGGCAATAATGACGGAATCAAATACAGGGTGTTCGAAAACGCATCTCCAATGTGGATACCTTTAAACCAACAAAACTCTTTTATTTCAAGCGGAACATGGTATTTTTTACTACAGCACTAAATGCAGCGTAATATTCTACATCGATTAACATTAGGGTTTGGTATACCTATTTTTGATAGTTCTTGAGATATTAGCATTTATTGCCTAAAATATGACTAATTTCCAAATTTTGTGTAAATGAATTTTTTTTTCGTAGAACACTCTGTATATTATTTTTTAGAATGATGCGTTATCTTTTTTTGCATTGTTTGGTTTCCATACCTGAGATATTTATCATTGGAAGTTTTCCAGTTATTAGAAAATTTTATGTAATTATTGTAATTATAAAATATTAATAAGCCACAATTATTATGCAACAGCAAATTACATGTTAATATTTTTGCCTGCTTATTAAATACAACGAAAATAAGTCAAATTAAAAAAAAATACTCAGAAACTATTATTCCGAAAGGACATTTATATTGGACCTTTTCGAAGACTTTTAATAGTTTGTTCCTGATTTATGTTATCTGTCTGTATCGCTTAATACCTAGTTTAATACAAAAAGCCAAGAGGCTGCATTGTTTTCGGAGACTCCATGTCAGACGGCTCGCCTACAAAGATAATACCTGGTTTAGTAAGTAAACAATATTTGAAATATTATGGGTGTATTTAGGCTGCTTTAATTTCCCTTTGTATTTTTTTTTGAGGTTTTTATTCATTGCAAATAAGTGTAGGTACCTAATCATTGTTACATTCTTCATGAATGTCTAAAATGTTATTTGTATATGTAACTCTCAATGTTTTTCTTATTTCTTTCGATTTACAATATTTTACTTGTTAGAGGAAAATGTGTGAAGGAGTTGACAGCATTAGGACTTACTATAAAAGATATGACTTGTTAATACTGCATGGGTTTAGCACTGCGCAATTTGGTAAATTACCAACAATGGATATCACTTGTTTGTTAGCACATGTCATGGCCTACTAATATCTAATAATTAATGTACGTTCTCTAATTAAATGAGCTAGGCAAAAGAGATAAAGTAACCCTCCTGTGGGTTCCGGATCACACAGAAGTAGAAGGAAACAAAGTAACGGATAAACTCGCAAAAAAGGGGCTGGAATGCCTTTTGTAGGGCCTGAACCCTTTTGAACCATAAATATTTAGATAGGTTAGGCAAATAATGTACAGAGTGTTTTGTAGGAAAAAAACTGATTTCATTTGTTTGAAACTTCTAATACTAATACTTCAAAAACTGTTAAGAATAGGTATACCAAAAACCTAATAATCAATCGATGTAGAATTTTACGCTGCATTCAATGCTGTAGTATAAAAAAATATCATGTTCCATTTGAAAGAGAAAAGTCTTGTTAATTTAAATGGTATCCACATTGGTGGCGCGTTTTTGAACAGCCTGTATGTGATTTAAGTGATTATTGTTATAACACCTTATAGCTACGTCTTGTATTTACATCGGACTTTAGTAGAACATAATATCTGCAATCTCATGAAATATGTGGTTTTATTTGAAGGAGTGGCAAAATGGTCAAAAATCAACGGAAAATGCAAAGTTCTCAAAACGGTGAGTTTAGGGGATAGGAAACTTCATAGAAATTGCATTAGACCGATAAAAATATACCATTCCATTTAAAATAAGAAAGTTGATATTAACACCCTGTATAACGAAAGTGCTAAAAGTTGAAAATATTTTCCTTAAATAGATCACAGTAAGCCATGACTATGTATGCATGTATGTATGTAAGTAAAAGGGTGGTGTTACACTGCGACCTAAAAGATCTATTGTGTCCCCTATTCTTGCTGCTCTACAGCTGGCCTTCCAGTCCTATTCCTTTTAGAAAGTGTAGGATCTCAGAGGGCCCCAGTCTAGGTAAGTCTCCCTCTTCGATTTCACATGCTCCCAGATGAAATGCCCTCGAGTTGCACAGTGCTACGCAGTTTGAGAGGAGATGGATGGGTGTTTCATCCTGTTCCACACAGAATCTGCATTCAGGATCTTTTTCCAAATCCAAGCTTAGTCAGGTGTCCTTTCAGTCTACAATGGCCTGAAAGTATTCCTGTTAAAATGCGAACTTTGTTCTTAACTCAGGTTTGATGCATTCTGTAAACCTCTTCTGGTTATAAGTTCCCAGAAGAATTTTTACTTTGCCTCATTCCCTGGAGATTTCCCAATACTGGATTTTCTCCTGCTCCATTTCTATTTTAGTTTCTTCAGTATTGTACTGCTACTTACCCGCAGAAGGGTTCAGGCCCTACAAAAGGCATTCCAGCCCCTTTTTATTATCCGACGTTTTTACCGTGTACCCGGAACCCACAGGAGGGTTACTTTTATTTCTTTTGCCTAGCTCATTTAGTTTCCCTAGGCATTCCCAGACCATCTTGGAGCTGATTTCATATGAGCTCAGCGCCTTGATGGCTGCTTGACTATCAGACATGATGATAATCTCCTGCTTCCGATAGTTCCTATCCATATTGAACTGAACACATCTTCCAATAGCGTGTATTTCCGCCTGAAATATACTTGGGTATTTCTCCAAGCTTTCGAAATATGTAGTTCTAGGCCCATATATTCCTATTCCAGTTCCTTCTGCCGTTTTGGCCACATCAGTATATAACCATTTGATGGCATTTCTATTCAAGTTCAAGATGGTGTTATGATCCCACTCGCTCCTGTTACTTAGCTTTGTGGTGAATTCCTTCACAAAGCTAAATTTTTTTTAACATATCATCCCGGGGCATATCCCAGGTTTGATCACCGTCGGGAGATTGAGGCCTATGCCTAATCATTCCTTCCTTGACCATTCTTAGTGCGGTTCTTTCGCCACGCCTCTATTACAATGTGGAGGGGGGCAAGATCCAATACTAACTTCGATAGCTGCTGTTGGGCAGGTTCTCATAGCCCCCGTTATGCATACACATGCTAATCTTTGCACTTTCGAGAGATTAATTCTCGCGATGGCCAGATTAGTTCTTTTGCTCCATGCTACTGATGCATAGGTGATGATTGGTCTCACTATCGCTGTATACATCCAAAGCAGTATTTTTGGGTTGCATCCCAGAGCCATGACTATACTGCAAGTTTCAAAATCAGATTTCTACTAGAAGTTCAAAAAAATTTAATGTCCCAGTTCGGTGGGACACTCTGTATATCCATAATTAAAAAGTCACAATTCTTTGAAAACGGGAAAAAAACATACAATACAGGCATAAATAATAATATATTAATAACAAAGATGCGCCATCAGTCTCGTTATCTATCTACTCTCGATTCGCTTATGCAAACACAAGAAGAACTCGGCGAACATAGATTTCCATCAAGTGATGGCGTTTGGGGTGCTCTGACGCGGTCGCCGCTGTCATATAATTTTTAATAGTCCGTTTTTACGACATACTAAACGAGAAATCAATGAGCTTCATGAGTTACGTTCGGAACGCTATAAACGCATCGGCAGACTCGTAAAATGTGCGACGTGTTCATATCCATCCCAGGTCGAGTCGAAAGCTTCGGACTACACAACACGCTCGTCGACTAAAACAAACATCTACTAAACAATAAAATAAATTATATCCGAGTATAAAAACTAATTAGCTTGTTTCTCATTATAATGTGCGAGCTTATGTGGGATGGATCGCTATGCCGGTATATTACGGGGTTGTTTCGCCGGTAAATGTTATACCGTCGATACGGGAACATCGAAACTATGGTTAAAATTTAACAAACCAGTCAATTTAGATCGCTCACAACAGAAGAACTTTTCAAGTAATATTCCATTTAACGTTGCATCTCCCACAAGTCTATAATAAAATTAAAAAAAGTCTCCATGCATTAACAATATTAACTATAAAAGCTTTGCAGAAATGCTTTATGCAAGCGAGGAGTATAATTGGCGCGATTTTTGTACATATTTCACATGGAATTGGTAATAATTTAACAATCCATATTCATAACAATATGTATTGTATTGAATTGTAATAATAGAAAAATAAATTAGTCAATTCCCCTTAAATACGATAATAAATAACCCTGAGATAAGAGTTAAGGTACTAACTCTTATCTCAGGGTTTTAATTTTTTCTTCTCTTTATTTTATCTTGGGTTTGCAGCTCGTTAAAAAAGTAACTAATTAAGGATTAACAAAACACTAACAAAATGTAGTTTATTAAAAATTGAAATACAGTAAAAATTGTATGGGAAAAACAAATAAATGCATTTAATTAATACTTTGCGTTTTATTTCGAAAAGTGAAAATTTAATCTTTAAGTTTTTAATTAAATATTATTACATATAAATATATAAATATATAAATTAGGGTAGCTGATGAATTAAGGCACATTTGAAATTAAATTAATTAAGGTAGTTTCCTGATTACTAATTATAAAACTTTGATGCTCTGACACTAGATGTCGTTCTAATTAAATATGGTTAAAACTTAAATAGTGAAAATTTCTCTAGTTTCTTAGAGATTCTAATTAAATAAATTAACTTTTAAATTTTTGACTAAATAAATAACCTTCAACTTGGAGCTAGGTCATGGTGGACTTGACGAGGTACTTTGTGTGCCTTTTCTTCGGACTCTGTCATGACCAGGGCTAGTTTTATACTAGCCAGGACCGATGTGCATGGTGAAGAGCCACATCCAACACGAAGTGCTTTTGTGCTATGCTAAACACGTCGGATCTGGACCTGCCTGTAAAAAAACTGGTCTGCTTTCCTCAGTGGAGAGACAGACTTCCCTGCTCAGCTGTAGTGTCGTAGACTGAGCTTGCACTCGAGACTAACGATGCCGATGGTGGACTTCCTCGGACAGCCTCACTATCGCCAAACTAGGCTTCCGGCGTGTGTTACATTCTAGGGGTTGTTGGGAGCCCTTGGCTTAACTGTCCGGGCCAAGAGGAGACAACCTCACAAAAAACCTAAATCCTAAGGTCATGGTCGAGTCGACAGGATGCGTGGCTGAATAGTAGATCAGTCTTTATCGACCAACCCTTGTCGGTTAAAGTGGAGTGTTTTTCTTTATTATCACTTTCCGAGGCAACACAAGGAGAGACAGAGTGCGAAACGAGGTAGTAAGAACAGATTTAAAACCGATCCAAAGCAGTATAGAGAAACAACTAAAGTGGTTTAGACACTTAATTCGACTGGAGAAGCAGAGAAGAAGAAGCAAAAATAGCCGCAGAGGAAGATAATAAAAGGGATATCATGTAGAAGTGGAACAACGTGATGGGTAAGTGCTTGGAGGAGAGATGCTTGGATTGCAATAGCGGAAAAGTGCTAGCAAGGAACAGGAAACATTGGGCAAATTTGTATATCAGTGAAAGTATTAAACCACCAATCTTGGAGTATATACAAAGCTATCATATACGCATCTTCCTTTTAAAAGCTGATATTCCTACTTAGTCAATATTGAATAATAAAACTTTTTGTGTGTTTTTTTTTTGTGTTTATAAACAAGTTTGTAGAATAATATAAATATATACATTTATGCCAGATGTTTCGAATACTTTTACATGAAGTTCCGTATCTTTGTTTAATAATAATGCTTTCTTCTTGAATTCTTAGTAATTTGTCTTCCAAGTGCATTATATTTGCTAGTGCATTATTTACTTCCGGAATTAGTCGGTTTACAACAGATTGTTCTAATTTTGTTTCACACATTTCTGGTAACCATCATGTGCGTAAAAATAGTTAAATCCTTAACCAATATACTTTCAAAATTTAGTATTTCCATGTTTAAACAGTTATTCTACTTTTAAGTGCTATTACTCTTTGTCTTTATTGCTGTATGAATGGTTGTATTTGAATATGAGCAGCGTATCCTAAGGCAATCTACCAATAAATAATCTTACGAAAATATTAAGAAGTAGTTCAAATGATTTTGCAAATCAAGTTTATTTCAATTACAGAATTATTCATACGAAAACACAAATAACCTTTTTATGTCATGTACCTCTTGATTGCCTATTTCACAGTTTGATTATTATATTGATTAACAGCTAAAAATTGTTCTAATAAACCAAAAGTCAGCAAATTCTTGAAATCATTATTCATTTTCAAAAATCAACTCGCTTCCATTGGCAATTTAGTAAACTTTAACCTCACTTTTGTTCATAACATTCCTATTATTCATATAACTGCAAGGGATCGCATAGCGTTATTTTATTCCATATAATGTAGTGAAAATAATATGCATGTTATTTTATAACGTACACGTTATTAATAACGTAAATGATACAACATAGGAAGGAATATTTATCTAAAAAGGATAACAATAATTGTAGGATGACTTGAAGCCACTATACATGCGTTAATTAACTAACGCTTATTAATAATTAGGTCACATTAAAAATGTGTGTAATATTCGGTTGATATTAGAATACATGTTTCACCTTACCAAGAATCTTCAGTGCTACTGGTCAACCTAATACATTACACGGAGAAATTCGTAGATATACTTAATAAATGGAAGAATAATCGAATAAAGAATTACTGCAGCTTAGCAGGAATCATTTTCGTGCCGTACCGTAAAGTGGGGCAATTCCGATCAGTTTTATGTACTGTTTCTGAGCTGCAATTATTATTATTGATCGAAAAAAAAATGAAAAAAATTATATATAATCATACATCTTTTAGCTACACATATCATCATGTATATTAACCCAAAGTATTAAAACATTATTTTTTTAATACATCAAGCGTGATCGGTTTTGCCCTATAATAGGAGGCAATTCCAATCACCCATCTATTTTCTTATAAAAACCGATTTGAAAGCTACACGAGATAAATCCAATAACAAAAATTTTAATTTAAAAAAAGGAAACTTACGAAAATAACAGAAAATATGTATTATAGAAATGACAAACAGATAAATAATGACATAAACTATAATAATTCAATAAACTAAAACTAAAACAAAATTTCATTCAACGCGCTTCCCTCTCAGTTCAAAAACGTAGCTTCCCCTTCTATGACCAGCCTGGATAATTGTTTTTTGGAAATTTCCTAAATTTCGTCAACTTGGAGAAATACAAAGTCATCTTTTCTCTTCCTTAGAAACTACCGGATTCTTTAAAGTATTCTGAAGTAATAATAATAATAATAATAATAATAATAATAATAGTAATAATAATAATAATAATAATTCATGTCTTCGCATCCCCCAACAGCTTTCGCCAATTACAAGGTAATGAATATGGCACCGCATTATTTTCTGATGCTTTCATAATGGATGAAGTGTTCTATTTTACTGCCCTGATAGCGCTTTGGAGGTATTTGGGTTATATTGCTGTCTCCCGCCAGGCCATTTTTTTTATAGTTTCTCACCATAATTTTCCAATAAAACCAACGTAGAAACATGAGTATGTCATATTTCTACGTTGTTCTATGAGCATGTTCTTGTTCTTTTACTTTTCAAACTGATCGGTATTACCCCATGAGGTGTTAATTTTCCCCTTACTCTCTTGTTATTCCAACACTTTTATAAAATCAAAAAAAGAAACGGTAAAGAATGAATGACAATTGATTCTTTTCACCTTATCCCTTTTCGAAAATTCGCTTAGTCCTAGTGGGATTCCCCAGTAATAGTTTGTTTCCGTCTGTATGAAATATTACTCGTTGTCATTCCATCGGAAATTATTTTTTTAACACAGGAACTTTAATGCAATACTTAAAAAAACAAGTGTTAGTATGTTATAAACAAAGTTTAGTAATGACTGTGTTGCAAACTTTTCTTATCCTTTCCATAGTGCTAGACTAAATTATTGCAGTAAAATCAAGGATTGATCGATTTTACCCCATGCGATCGAAATTGCCCCACTCTACGGTAACAGGTCTCCTAACAGGACAGTGCGCACTGAAAGGACACCTTCAGGAAATTGGGATCAACACTGAAGATAACAACTGCAGACTGGGTAATGGAATAACAGAGAAAGCTTACCACATTCGGCGTGAATGCGAGACTCTGGACGCAGAAAGACAATTTTTGGCAAGCCAAAAATGAATCCTCCGATCAAGATACTTGCATAATGTTAGTACGCGGGCCTCGCACGCTGGTACTAGGATACTTTATTTATGAAAACTAAATTATTACAAATCATCCCAACCCCGTGCTCCACCTAAAAAAGGACTACACGAGGCTACCTATTCTAAGTACTATATGGGTTCCATAACAATTGAAAACTTTCTACTCTAATTAAATAATTTCCCTATGATTCTTAATAACAGAAATATAATACAGTAGCCTCGCGACCATATGAATACTACTTTTTGTGAAATGTGATTAGTTCACATAATCGCGAGTCTACTGTAAATCGGTCAGCTATCAGTTATTATTAAACGCGCCCATAGAACGACTTTCGTTATCTACCAGCATTCACCAAGGACATTGATTATGTATAATATACCTACATAAATCAATGGCCACGGAGTAACCATGGCAAGAACCTTACTCTGGGAGAGGTACTAGGATACTGGAATGGTTAATGTAATTTAATGGGTAAAAGAAAAAAATGGAAAAAATTGCTATATGAAAATATAATGTTATTTTATTTTTGTTTCAACGTAAATATTTAGTTAAATTAACAAATACTGTGCTTGTTTCAAATAAATGTTATAACCAAATTATTTGTTTCATTGAATACAGGAATATTTTGTAATATTATTTAAATCAACTGATAATTTAGTAACTATAACCAAAAATACGTTAACAAAATTATTTAAGTAATTGAAAATAACAAAATCGTATTTTTTTTCGTGTAATGTTTAATTAAAATAATGTATTTATATAAAGGTGGTACCAACATTTGTAACATGACATGTTCAAAAATCATAGAAAAACTTGAATCTACCCAATATAGCTCTAAATCCTAAATATGATCGATAATTTCTGTATCCGGCTTTTTGTTCAATCCATTTCTTTTTTTTACATACAAAGATAGATAGATCGGCAGGTTTGAAATTTCTAGATTTTTCTTAGCTTGGTTTTAGTCTATTGGGAATCTGTAGGAATGTTTATTTATTATATTTTCTTTCTATTACCTGCATTGTTTTAATGATATGCTCATGGATTAATACCGGTATAAGTTCCCGGATATGCCGTTCTCTTGATCTATGTTGTACCTGTTTGCATAGATCAACAATGCATTTCATTACCTTGTTTTGCATACCAATTTTTGACCGATAAATTACTATCATCTTTTAATTTAATTTACTTCTTAAACGGTTATTATCTACCTGCTCATAACACTATTAGATTAGATTTCCAGCAGGTATCACGTGCTTGCGACACGGAACCATTATTTCGCATTATTTGAAACCTGAACGTGCAACGTACGCCCCGGGCTCAATCCGAAGGCGCAGACGCCGGGGGTATCGAGCGAAGCCTGCGGGTTGGTGTTGTCCTGCCAACCCCGAATATGCCCCGACCGGCTCCACTATAACGGAACCGATACGTCTGAACGCAAGATTCTGTCGGAAATCGTAAATAAAGGAAAATCTGCGGCCTCTTTGTAACAACGCTCGGCAAGATTTTCCGTATAAGATTGCGTGCATGAGATGCACGCGTTTATATCTCTTCGTGTGATCTAACGATCTGGCCAAAATAAGCCACGTTGGCGGTAAAACTCATTCTGGGCGATGGAGCTATTATTTTTTGCCGAGTTATACGTCACCAGTTACGTCTTTTGTGACGTCAGGTTTGCCTAAGGGGAAACAGTATTTGTGAGCATACGTTAAAACTTTATCTGAGTAAATATGTTGAGTGTTAATTTTAGAATTGAAGAAATTTTTAGATTTTTTATTGTATAAGTACATAAAAGATGCAGTAGTAATATTAGTAATCACATACAATAAGAGGTTGTATGTAACTACAAACAACATTCTTTCATTCACATAAAAAGTCAGCGTGTTTCAAAAACATCACCGAAACTCCCTTTTTATGTGTCTGCAACATTTCTGAAACTGCTAATGTCGCCTCCATTTTATGCTTCGTTTGTAACATAGCGAACGAAACGTTTCTGTGAGGATGTCTCTGATGCAAAACGTTGTATGTCAATTACGTAAAATTAAGCGCTTTAAAGTTTGATCAGTAATATATTGTCGCAGTTAAACACAGTTATGAAATTGTGAAAGCATTTAAATGTAAAAAAAACTTTGGATTGTATTTTTAATATCAAAATGACTAGCAGTGAAAAATAACACAGGTAGGAAATCTATTAAATCTCAGATAAGTGACGGATAAATATAGTAGTACATGCAACATTTAATAGTTAAAATTACTGACTATTCGGATTTATGCCATCAAAATACATACTATAGCCTGGTTTACCTGCATGTTGACGCTTAATAAAATATCAAACTTCTGTATTTCGTTTGTATTTCTTGCTTATCTTCCATTAATATGAAAATTGACAGAATAATATTGATTGTATTATTATTAATAGAACAAAACAAAATTCACAACACGAACAGATTCTTTTCATTTAATTTTTTGTTTTTGTATTTATTTTCAGAAAAAAAAACATGAATTTTTGTAATCATAATAGCACGTTTAACTTATATCGGATGATCAATAGGTCGATGTTAAATTAATGATAAATTCTTTCATCTTATATTTCATCCAATCTCCACGTATCTTCTCAAATGAATAGGTAAAATTAAAACCATTTTTTCTAAATACTATGTTATACATATAATTATTATTACATTGATAACATGTTTAATGTAGTTTTATCAATTCTCTGCAGAAACATTCTCGTATCCTTATTGGATAAGCCATAGACGTATTTTGTACTTTACGAAGCGTCCATATTTACTCACTATTCATCCGTGAAAATGATTCTTCCTTCACTACGATATCTCCTAAAAACACGTAAATCATCGGAGCGCCATCCTTTAATATCATCACGGTCCATCAACATTACTTTCTTCACAATTTTCTCGAATGTAAAACTAATCTCGAGTTACAACCTGTAGAATGTACTTTTTGAAAAATTGGATAATCTGCTGATTACTGTAGCTAATATCATGGCCATCGTGGGTGAATATTTCGTCGAAAAAACCTGTGAGCTTCACGTCTGAAAAATGTCTGAATGTGTTCATCATTTACATACTTTCATACGAGAATTCTTGCGTGTATATAGAAACTCAAGAGACACAGGACCAAATAATCTGGCAACATTCCAACATAACAGAAAAAAGATAGATGCATATAAACAGGTATGAAATGAAAAAGGATGCACAAAGTCGATAAGAACAATACTTCTTTATAACTTGATCTAGACTGTAAATACTCGAATTCAAGATTGCCACCCTATACAATTTTTTACACCGGTAATCATAAAATGGTGACTGATGCATACAAAATTTTCTAACCCAAAGATTCGGCGAACAAATTAAAATAAATTCTTATTGTGAATTTCAGATTAAAACTAAACTAACACACATCTCGGATAGGTCAAGCACAAGAACAGCAAATGGAACCTCAGTCAAAAAGTACTTCAAGTTACGGAGAACGGCTTGGACGGAAACATTCCTCGGGAAAATCGTCAATTTATTTACATTAACCCAACGGTTATTCAAAATAAATTGTGGATGAAATATTAACATAGTCAAATTAGTTTCAAATGACCATTATTTTAAATTGGAATTTGGAATAAATAGCCTGTTATACAAAACATGTCATTAAAATTTAATAAAAAAATGTGGTATAAAATAAAATACAAACATAGATTATATCTACAGATAAATTCAAATACAAGTGTAATGAACTATTGGACAGAACACAGACATAATATTAGTGTTACATATTAAAAGCATAGTTATATGATGTTAAAGAACAATAAAATTTAAAACCTATATTGAAGGTTAAATAATAAAATTACAAAATTAGAGAAACCCATTATTAAAATACTCATCCGCACAATAAAAGCTGTACTTACTGATATAAGCCTTTAATAAGTTTCTATAAAAGCCTAATGTTGTGGCGTTTTTTTTTATCTGAAGGCAGTGCGTTAATTATAACGTAATTAACATTACATAAACATCTGAAGTGTAGACTACGCTTGTAGAGGCTTGTTTTATGTACAGGAACACTTATATTATTGCAGGGCCGCGTTGCCATATTATTATAAATATTCTTGTTTTTTTTTTTTGTGAAAAGCTCTTCATTACGCTTATAAAACATTAGCACTTCAAATAAATACAAGGACCAAAGAGGTAAGATCCTCAGAGTTTCAAATAAAGAGCGACATGATTCGTGTGCTGAAGGCACCAAACATAACACTAATACACTTCTTTTGAGAAATAAAAATTCTCTCTGCACACGGTGGAGCCGATCCACAGAAAACTATTGCGGTACCTCAAGACGTAATCCACATAAGCAAAAAGAGAACAGCGGAGGAGCATCGATGCCAACAATGCTTCTCAAGTTCCTGAGAGCAAAGTACGCAGAGCTTAATTTACGTTCAAGGTCAGCGCAGTGCCTATCAAACCTCAGGCTAGGGTCTACTGACAAACCAAGTAACCCAACAAACTCACTTTCTGGAATGGATCTGCTATCGTACCTAATACAAGGGCTACTAATACATTTGGAGACACGTCCATCTCTTATGGAGATTGGCTAGTAAATGATTCGGATTACAAATTCTGTAACACTTCTATAACTTTCATTTGTCTTCGCAAGGAACCAACTATCCTCGAGCACTTCGTTAATTACACCAAAATGGGGGAATGTAGGATATTTGACATATGAGAAAGCCCATATAATGAAATGGAACTATGAAATGTTGAAACTAAATAAAAAAATAATTACTATAAATTATGGAATCACCTTACATTTACACAAAACTAAGACACTATAAAATTACAATACATATTACTAGATTTAGATTTTTGAATAACAATTTAAAAAAGTTAACTCTACAGTGAGTACGCAACCCTGCATACACGTCGATTTTAGTCATAACCGAATTCCAGCAATTTTCCTTATGTTCTAATGTTGACATATCAATGGAATTGGATTAAAAATACATATAGAAATCATACTGAAAATTGCAAATTTACGTACACTGTAAAAAAATATGTTCTTTCGAACTAAATTCGAATCCAAACTTTATGTGCCAAAATCTGTCATAACATATTTAATATTTTGATTCTAATATTTGATTTCGATCTGTAGGTGTCTTTCTGCTAATCAACATAACTATTTGAAGGAAAAATTATGAAGAATAATGCCATTGAACGATTTGCTAAATGCATAAGTTTACACCACCTGGATCGCTTAGCATTTTTATATTCTTTTGTTATATGCTAAGTGAGTTATAGTATAACAATAATAAAAAAAAACTATTTGCTTAAAGTTTCTAAGAAATATTATTCATATCTCAAAAAATTAAGCCCTAAATCCATTTGCAGTTTTTCTACTCTTAACTATCCTCTTTCCAACGATATATGATTTATGTAATTTTGTGTTTCGCAAATCTCGCCAACTCCTTGTTAGATTTATCTAAATGGGCAAGTAATCGTGCTGTCTTTTCAATTCACACCTGCAAGATTTTTACCGTAAAAATAAATTAATACATCCATATATAAATATTAACGATCGTTAGAGGTGCCGTAACGAGCGTGAAACACATGAAAGCAAAACGAAGAATAAGCAAAAAACCGGTGCAGACGTTTATTTATGTCTTTGTCGTGTTTGTACTGCTCGTTGTAAAACAAAATAAGAATAAAGAGCGTTGTACACTGACTGCGTGTACGTTTAATTTCTCGGCCTTTCGTGTTCATTCTAATAAATAATGCGTGCCTTTTTTCGAAGCCGAGGTAGCAAACATAATGAAATTGCGGGGATATTTCACGGCGCATTGCTATTATTTATAAGTTTGTAGTGAAACTTTAATAAGTGGCTATTTACAGGATCGTTAAAAACCTGGATACAACCTAGATACAAATGATAGCATAAAGCAAAATTTTTATAGCCGTGATACAATCAAGGGCCGTATAAATTTTTGCATTATGTTGCGTCGTCCATATACATATAAATCCGATAAAAATAATAATTTGCTAAAGCGACATTAAATTGAAGTTTTATTACTTACTGCAATAAATAAAAAAGACTAATCAAGTGAAGTAGAACAAACAAAAATAAAGCCACGCTGTACTACAGATTAGAGTAGCATTTAGATTAGAGGCATGTAGATGAATCTTCCCCTCAGCATCGATTTGAGTAGGTAAAAAATTTAGCGCTACAGTCCCAGAACGCTATTGGTCGTAGTACATCATTTCTTAGGCCGTGTTCTCTTTAACTTTAGTCTCTTGTTTTCATAGTTGCGAACAAAATGTCGTCCTCGTCAGACGAAAAGCCGCAGCTCACACTGTTTTAACCAATATATTAATCGATAAAAAATATAGGTATCCAATTAAGTATTTGTCTTGTGTTTGCTGTCTTGATTTTACCGATAATATTAGCAGCTTAAAATATACCTTTAAATTATGTATTTAAATGTTCCTATGGATATAATTATAATACAAAAACTTCTCAGGTTCGTACATGATTTTCGTCATTTCTCCCCAGGCTTTTATCTTTTATGTCAACACGTGTATACGATGTCTGTGTCACATCATATAAACAACGTCAGCAAATTTGGCTGTCTCATCCGCCATGACACAATAGCTCCTGTCAACTATAAACCGCAACTGACGACGGCAACGCGGTATGCAGCGCTGCTGGAAACCAATTTGCAACTGGTTGCGTTGCAGTTGAGTTGCCTTTCAGTAGGTGGAAACACGTGTATTTAAACATTAGCGCCGAGTGTCGTTGCTGTTGCGTTGCGGTCGCCGGTTGATTAGCAACTAGCAATGGCAACGCAACTGCAATGCGACCGCAACTTCAGTTGAGTTGCTCTTGTGTACTTAACAAAATCAACTTTAGTCTCTTGTATCCATAGTTGCGAACAAAATGTCATCCTCGTCAGATGAAAATATAGCCCCGGCATACTTACACATACAACACGTATATAACATGTTTGTATCACATCATATAAACTCTTGTGTGCTTCGACAAGGAGCACAAAATTTAGAGATTTGGCTGTGTCAGCCGCCATGACACAATAGCTCCTGTCAACTGTAGATAGCAACTGACGACTGCAACGCGGTATGGCAGCGCTGCTGGAACCAATTTGCAAACTGGTTGCGTTGCAGTTGAGTGCCCTTTCAGTAGGTGGAAACACCTGTAATTAAACATTAGCGCCGAGTGTACGTTGCTTTGCGTTGCGATCGCCGGTTGCGTTGGGAGAAAGACCCTAGGCGACCGCAACGCACAACAGCAACGACACTCGCCCTAATGTTTAAAATATGCACTGTTTCCAACTATGAAAAGGCAACTCAACTGCAACGCAACCAATTGGTTTCATTTAAACATTAGCGCCGAGTGTCGTTGCTGTTGCGTTGCGGTCGCCGGTTGCTTTTGGTGGGAACACGGCCTTATAGTTTACGAACGAATAGTTTCCGCAACTGCCGGCCTTTATTGCAACTACCCTTAACATCTAAACATAAACATATTAGACAATGATGTGGTGCAAGAGACGGCAACATTGGTGGGATGAAGAAAATCCTGTTTTGTTTAGCGATGAATCAGGACTTCTTTTGTGGCACCATGATGGTAGAATAAGGATATATCGGCACCTACAATCAGCACAATAGTTTGGATCGCTATCAATTCCGCTTTCGAGTTATAACTACTGCAAATCCACAGTGAAATGCTACACTTTATACGTGCTTTACGCTATGCGTGAAAATGTGATGTGTCGTTAATTTACTTATGAATATAATATTTTTTGTTGGGCGTTGTATGATTAGTAAATAATAATATCTATTAATTAATTGAAATAAATAAAAAAAAAAACTAGCGTGAAAATCTTTCATTCATCAAAATAATCGCTTCCAGGTCGTGCGGTTCTATGAGTATTTAAAATATAGTACAAACCTGTATACTAAACAACAAAATAAAATCATAAAAGAAATTGATTTCATCTTTACAATATTTTATTTGAAAACAACGCAGGCAGTACAATATACAAGTAAAAACATTGCACATAAATAACGTTGCAAACTTCTTCTAGACCCCTTACGATAAATTGCACTAAACTGGAGGTACGTTTCAATGGCAAAGCTATCATCATCAT
Source organism: Protaetia brevitarsis (assembly GCA_004143645.1). Classification (NCBI taxonomy): domain Eukaryota; kingdom Metazoa; phylum Arthropoda; class Insecta; order Coleoptera; family Scarabaeidae; genus Protaetia; species Protaetia brevitarsis. The sequence continues at coordinate 2,958,153 of RXPK01000234.1, read as the reverse complement.
CAACAGAAACACTGCAGAACTTGTGTAGTGATCAACGCCTAATAGTTTGTTCTTCTACAACCGCTCTCCAGCCGAACGGTACATCCACTCGCTTTGGACACTGGCTGAACACGTCCTTTGTCCGCTTGCGTACCTACGCTCTCATATGTGCATCCCTCGGCTGTCTGTTAATCAGGAGCGTTGCACTGTCCTCGTGATCGCGGCAAACTTCTTTATTTGTGAAAGAAATTGATTTCATCTTTACAATATTTTATTTGAAAACAACGCAGTCAGTACAATATACAAGTAAAAACATTGGGCATAAATAACGTTGCAAACTTCTTGTAGACCCCTTAGCACAAATTGCACTGAACTGGACGTACGTTTCAATAGCAAAGCTATCATCATCAGCAGAAACACTGCAGAACTTGTGTAGTGATCAACGCCTAATAGTTTGTTCTTCTACAACCGCTCTCCAGCCGAACGGTACATCCACTCGCTTTGGACACTGGCTGAACACGTCCTTTGTCCGCTTGCGTACCTACGCTCTCATATGTGCATCCCTCGGCTGTCTGTTAATCAGGAGCGTTGCACTGTCCTCGTGATCGCGGCAAACTTCTTTATTTGTGGCTTCCCTCCTTGACGCCGCTTATGTCACTGCACACACATCTATTAAATAGAACCGAAAATACGTTATAAATTCTACATGTTTTATAGGTTTACTTAAATAGAATATTAAGGAAGTAAATGGTGAGTCAAATTTAAAAGAAAATGCATTCTAGACTTCACATTACATCAGTACTGAAACAGTTACCATTTATATACAGGTGTCCTAGCACCCATACCATTACCTAACCCTCAAGAAAATCATTAAGAGCACAATAATTCTATTTGACCTTCTACAGAGGGAACAAGCTATGCTTTTCTTAGCCCGAAACAATGTAAATTTGCCTCCACGCACCGCAAGATTACTAGATGATTATTTAGGTTTATTTATTAGACTCATAGAAGCCGAAGAAGAAGAGGATTAATAAATCCCTTACTAATTTTTGCTGTTGCAAATAATGTGGTGGTTGTCGAAAAATCTCTTAAACGCGATTAAACACAAATGGAAATAGATTCCATGCACAGTGCTATTTAGAGTAAGTTCAAAGGTACACAGGGTGATTCCCAATCTATGCGCATAAATTTATTCCTCATGACATATAATGACTATAACAGGTGGAAAAAAAAAATTATAGTAAGTTTTTTAGTTTTTTAGATATCTGTGAAATTTACTTTCAAATCAAGAATACATAGCGCATTTTAAATAACATTACAGTCATTACTCACTTATATTGACTGCTGACTGACGGGGTCCTATTAAAAACGAGTCTGTTTGTTTAGCGAATTTTATACATAGTTTAAATTAAAGTTTTACAAAATTTCAGCTTTGAGAAATTAATTGCGCTAACGTGATTTTTTCGACATGTATACTGTAGCGCTGACGTCATGCGTCCCTTTATTTTGCTGTCTGACTGTTGGATTCGTGTCCTATATTACATTCACTAATCATTACCAAATTTTGAGCTTTCAGAAAACAGTTTAGAGATGCTAATTAATTTTACACCATTCCAAGCATCCCAGCGCCAGGTGTCCTGGCCTCTGAAGTGCTGACTCTACGGTGGGTTTCCGTCAACAAAGTACAACTCGATTTGAGAATATCAACCTTCCGAAAACTCTTGCACTTTTGTGACGCCAGCTCCCCGACTATACCACGTTGCACCACACGTAGAAAGGATTCACGTGCCGGATGATATTTATCTGTAAACTTTTCTGCATAGAGACGAGACGCAAGCACAAAATTTTGCGGTAATTTTCCGCATGTCAGTACCATGTTCATAAGTTCCTCGTTAAAGAAATTGTGCACCATAATTTTTATATTATGCCAATTTAAATGTCAAAATGACCAAGCGCACAATCGTCAAAATTGCAATTGTTCATCGCCATCGTAATTACACGCAACTTCTATGCATTCTTGATTTGATATTGGTCATTATTCGTCATGACTCATGAGGAATAAATCAACAAGTTTATGCGTAAAGGTTGAGAATTACCTTCTATAAATCATCAGCTCGGGGTTTTTCAAGGCTCTTTAAAATCGCTTATTCTATGTACTCCAGAACAGTTTGTACTATAATGCTAAAAATTGGTAAACTTATTATTTTTCTATTTATTAAAAGTAAGTATGTGTTAGGGTCAATTTTATTACATTATTACATTTATGAATCCAATATTGGTATATTTATATAAATGCAATTTTTTATGTTTCATTTTATTTTGTCTATTTTGATGGCGAATTTGTATATAGAGGGGCTACACCTAAGGGTATTATTTCGAAATTTAAAATTGAAAAAATTGAAATTGACACACATTTTACAAAACAAATTGCATCCATATGTATATACTAGTGCTACAAATCATAACCGGTTTTTAAAATTTGTTTTGAAACGGCAATATGTTTGCATTGTGGTATATTGGGATGTTCAGTATTGGTATACCTGCTATACAATTTTCAGAGGTTTAACTGTAAAGTACTGCTGTGAATCGATTACGGGTTCTATTGGAAAAATCACACATAAATATATACAATATAATATTATTATCCATTTTAAAATAATTGTAGTGGCCAACAACACCATTTCAGTATCACATACGGGATTCAATCCGAATTTGGTTAACGGGGATTTCCCTACTTACCTGACTGCAGCGTTTATTTCATTTGGCACGCCGTCTATTAGAATGCGGCGGTTATTAGAATAAATACGGCAAACTATAATAGAAGAAACTTTATAAAATACAGAAACGTCTTACACTGAAAAAAATAATGGACGTGACATCAATAATCTACATTCATTGAGTGAATTTTCATCGACAGAACGAAATGTGTCACTGTTATCATAAAGTAAGTTTAAGTAATCACAAGATTAATTCCTGGAATAAATTACGTAGTGCTGTGTATTGACTGAATTGAAAATGAAAAATGAAAAAGAAAAATTATAAATTAGCTAGCTCAACGGATAAAATCTTTAAAAGGGCGCAAAAGAACAATTAACCTCAGAGTTACCCTCGCGAATTTATACTTGAATCTAACCACGAAAAGTAAATTGTGAGTGAAAGAAATCTGACTTTCTTAAATACCCCAAAAATTGAATAGGTTTAATTTAAAAATAAAAGAACAGAATTTTTAACCCAACGAAGATAATTAACAATCAAAATTTATTCAAAAAGTGTTAATTACAAAGGTGCAGAAAAAAAAAACTGTAAACTGAGGGTTCTGGCCTAAAATAAACTGCACTTGATTCTAAATTACAATAGGACAATGCTATTTTCTATACAAAGCAAAAGGTTAGTTTGTTCAGGAAGATAATCCTAAATCTACCAATACAATCCACGTGGTTTCGATAAAATAAAATAAATTCGTGGACAAACACTAGAAAATTAGAAAAATTAAAACTAAATGCAAGAACACTCTTCTATAAATAAAATAAAACGAAACAGCAAAATAGAAAAACGGAAAAAATTAACTCTTTAAACTTATAATGAGAAAATTACAACTGAAAATACATCTTCCCGAACAAAAATAATAAATGATTTTATATCTATAATGTGCACACATCAATATAATAACAATTATTATAAAGCGAATTCCTTGATGGACGAAATATTCAAAAAATCAAATCTCTAAATCAAATGAATTAACAAAATGGCAGCAAAGATTTAAAAATACATGTACTTCACGTTAAAGTCAACAAGGAACTCTAGAACAAACTTCTACAATCGCTTTTCTTACAACAATCACGCAAACGCACAATTTACCGGATAAAATCTAAGTTGAATAAACATTGAATAGAACTAGCAAATGCTAGACATCTCAAAGAAAGGAATTAATTAAAAAAAAAACTAAACACTTAATTAAATAAATCAAACAATTAACTCTGTAACTAAAATTTATACAAACTAACCATTACTGTGAAAATTCTCGGTACAATGATTCAGCAGAACGGAAAAATTTTGACAAATTAGGCAACTTAAAATACACTCAGCGGTAACGCGGGTAGGCTACCACAGCAGTAGTTTTCATTATTATAACAAAACATTGTACATTAGTCCATGGATAATATTTAATATGGTAATATTTTCATACGTTCGAACAAAATTAGTTAATAATAACCTTCTTCGTTAGTTCAATGGTTTGCAATTTATTGCAAACACAGATAGATAGCATACCTTAACAACACCTTACCGACTTACACCGCGGCCGCTGACTCAGTGAGAGTTTGGCGTGTGACACCTAGAGGAGGTGCATCTAAATTCGTGTTCTCTTAGGCAGAATCGAGAATAATACTTGAAACACGATACTGATGAAAGTAAATTTCTTGCTCTTGGGGGAATGATAAAGACGGTTGGTAGGCAGAAACTCACATTTCTAAAATCCCAAGAAAATATTAATACAATTTTGGTTGAGACAAAAAGAATTTTAATATTCGTGATGTTGATTCGCATTAAAAAAAATATCATAGGGGAGGGTGGGGCAAGATGGCGCCACGAGGCCACATGGGGACATCGTCTTATCTACAAAACGACAGTAAGCATCTGTCAAAGAATAGCAGTCCTAATATTGACAACTGCTGTTTTATGTTTGTTGTAATGTAGGAAACTTTACTAGTCGTAATAACAAAGTTATTGCTGTTTGTGCGTGAACTTTCCAATTTCCAGAATTTCGTTATTATTTTGATGGTTAGTTCAACGGCCAGTATCGGAAGCATAAGTAAATTATTTACAACTACACTTTTTTGTGCTTATTAATTGACATGTATTGCATGTATTTTCTATAGGGCGTTATTTGTTTATTTCAAATATTTAATATGTTATTATGACATAACCAGAAAATGCCCCAAAGAGGCAAGATTGGGCTATTGGTATGGGGCAACATGGGGACATCACTATCTCACTCTTCAGTCTGGTCCGTTATGCCTGGATATGTCATTATGCTTTCTCGAAGACATAGTGCCTATTTCTCATGTTAGGAATAAAGTACAGGTTCAATCAAAGCGTAACAAGGAAAGACAACAATCCTTACAAGCACTACGTATAAAAATCTGCTACAAGAAAATAGAAGTCTGGAGAATCCCTAAGGCAACTAGAAGTGTGAAGAAGTTAAAGGAAAAAAAGTGACAAAGAAGAAAACAGAAGAGATCAAGAAGCCGAATTTTGTAAGGAAAGCAAAGAGATAGATTTTTAGAAAACGTCAAGGAAATAATCAAGTTCTTCTGTTGATGAAGATGACGCTCAATGTTAGTATTGTAAGGGGAAGTATTGATACAATGCCATGGATGGCGATGGGTACATGGAGGCTGTGCTAATAACGTGGATAAGTTCGTCTTCTATTGTCTCAATTGCGAAGATTAAGTTTAATATTCTTATAGTTATTGTATTTTTTTTTTTAAATTTTAAGTAGTTCCGCTTTAACGAGTTTAAGCTTGGTTCCTGCATGTTTTTAAGAATATTTTAAGAATCTATTTTTTTTTACCTATTACCTAGATTTATGGTACGACCCATTCTTAACTTACCTGGAACCCCATCTTGCCCCCATGGTGGAGCAAGATGGTGTATTTACACATTTCTTTTCAAAATTTTCTCACATCAAGAGTACCCATCGAAAAATTGTAAATTTATCCATCAGCAGATAAATGTTTAAAGATTACAACAAGCGTACTTAGAACCTTGTATATCAATTGGCAATCCTGATGCAGTAATCTAAAGCTTAATGTTGCCATCTTGCCCCACCTTCCCCTACTTATTTCTTACCTGGAACAATCTGCTGGCATACAGCAGATAAGAAATATGATGTCAGATCTTCTTTTAATGCAACATCCTGTATACCAGAATTCTTTTTATCCCAACCAAAATTATTGCATCATTCTTATTGTCCTATTTTAAAAGCAGCCAATTTTAAATTTCCGCTGGCACGCCTCAGCATTTTTTCCTAAAAACAAGACCAAAAATTTGTGGAACACCTTATTTACTAATTGCAATTTTTCATGTTGAAACGTATGGTGGATCTTATTATTCAACTTTTTTTTTATATTTAACATTCTTGCATGGTACATACAGAATATAATAATTTTAAATAAAAATATATATTTTTATTTAAAATTAACTTTCCTCCCATTTTTCTTTTCCGTTTCCATCAGTAATTTAACGTGAATGAACCAGAGCGCGCTCCGATTTTATTTTTTAGAAGCTACTTTTGTAAATTATATATAACATTTTCCCATCAAAAAATCTTTTTCATTCCACATTTTCCGCTGATTTATTCGTTTTCCGCACACGGTTATTACCAATTCAATCACGTTTCACGGCCGCTCCGGTGGCTTGTAAACATCCCTAGAACAATTAGGGCGAGAAACGAATGCGAGACGGAACCGAAAAACGTAGAAAAAAAAGCGACGAGGAACTACCGCGTCGGTTGTTGTTTCGTTCGGAACCTGTGTGCGTGCTATATGTTGGCCGTTTGATAAATAATGCATGTGTTTTTTTTTTTTTTGGTGTCGGGGTACGCGGTAAATTAAGTGAGTCGATTCCTTATCAATATTCATTGGGGGCGGGCACCATCTGTCTCGTAAAAAACAGCTCCACTCATGAGGAGACTGGGATTCGAGCTAGACTCGTAACGTTTGCGTCCGATAGGGTAATTTACCATATCGCTTTGACGCGCAGATATAAATTTGAATTCATTTTTTTCTTTGATGTTGTCCTCCAAATTTCCAATTGCTTTTTTTTATAAAAATTCCACTGCGATTTTTACGCATCCAAATATTTTCGATTTATTTAAAAGAAGAGCAAAATCTCTTAAAGCATTAGTTTGTTGAAGATCTCTATTATTCCTGAAATAATTAGATAAACATTTATTTATATATTTTTTTCTAGATAAATATTCTATTTAGAAAAGCAGAATCGCCGTCATCTGTTAGATCAAATGATGAAACAACAGAATCGATTTCTATGTAAGAAAGAACCTAATGAATAATGTAATAAAGTTCACACCAATGAATGGAAGGATAGCTACATTGAGATTGAAAACAAAAGATTATTACGTCACATTTATCAACATACAGGGTATTTTTTAACATCGTTTAAAGCTTTTAAGGGCATGTAGTACGATCGAAAATGAGGTTAAAAGTCATAATAAACATATATGTCACAAATCAACCGTTTACAAGATAACAGCGAGTGTTCCTAGTAGCACACTTCTCACAGGAAAAATCGCGACACTAACAATTCAGAACATTAAAATTTCTTGATTGTAAATGCAACTTTTGGAGGACTTATTCACTTATCATAGCCATAAATCACTTAATTATGTATATTACTACGATCAAAGGTAACGACTAGAAATTTAAACAGAAAAATAAATATATAGAGACGAAAAGGTTTATGTATAGAATAAACAAATCGGAGTTTGGGTGGCGGCGTTTTCTTTAGAAATACCAATGAAAAAAAATACATTACAACAAAAAGAACTCTTGAATAGACGGTTTCATTTAGAAATATATATGTATTTAACTTGTTTGATGTTGTGTAGAGATAATTCTTTTTTAAGAAAACATGTGGTGATGGAATTTTATTATTTAAAATTATGTTACGTGTTAGTGCTGCATTGATATTAGTTACTTACTTCGATTTATGCTCGCGAGTATTAGTTTAGCAATAGATAACATGTCAGTCAGCCTTCTCAGTGTTGGGATAAAATAATTTTCACATATTTATTGACTACACTATTATTGATGTATTAATTACTATTGTTGTTTAATATTCTTAAATATTGTATTACTATAAAGTTTCCTTCTATCTATAAAAAATTACCAAAACCAAGTTTAAGATTATTTATAAAATTCTTAAATAAAGCAATTAAGTTCGCATAGAAATTATTTATTTTATGAACCCTCCGTTTACTGTATTTTCAGGAAATATATCTTAGTTATCGCCTGTGTAATCTGACGTCGTTGATCTATTTTCTTGAAATATGGCCAACACTGGGTCTCTTTACAAACTGTCTGTATGTAGCACATGTTTATTAACAATTATTTAAATATTATTGGATTTATAATACATAACAAGCATTGTAAGAAAGCATATTGTTCGTCAATCTCAGTTAGTGCTAAAATATTTATTGTTGAATTTGATACATTTAATACTTTTTCGTTGCTACTGCCCGAAGCTGTGTTACAGACCAAAAGTGTTAGCTATATTTCAATAAAATAGAACGACATTGGATTACACAGGGGATAGTTAAGATATATTTCTTGAAAATACAATAAACGGAGGGTTAATAAAATAAATAATTTCTTTGCTAAATTTATTTGTTTTAAAAATTTTGTAAATAATCTTAAAGTGTTTTTGGTAATTTTTTAATACATAGAAAAATATTTTGTAGTAATACAATATTTAAGAATACTAAACAACAACAATAATGAATACATCAATAATAGTGTAATTAATCAATGTGAAAATCACACTGTTCAAAAACTCAGGACTGATTGACATATTGTCTATTGCTAAAATATTACTTGCGGGCATAAATTAAACTAAATAACTAATATCGTAGTAATAGGTAATATAATTTTAAAGTCCCATCGCCAAATGTTTTCTTAAAAAGAGAATTATCTCTACATAACATCAAACAAGTTAAATACATATATGTGTATTTCGAAATGGTGCCGTCTACTCAAGAGGCGTTTTAGTTATGTATTTTTTTTGCATTAATATTTCCGTATTCGGTATTTCTAAAGAAACACCGCCACCGAAATTCCAATGTGTTTATTTAATGTATAAACCTTTTTCTCTATATATATTTATATTTCTGTTTAAATTTTTAGTCTTTACCTTTGATCGCAATAATACACACAAAAAAGTGATTTATGGCTTTGATAAGTGCATACATCCTCTGAAAGCTGCATTTACACCCCAGAAATTTTAAAATTCACGATGGTTTTACTAAAAATGGAATATTTAATTTCCACAACAATCACGTTTGGTGTGACGAGAATCCTCATGCTACCGTTGAAGCCAGGCACCAGCAACGTTTCTCTCTAAACATCTGGTTAGGCATGATAGGGGAACGGTTGTTAGGACCAATTTTCTTGCTACAACGCTTAACAGGTCCTGCATATCTCGAGTTCTTGGAAAATACTTTACCTGAACTTTTGGAAGATTTACCTATAAATCTAAGACTGAACCTCTGGTTTATGCAAGATGGAGCTCCACCGAACTTTACGCGTGCTGTTAGGGAACATCTTAACAATGAATTTCCTGGAAGATGGATAGGGCGAGCAGGTCCCATTGCTTGGCCTCCAAGGTCTCCCGATCTAAATCCGTTGGACTTTGGTATCTGGGGTTATTTGAAAAGTTTAGTGTACGCAACACCGGTAAACGATCTTCCAGAGTTGCGCTAACGAATAGAACACTGTTGCTAGATAATACGAGAAAAACCTTGTTTTTTGAAAGAGTGCGCGCTTCCTTTGAAAGCAGATGCAGATCCTGTGTCGATATGGAAGGACGTCATTTTGAATATCTCCTTTAGTTATAATCTATTTTATGTTAAAATACAATAACATCTAATTAAACCGCTAAAGCAAACTTATTCTGCAATTGCGATAAAATCGCTGTTATCTCGTAAACAATTAATTTGTGGACATATGTTTATTATGACTTTTAACCTTATTTTTGATCGTCCTACATGCCCTTAAAATCTTTAAACGATGTTTCAAAACACCCTGTATATGCACCTACAGAAGTTGCAGAACAAATTGAAAAAGGCAACTTTTACGAAAATTTAAGTAAAACATGTGAAGGATTGCCAAAGAAAGATTGCATTGTAATACTGGGCGACGCAAATGCTCAAATAGGAAAAGAGCCATACTTAAGGGAAATAATAGGAAACGGAAGAAGAAGAACAATACATAATGAAACGAATGACAATGGGCACAGATTAAGGCAACTAGCAAGATCACTGAATATGATTTTCTTATAAACAAAATTTGAGCACCCAATAAAACACAAAGTTATATGGAGACACCCGGCAGGAACAATTGAGAATCAAATTGATCATATAATTGCAACAAAGGAAATAAGCAGAATGACAGTAGACACAAGAACATATAGAGGAGCACAGGCTGAAACAGATCATTACTTGGTAATAGCAGCAATAAGAAGCTTAGCAATAAGGAACCAACATAGGAAAAAGGAAAATGCAAAAAGATGGCACGCGGAATTGCTGGAAAATCAAGAAATAAGGAAAAGATGGGAAGATGAAAGCTCAAAAGACGTGTGGCAAGAAATGAAGAAGGATATCATAAACACAGCTGAAGAGATTTTAGATAAAACAACGGAAAAAATGTAAAAATAAAGATTGGTTTGAACAAGAATGCGAAGAAGCAAGAAAATAGAAAAATTTTGCAAAAGTTGAATGGATCAATACAAGGTAACAACAAAAAAAGAAAGGAATATGAGACAAAGAGGAACATCGCAAATATCATATATAAGAAGAAAAAGAATGATTGGATAAATACAAAGCTAGAGGATATAGAACAACAAAATCATAGTTACAAAATAAATTTTTTTACAGAAACATTAAACTACAATATAATACAGCAATAATTAAAACGAGAGGAATAAAAGATAAAAACGCTAACAGAATAAGAGAGATGTGGATCGAACACTACAAAGAAATATTATATACACAAGAGAACAAGGAAGCACAACATCCAGTTGAGCAGCTATTACAAAACGAAAACCAGGAAGAGGAGAGTCCCACTGAAGCCAATATTTCGGCAGAAATAAAAAAATTGAAAAAGCCCCAGGAGAGGGCGAAATAGCAGCAGAATTGCTAAAATATAGAGGACAGCAATTACAAGTACGAATAATAATAATAACTCAGCACTACAGGCCTTGAAGGCCCTTGGCTAGAGTGCCGGAACACACCGAGCCACTGAGAAGTGTTGTCCGAATGGTGACCCAACCAACAACCGGTACCGCATATTGCTGCTTGACTTTCAAGATTGGCAATGATGTACCGTTGCTTCTCAGCCGTACTACCGGCCAAGTACGAATATGTCACCTAATTAAACTCATATGGACACAAATAAGATACCCGAAGACTGGTACACTGGAATAATTACACCCATACATAAAAAGGAAGACAAGCAGAAATGCGTAAACTACAGGCCGATAACTTTACTGAATGTTGCTTACAAAAACTTGGCGAATCTGGTAAATAAACGTTTAAAAGAGTACGCTGAGAGAATTCAGAATGGCTTTAGACCAGGAAGATCCAGGATTAACGCCATACACACGTTGGAGCAAATTTTTTAAAAGAGATGGGAACATGGCAAAGAAACACACGCAATATTCATTGATTTCAAAAGTGCTTTCGATAATCTTAACAGAAAGACAATGTTTAGGGAGTTAGAAATATTAGAAGTACCCAAAAAACTAAGAACAATCTTAGAAGTTAGTTTGAAGTACACAAAAGCCAAGGTTCCAGGGAACAACAACAGATTAATTCGAGGTGAATAATGAGGTGAAACAAGGTGACCCAATATCGTCAACATTGTTTAATCTAATGCTGGAGGGAGTTATAAGAAGAGCAAAACTAGACAAGAAACATATTATAACCAATCAGATACAACTAATAGCATATGCAGACGGTGTTGCAATAACAGCAAATACAAGAGATGATCTGATAAGAGCTATAGAAAGTCTAGATGCGGAAGCACATAAATAATGTGTGATAATAAATGAAGTAAAGACAAAATACGTGAAGCTGGGAAAAGGAGACGTAAAAGCAGAAACCTTTTTAAAAGCAAACAGATACAATTTTAAAGCAGTTGCCTCTTTCAATTATTTAGGAGTTACAGTGGGAGGAACAGTGAGAGACAAAGTGAGGGAGAGGATTTTGAAAGGAAACCAGGCATACGGTAGAAATACATTTCTATTGAAAAACAAAATGCTAAGTTGAACAGCTTGATGATGGTGATGTATCAATAGTAGGTATGTATGCACCTTGTACATACAGTTAGATAACGTCTGTGTGTGGTGGAAGGTATATCATGTAACATAGAACATATTAATACAAAGAAAATTTGATGTTTTAGTAACACTGTGATAAAATAGCTACATACAATTTTGAGGTTACAGTGGTATTCGCCCAGCGCAGCGTATTGATATATCATACGCAATATGCAAAGTCCTGCATATATATATTACATCAAATTTTTTTTGCAGAATGTGCTTATGTTGTAAAAAGACACTATATACAATAACTACTTACACTTTATAAAAGTTTATTTTATAGAAAATACAAAAATTCATAACCTAAAACTTACCTCAATTTGATTCTGGACGACATTTTCAGCACCTCCAACCTCCAAACTAGACTACAACAACTGCCGCACACCCCTGATTCGTATAGTTTATTCCGTACGGTTAAATTAGTTGTTCCCAAATGTGAAAGAAACAACAATCCGCGTTTGAATATGTAAGTGTAACCCAACGTAAAAGGCAATCGTTTTCTATGTATGATAAATCATGCGCTGGGCATTAATGGGTTAAATATCTCACACTGTTCCAGGAGCTGTTTAATCTGTTTCAGGAACTGTTTAAGCTATTCCAGGAGTTGTTTAAGTTGTTCCAGGAACTGTTTAAGCTGTTCCAAAAGTGTCTAAGCTTGGTGCAGGAAGTCTCTGTGCGAATTCTTAAAATTTCTCGTGTTCGAAGCAAGCATTTTTATAATAGAATGGTGGCGATAAAATGTGAATCCGGACCTGGAATTTAGCCCTGAATATCATTCACCAATACTTGGATATCCGTTATATTTCCAAAAGATTTAAATTGCAAATACCTCTTATCCTACCTAGATAATTGCATGTAACCACTTTTAAATGTCATTATCTTCATGTGCCAGGTAATAAAAGTAAGTGTCTATAAACAAAACACAACGAGCTCTAAAACGTATACACAAACAATATATGTACTGTATAAAGCTTGGGTAAATATTAGAATCATGTAAATACAGTCAGTAAACCGAACGAAATCCTTCGACATGGCGTTTATTCAAAACGCACCACTCGATGATTGGTGTCGATGTGAGATACGGTTACGGTAATGACGTGAATACATACAGAAAGGGCACTAGAAAGAAGAAACTATTAAACAACAATCGTTATTATGTCTTATAGACTTTACGACGGACTACGAGTCTCTGGCACGGGCTGTCTCGCTATAACGCGGGTCCCGAGAAGAGAGTGCGTCTAGAGATTTATGGGCCAGTCATAAATTCAACTCACGGTACCTTAACTACATATTAGACAGGTAAAATACGATATAGATAACTATAATAAGTGCAGCAGTTCGGACCGGTAACAACTATAACAACGCCAGCGACGTGACTGTATAAATCATTTAATTGAAAACGTAAATTTCGGCGGTCATTATCACAAATTTGATATGCAAACGAACGATTCCTTGCTATGGTCCTTGTATAAGTCGTGCTTCGGACATATCGTCAGGGGAATTACTTGTCAGAAGATACGTCCGTAAATTTGGTATTTTTTTGTTTCGGTTCTGTACCTGCCGATATCAAAATAATTGGTTATCTATCTAACTGACTAATTGTCACACATTTTTTTTTAATACGATTAAAATTTTATATTAGGTACAGGCTGTGAAAAGAACGATGTATTTTGAGAAAGAAATAGAAAGTATAAATACGCACTGTAAAACCGATTTATTTAAACCTGCAGTTTCAAATAATGAAATAAAAAACGATTAAAAAAGAAAGAATGACATTTTTCAGCATTAGCTGATGCTCAAGATGTTTTACTTAGAAACCAAAAATTTGTGTGTTTGCAATGTTTCAAAAACAAACGTGTCTTAAATCGAAAATCTATAGTCCTACAAATATCCTACTGGGTTTTTGAACATTATTAGTTTCTTAGAGTTTTATTTTATAGGTTAATGTGCTTACCTTTTGTATTTTAGCTCCCACAATTTTAAAATATTTAAATAATATTAGTATTTAATATTTTTGCTTTAATTTTTTTTTTTTTCTTCTTCTGCTCATTATTGACTTGGTTACCCATGTAAAAGTGTCTTTATGAGCCTTTCATTAATTATACAACAAAACAAACAACAACAGACTTTTTTTATTATACGTTCGATTGAGATGGGCGCAGGAAAGATTTTAAACAATGACTGCCACAAATCAAATAACGGCTAACAATCTTTATCTCTTTTTTTTAATTTATTCTTTTCTTGGTTTTTCGGTCACAAATATGGAAATAAATATCAATGACTACAACATTTCGCTTTCTTTCAAAGCTTTTTCAAGTATAAAAATATGAAATGTAAAAAGTGTAAATTATAAATAAATTTTTTTGTTTAATAAATGACAAAATTGGTTTGTTTACTAGGACATTAAATTTATCATTATGTTTTATTTAAAGATTGCGTTTTAAAATAGGATGTTTTGATTATTTGTTTTTGAATTTTGTAATTAAGTAGATCTTTAAAAATATTGTATTTAGCTATAAAATTAAGCTATATAATTTTGTGAAATATTGTATGTCGGTCTTATCATTAATTGCATTTTATGTTTATAAATTTGTATTATTTCAAGTATATTACGGGTTTTTAAATTTTGTTCTTTGTCTAAAATTGTTATATTGTTGAAATCAGTTGTTGGCTTGTATTTTAATAGTTTTATTTTCTTTTGATGTTTGAGTTTAATGGTTGTAAAACGTTCTTGATATTTAAAATTTAGATATTCTAAAAATGTGTGTTTGTTTGTGTGTGTTGCTTGTCAAAATACACCATTAGATTTAGCAAAACAAATTATACATAAAAAAATGGCAATAATTGAAAATTTTACAAATATACCTATCACAGAATTCATTAATGCAGTAGAATTAACACTAACACAAGCATATTTCCAATACAAAAATAAATTTTATAAACAATTTTTGGATGTGGAATGGTTCACCAATTTCTAGTATCATTGCACAAATTGTTTTAGAGTATACAGAAGAAAAAAATTTATATAAAATAAATTTCGAAATTATTTTTTCAAAAGATATGTAGATGATTGCATAACCGTGTTAGAAGAAAATATACCAGTTTTACTTGAAAATTTTAATTTCTTCCATCCAAGATTAAACTTTACAATTGAAATTGAAAAAAACAATACATTACCTTTTTAGACCTCAAACCCATCAAAAATGACAACAAAATTCTAATTAAATGGTATACTAAACCAACATGGTCTGGACGTTATCTAAATTTTAAGTCTTCGCAACCTTTATCTCAAAAAGTTAGTGTTATTATTAGTTTAGCTGACAGAGCAATAAAATTAACAGGTCCAGTTCTTCAATCAGATACTATTAGCAAAGCAAAAAATATTCATAGAACAAACTATTTGTAAACATCTTATACGAAAAAAAATCAATTGTCAAACCATATTAATTACAGAATTGCTTATCAACACAAACAAACTACAAAACCAAAATCTATTCAAATTAAAATCGAACATTGAAAAAAGTTAAAACATCACAGTATATTTATAAAATAGACTGCAAAATTGTAATGGTGTATATATATGGTGAACCATGCAATATTTTGGAAAATAGAAAATAAAATGACACAAATATGATAAAAATCTTACAGCTTTAAAAAAACATGAAATAACTCAAAATCATACCTTTGATTTCGACAACATAACAATTTTAGACAAAGAACAAAATTTAAAACCCGCAATATACTTGAAATAATTCAAATTTATAAGCATAAAAATGCAATTAATGATAAAACCGACGCACAATATTTCACAAAATTATATAATTTAATTTTATAGCTAAATACAATATTTTTAAAGATCTATTTAATTACAAAATTCAAAAACAAATAATCAAAACATCCTATTTTAAAGCGCAATTTTTAAATAAAACATAATGATAAATTTAAAATCCTAGTAAGCAAAACAATTTTTTGTCATTTATTAAACAAAAAAAAAATGATTTATAATTTACACTTTTTACACTTTATATTTGAAAATGCTTTGAAATAAAGCGAAACGTTGTAGTCATTGATATTCATTTCCATATTTGTGACCTAAAAACTAAAAAAAGAAGAAATAAAAAATATATATATATGGTCAAGGAATGAAGCTTTAAAATCTATATCTCATTTACTGAAATGAGGAGACTGCCTCCTTTGGAAGAGAAACTCCTACCTAATTATTTCGAGAACGAGAATTTGCTATTGGTGTGGCACTGATGGTAGACTAATGCCGTTTACCTAATCATGTCCGAACCAAGAAACTGCTTGAGCTTGTGTGCAAAAGTGCCATCGTAATTGTTTCTGCTCTTATAGATCACAGCATACTAAGAAAACGCCTACACAGAATAAGATTCCATGATAAGACTGAACGGTTTTGTTTCTTCACGCCATAAGAACAAGCACTAACCACTTATAATAGCTTCATTAATAAACAAATTTTAGCGTAATGACTAACATTAATTAATTAAAAATTACCCCTTGGTGGAATAGGACTTTACATCAAAATTTTCTCTGATAAAGTGATAATATTTAATTACCTGCAGTTGGCTTGGAATGCTGTTCATCGAATCAGATAATAAAAATGCAAATGTCCACCGCTTCGCAGTTCAAACTGCATAATGAATGTGACGATTATAACTGCTTTTCAATATCTGTCTCACGAAATCAATTTCTACAAGATTTTAATGTAACTACTTCGGCATCTTTTATTTAATTATATAGCAGCAAGTCGTATCAAACGAGATGAAATATATTATACCTAGTGATAAACGTAACAACGAATATATCTACTTGATGGTGTAGCATTAATTTAGAATTTATTATTAACATTACCACTAATCAATTATTTATACATATCTTGGAAATGAATATTTGGGTGATATTTATTAGTGCGGAAAGTTTCTATATTATACAGGGTTAAGCAAATATATGTGGTAACACCTAATTTCTGGCTAAATTATGGGTTCTATTAAAAAATAACCTTAAAAAAAGTTTTTGTAGTATTTTGTTCTAGTCTGTGATGTAGTTTTTTGATTTTGAACGACTATCACATGTTTCGAGATATGACGTAAATAGTTTTTTTAATGGATCACCCTGTATCTTTTCTTTTTGAAAATTATTGGTATCAACAAAGTATTCAAAATAAGACAATTTATAATAAATGTTCAAACTGAAGACCTTCAGCAGTCTGACAACAACTTAGCCTATCAACGAATAACCCTCATGAGTTCTGAATCACATCTTGTGCTATATCTAAAATGGTCATCCTAATTCGATCTTCCAACTCGAAAAGCTGAAATTTAGTCTTATGGACAGTACACTGAGAAAAATGGGCTAAGTTTACTTGATAAAAAAATTATTTACAATAGATAAAGTTTTACTTGGAACTATTCTCGTTAATTAACACCTGCAACTAAACTCAGTTTCTAAATGCAAGTTGTTACTGTAAATAGTGCTTTTATTAACGGCTATTATACAACGTACCTGACGAATTTGTGCTAAGTAACGTATTACTTATGACTACAGTACATGGTTAGTAGAAGTAACAACAATACTGATCGCTATTAAACTCATGTAATTTTTTAAATATGTAACAACTTGCCACAACTGTATTTATTTGAGTTTTGCTGCCACCCCGTGATTGTTTTATTATTCCTGATTGGCTAATGCGGCGGAGTAATGAAATAGTCCCCGAGACGGCTACGCGCGCTGCGCGACGACTAGCGTCAAGTAAGAGTTTCGGACGTGTGAAAAGGTCGTCGAAAAGAGTGGCCAAGGAGTACGGCCATTGTAGGCCAGTGGGAACGCAAATATATTAAAATACCGGGTGGGTTAACTCAAGGCCCATCCGTATAAAGAATCCCAGCGAGAGAAGAAGTACCAAGCCTATAAGCAATCGAATGTTTCAAGACTGCAGTTTTAAACCACATGGTGGGATATTGAATTCCCATCATTGTGATGTATATCTGCGCCCGCTGGTGAAGTTAAATGTGGATGCCGTCGCTAGTGATCCGACAGTCCAAGTGCCATCTGCAGTTAGGGATACCGCGACGAAGAAGCCGTTTTCGAGGCGATCACCGGACATAACCTCCACGTACGCCGACAGAGGATCAACTCGCCGAGACAACGCCCAGTGCAAAGAACTAACAGAAACCACAAGTTTACCGCCTAGGTATATTATTTCTTTGTTTGTCATTAGTTGTAACTTCAAAGCTATATTTCTCTTTATCCTTTATTTGGATTTCAATAATTTCAATAACTAAATAGCGTTTCAAGAGGCCCATTTACTTATATTTATTATTGTTTTGTTCATTTTTTCATTATTAAGGATTATTTTTATGAGTCATTACGTTGTAAATTTAAAATAAAAAAAAACTGTGTTAAAGTGAAACCAATATCTTTCATTCATATCAGGTAGTCACTGTGTTTGTCCTATACAAAATAAAACTATTACTAATAATACTGCTTTTTATTTAAATTTATATTAAATATTCTCTAAACTTCCTCGTTTCTTGCACTACCTATAAGTTGAACAACATATTTAAGGTAAGTATATTGTATATTTATAGCAAACCATTACCTTCTATATATCAGGTATTTAGTGAACGTGCATTAATGATACTGTTTCCTTATCACAAGTTTCCAAATAGCTTGCATTAATTGATGTTAATAATGAAGGTGTGATAGCCATTATAGAATAGTTCACTCATAGCAATACATCTACTTGATATGAGCAAATCTTTTACTTACCGCAACTACATATATTCTTTGGTTTACTACTTCAGTTTAACTATCATAAGTAACTTCATAAGTTACCGGTATGAAGCAGACCGTAAGTAACTTAGATTGCTACTTGTTAGTAGCAGTGTTTAAGACCTCTTTTTTTACCAGTGCTAAGTAATCTGTGCTTTTGTCCCCTATCCAGCTGAACTTTTTACTTACGATAATTGTATTTTTATTTATGATTATTAAATTTTTTTCTCAGTGTAGGTGTCATATGCCCCCAAAGGGAAAAGTCTAATGAACTCAAGTCGGGCTATATTGGAGGCCATTCAAAATATTCAAAACAGTTTCACGTTTAATCACCAAACATTAAACAAAATTATGTTGCTTAGAATAGTACAAATCGTAGATTTCTTGACTAATATTTTCAAACGCGTTATGAGAATATTAGAGTATAACATTCTATCAGTTCTGCACACATATGCCTGACAATCACATCATCCGTTGTTTCTAAAACGTATCGACACATGCCAGACTCGACAACGCACAATAAATCCACCTCCCACAATACACCTAAACGGTAACAAGGGCATTGTGGTCCTTTCGATTGTCAAAAATCTCGCAAATAATCGTGAACAGCGCTTGCGAAGTTTTCCCATACAATGAGAGGCTTAAAGTCGGGATAAGTAGTTCAATAGGGGTGGTTTCGTTTACTCAATTGACTAAAAGAGCTATTCCATGAAGTAGATACAAGCCCGTCATCGTCGCGGTAGGCAATGTGTTCCATCTGAATCTATCTGGTGCGGTGCAGAGTTCATTTTGTTTGGTTAGGCGTCCGATCGGCCGTGGGCGAATTTCTTTATTGCAAAGGGCAATCGGAAATGTTCGACGCCGCTCTGCGAGATATATTTGCCGTCTGGTAATTTAGCGCAGTTTACCGTTTCATTTTTAAAGCCGGGTAAGTATGCAACCCTTTTCGATCGGTAACGAATAAATATACAGTAACAAACCGTACGATTCCTAAAAAATACAATTTCCACAACGCCTTTAAAAAAATGCCAACAGTGTCATGTTAAGATATTTTTAACGAATACTTAACACTAAAGAAGAGCTTTTAATTTCTTTTAATTATTCAAATATCTGAGAAACACGAAGTTTTATGAGATTTTACCATCAATAATATTTCCACTGATAATCAGCAAAATTTTACTTTTATCAAACTCATGTCAGACTTTAGCTCTTTATCTCTATTGTCAGCTTTTGCTATTCAAATCTCTCGCTGGGGACGGTTGTGTGTGCAGAATTTATTTTTTCTATTTCGCATATACAATAAGCACTTTGGGTAACTGTTTTGGCGTAGAGTAGTGTCACAAAGTTCCACTTTCTAACATTTGTTTTTCCACTTTGTGACACTGTTTGTAGTAATATCTTATTAAAGTTGAAAGTGCAACTCGTGATTTGACATTTGTATATAGGCTTTTAATTATGTCACAAACATGAAAATATTAAAATTCCGCGCATGGATAAGATATCCTGTTTTAATAATTAATGCGAAATATTGCACATAATACAACCCATTTTTTGATAGGATGACAGCATAGTTTCAATTAGAAAATTTAAGTCTCAGCCTTGTTATGCCAAAAGAAATTAGTGACCACGAGGCGAAAATCATTCCAAGCATATTTTTAATATCTGTTGGAGTGTTATCAAAATATTCATCTTTCAGAATATTTCGAATCTGTGTCCCAACAAAAAAAAGTACCTTCCTTCATTTTTGATTCACTTAGCCTTGAAATTTCTGACACAGATACTGAAGAGCTGGCCCATCTCTATTTAGTGCCTTAACAAAGTTCTTCATTAGGTCCAATTTGATGTGCAATGATAGCAACAAAGTCTTTTTGGAGTCTACCAGTGGCGCATGTTGTACATTCTTTTCACGTGGCTCTAATGATTGTCGAACATGCCAGTCTTGTCTTTTGTGAAGAAGTGCCTTTGCCCGACTGTCCCATTGACACAAAACACATTTGGTATGACTTAGCTGCAATCTAAGTAAAAGTACAACAACCTTTAATTCATTCCAAACAGATCGGCTGTTGGTGCTCATCATATTTTATGCTTGTCAATAGATACTTCGTATGATTCTCTCAAACGCACGACATATCCAACAAGAATAGACGATGGAATAAACAATCTCCATTTCTCTGGCTTGTAGTTTATATTTAAAGCCGCAAATAAACCGCTAATGTTATTGTAGAAAATCAAATTATTTCAATGTCAAAAATTGGTACTATGCCTCTATGGAGTTTACGAAAAACACACACCAAAATATCGTCTTCTGGTTTCACTGTTGCAGTCTTGATTCTAATAACTCTGCCTTACTTTTTGGAAGTTCCAGATCTCCTACGAGATTGTTTAATCCTGACGGGGTTATTTCCTGCGATTGGCGATATGGCGTACATGATGTGAAATCAGAATTCCTTGATATTGATGGAACATCTTCTTGACAAATCCATGCATCGCTATTATCTGATTCGTAAGTATGTTTTTGGGGTTCTAGTTCAATTCGTCACTATGGAGCACAGGTCTCATGGGAGATGGTATCCTTGGATTCGTGATAACCGCATTTTTCTTCTTGGATATACCTGTGCCTTGCCCAATGTGAGGCATCATGCAGAAATAGCAATCATTAACACGATTTGTAGGCTCTCTCCAGATCATTGGGATTGCAAACTATGCGGCTTGCTTCGTCTTTTTTCAATAATTTGACCAAATTCTCAGACTTGAAGCGCATGTGTTACACCAGATATGTGGTGCCCAATGTTTGTTTTGACACACTATTTTGCAACCAGAATATGACTGTTTATCAATGGAACAATAGACCGCTTCCCAAACGCAAAAGTCACCTCATCACAATATATAATTCAATTCATAATGTTCGCGATAGTGGCGTTTGTCATTTGTTTTTATACAGGAGCTGCTCAGCAACATGCGATTACAGTGTTACACTGAACCAAAAATGGGTCCTGAAACAATGAAAGAAGAATTGTTCACATGAAATAATGCATTAAAATTGCGAACACCAGTTTTGTTTTAACAACTTTATTATAGTTTACTGAATGACCGCGAGTTATCAGTTTCATGTATGAGCTCCAGTAAAGAATGGAGAATAGTGAGAAGACTTAATGTTTGTTACTCATAATTCTAATAATTTTAGTTATTGTTATAAACTTCTGATTAAAATAATGAACTTAATTCATTGATGCAATAATCGCATTTTATTCACTCAATTCACTGTTGAGTAAGCGTCACAGCTTTATTTAATTGGATTGTAGTAAAAATAATATTAAAAGATTAATATCAAGCATTGATGATTACCAAAAAACTTCAAAAAATTATGCCCAAGAATTAACCATAAGAATGCAACCACGGCAGGGGCTCATGGTCCAATGTGGAGGTATCACCATACAAGCAGAAAAGAGAATAGAAATGTGAGTTTCTACCACCTACCAAGCGTCTTTAGCATTTCTCCTTTACTCTCATAAATGTCGTGTTTCAAGATTATTCTCAATTTCTCCCTAAGAGATCACGAGTTTAGATCCACGCCCTCTAGGGGCCACACGCTAAACTCTCACTCATTCAGCGACAGCAGCGTAAGTCGATAATAAATAAATAAAAATATCATGAATAATTTTACGAAAATTGTACGTAAAAATAACGGCATATGTTCGTTCATATTCAAATTATTAACAAAATTATTTATTGAACGTAAGACAATATAGTTGCCACAACAAATATTGTTCACGGACTAATGTACAATGATTTTTTATAATAATGAGAACTAATTTATTTCACTAATGACCCTTGTTAATACTTAACCAAAAGTTGTAAACAATATTTTATCCTAACAATGACACATTTCGTTCTGTAGATGAAAATTCACTGAATGATTGTAGATTATTGGTATCACGTCCAGTATTTTTCTCAGTGTAATATATTGGTACAGATGATATCACGTATCTCTAAAACTAAAACATAACATTAACAAGATAAGTTGATTTTCGATTTTAGCACACCAAAAATAGTGAGGTTTGGACGATTTTATTTCAAATACATTTTAACCGTTGTCCATATATGTAATAAATGACGGATCGGTTATTTAACAATAAATATGAACGAATAAACAAAAATCTCGAAGAAAGAATAGAATACAAACCGAAATTCAAACATTAAATACGGTTATAGTACGATATAATGATGACTTACCAAATCAGTTTGTAACAGCATAAAAAGTACCTAGAACAAACAACAATCTGGTCGATTGTTAGTCTAATAAATAATAATGATAAATTCTTTAACGCATTCTAATATGAATTCTCAAGAATTAAATTAAACTTACAAACAATCTCAAGTATAAATACCAAACAAATCAAAAATAAATGTGTAGGAAGAAAAGAAGTTTTATTTCTTGAAAGGAATATTAGAATTTTAGGCAATTTATACGTCTTATTACTTAACGCTTTTCTTGTACTTGACACTGTTTGCTTTTGTGCTCATATAGAAAAAGTAAATGATTCTTAATTAAAAATAACAATATCCGTTCCGTCGCGTCGTAAGGAAAGTAAATGATGAATATTCAAACGAACTTCCTCGCAAAGGCAAATAAGACAGGGGTGCCACAATCTGTCAAACTGCGGTTTTTGTGTCGCCTCCACTTGTGTAGCAATCAGTCACGTGCCAATTACCGGCTTTGTACAGAGAGACTCGTGCGAAATACAACAAGGACCCTCGCACAAGGGAAGAAAAACACCGGGAAATAAACTACGCTCATGTGACGCATAATGGACTTTTTACAATAATAAAAACTATTAAACGCTGGATGTTTTCAAAATCATATCCAAATGAAAATATAAACTATGAATGATAAAAGTCGTTCTGGTGCCTTTAAAGTGATTGTTACTTTACTGCATGACCTAAATTATTTCATCTTACAATGGGAGTAAGTATGACTATCATTAGAAACTGCTGTTTCAGTTATTACCAATCGATATGAGACATGTAATTGCCGGTAATAACTTAGCTTTAATGAGCACTTATGTGCAGCAAAACCTATAATTTCCTTAATATGGGAGTATGACTAGCATTAACTTGAAATATAAAAAGAGATGATGAAAAGATTTCTGGAATTCGGTGTCGTCAAAAATTCACGTGTATGCAAGATTGCATACTCTTTGTACAGTGATTAATTTTAATTTTATAAATTTAAATAATCTTAAAATTAATTTTAATTAATTTTAAGGTTATTAAATTTAAGTATTGAAAAATTTTAAATGTATTTTTCCCATGATGTACAGACACCTACCTTTATTTTATAATGAATGTAAGGTGATTCCATAATTTTGCAATAATTATTTATTTCAATTTAGTTTAAACATTCCATAGTTCCATTTGATCACATGGGCATTCTCATGCATTAAATATCTTACATTCCCCTCACTTCGATGAAAGTAACGGATTTTCAAAGGTAGTTTGTCTCCCTGGTGAAGACAACCGCTATCGAAGTCTGTTAGAGGATTTCAATTCAAAAGCATTAACTAACCAACCTACGTGAGAGACGGACGTCTTTCTCGATTAATTTTGTAAAATTTGGCCGCTATTTTGATAAAATCCAATTTGTTCCAAATTCTAATCTAAAAATGATTGTTAATTGTTAAACAAACTCTATCATATTAATTTTATCCCACAATTTACCTAAATAACTGTTAGGTAATTTTCGCAAACGATGATATTCCTCAGATATGCTCCATTCTCCGTGATGAGAAGCACGACTGACCTGACTTGCCCACTCTGATGCCCGCTGACTTGGTCCCTCCAAAGATTCTTCGCCCAAATCAATCTAAAAACAAACGCATTATTTTAATCCTGATCTAAATTTTGATATGCTTATAAGATATTCCATTTTAATATGTTCGGCAAATTTGTTTGGTTAGAAATTTTGTATAATCACTGAACAGTTTGCGCCCACTGGTGGAAAAACTAATGTTATTAAACAATATGTATTCACGGCACTAACCGAATACCCAGTAACTTTTACCGGCAAATGTTATACATACTGTTTTTACTAGACTTTACCCGATAAATACAGAATCCTATAGGTAGAAAGTTTAGGAAAGTTTGCGCGGGAATTTTGAAAGTTAATTTTAACCGTATTATTTTTTCTATGATGAATTTATATTGCAAAAAGTGGAATTACTAATTTAAAACGCAATTGTTATTTAATAAGTGAACTCATTTTACGTACCTGAGATTTTTACTTTCTTATTTACGTTGTTTTTCACTGCTCTACATTTAGAATCTTTCATTGCATAAAATCACATTAGTGTGAACTTAAATGTCGTCTTTATCGTACAAAGTCGATCATAATTGATGTACCAGAGTCTCAAGCGCAATATATTACTTAAACTAAGCACTGTAAATACCAATATCGGAGTAGAGGACATACAAGCAACATGCTCCTACAGAATCTGGGGTCTCATTGAAGAATTACAAGGGGTCTATCTATTCGTAATTATTTTACGCAAATTATCACCCGGCATGATGTCTGGCATTTGAGAAAGCATACTTATGATTAAAAAGGAATTAATATAGAGACATTAGGTTGTTTAAAATTTGATATTAAATAATTTAATTAAAGTAATCAGTGCATGTATAGTGGCTTAATGTCGTTCTCCAATTTTTTGTTATTCTTTATAGATAAATATTGTAGTTACGGATCGACAATCTAGCAAAATATTTTCACGATAATAATGAGATTCCATCTCATTCAATTATTCTTCGATTTCTTAAGTATATATACAAATTTCCCCGCTTAATACATTAGGTTGACCAGTAACATCTTGGTAAGGTGAAACATACGTATGCTAATATAAACCGGGTGTTACACACAGTTGTAATGCGACCTAATGCATATATTTAATGTCAGCCTTAATTTTTTTAGCTAAAAAATACGGACCAGTTGGGTGACTTTGCTTATGAGATATAACGCTTTTTTCAAATTAATTTCGTTTGTATTTCCTCTCATCTCTTTTATAAATTATCAAGAAAAAACACGTAAGTGCACTCCATGTGTCAATACATATTATATATGATACTAGTGATTGTAAATTTACCGATTTTTTCATTTACCGGTAATTTGGTAAATGAAAATGAAAATACCGGTTTACCGGTAAATTACCGGTAATTTTTTTTCATCTGCGACATTCATGGGGATTCTCCAAGAAAATAGGGTTAGAAATGGGCTAGAACAATACATATTTTGCGCAATCTTAAGGCATAATATTAGAATTTTGTTGTTAGACAGTTGTTAGAAGTAAAAAAAATTATTTAAGGTTGAAATTTTAATGTTATTTTACAATAATGTTGCATTCATGCCCTCTCATAATGTGGTGTATTCCAAATTGCTATTAATTTAAATACGTGAAATGTTGTTCTTATATATTATTATTTTTAAATTTTTTAAAAATAATAATATATAAAAATAAGTAGTAAGTAAATGTCTCATTTTAAAAAAATGAGACATTTACTTACTCTTTAAGAAAAACGATTTTAAACTCTCAAAATCTTAGAAAACTCCAGAGCACAAATCAACTATGCTAACTCAATTTTTTTCTAGAGATAAATAAAATAGGCAAGTAGGAAAAGTGAGGTGTTTAGCTTCCTACCGTCCTAGCAACCGTCCTAGCAACAAATGAACATTAATCTCGCTTTTCTTTGCGTTGCTTTTCGTTATCCATCTCGTTTGAGACTTATTTTCTTTTAATTTTTACACGACTTTTTTTCAACTTTTTGCTTTTTTTATTGAGAATTTTTTGATTCCTTCTCTTTCTGACGAACTCGGTGGAATGGATGTTATAGGTTTCTAATAAAAAGAATCGTCAGTTTCTTTTCTATATTCTCTATTCTAGGGCATTACAGCGGCTCTCAATCTCAAGAAAGTTTAAATTAAAATTAAACAAAAAACATCTCCCATAAAATTAATAATTGGGTATATTTTACTTAGACTTACCTGCTTTTATTTATTATTTTCAATGTCCCTTGAAACCTTCAAATATCTATAAACACAATGGGCGGTATTATTTTCCTTTATTTTAAAAATTATTTAACCTTTGTTTAACTAAATAACTGTTCGGGCTTAATAAATGTCTTAATGAACATTTCAAATAATGGTTTATTATTTTCTTTATTTAAATCATTTTTAACAAAATAATCACTTAGAAAAACTAAACGCGACAACATAGCAAACAACAATGACTTTTCTACACGTCTATTAGTTCTGTTATCAAATCAATTATTTACGTCAAATAATAGGTATGGCCGATATTGACGGATCTGGGATTTAATTAGTGCTTTTGTTTTGTGTGTTTGTATGGAATTTTAGTTAGATTTAAACTCGAAATTTACATTAATATTATTATATTATAATGAAATATAACCATTTCTAGAAAAGGTAAAAGGGGAAAGAGCAAAGAACTTTTCTGAAGATGAAAAAGCATTACTTGTGGAGTTTTTTTCGTGAAAATAAATTAATTCTAGAATCTAAAAATCCGGAGCTGTAGTGTTAATAGGAGAAAAAGAGAACTGTGATCACAGGTTGCCAGTCAATTAATTATTATCAATTAACTCAATTTCAGCCAACATATCTTGAATATCTCTCATATTAACTATCAGTAATTTATTATTGAGCCAATTGACGAATTTGATAATATTTTAAAGAACGCTCTCTGTTGTTTAAAATATTATCTTTATTAGATTTTAACAACATTCTCTAACTCGTTAGACAAGGGAAAATAGTAACAAAAAATTAATAAAATTAGTCAAAATTTTAAACACAGTCTTTAAGGCTTAATAAAGGGCAAATAATACGGCCCAATATTTCATACATAAAAATTTCTGGTATGGATTTTTCATTTACCGAATTACCGGTAAATTTTTGTAATTTACCGGTAAATTTACCGAACGTTTTTTTGGCCAATTTACCGGTTAACCGGTATACAATGCTTATATGATACTAACGACAATAACGGCCGAAAGATAGTGATATACTCAGGGCACAGGCCCGGCGCTAGCTCACGGCATCTACAAAATATTTTTTTTATCGTTAACGGATACAACTACTCTCCTGTTCATTAAGATTTTTTGATCGCTTATAATCACAGCGATTACATATTATTTTATTACATTGTATTTCTGTTACACCCTGTACACGAACGATATTGCCACAATCTTATTATTTAAATTCCCCTAAAGGTAACAAAGTGATTCAAAGAAAACAATTATAACACATCTGAACAATGGTCCGGTTATCGCCTATCCTCCCCTGTACTCTTCCTTTTTCTTGGACTCCTCGGTCCTTCGGCATCACGCAACGAGAGCGCAACATTCCGATCGCAACAGATTAGATATCGATCTGCAGAACAGGGAAAAACTCGAAATAAACGCGTGCATGACGGAACAATAGAAAATATCCCGATACACCAATTATTCTATACGTTCCTCTAATAACAGTGGGTGGCCTGCAAATTACTCGTAAAAGAGAGGTGACTAACTGCACCGGCATTGTGTATTTTATTGTCTAACAGATCGTAATTATAAAGCTCTCCGTGTTGTTTGCGAAAGCGCGTGTATGTGTATGTATGTGGTAGTTATATAATACGTACACGATTATCACTCGATGATGTGTGCGGTTTAAGTTTGACGTGTAAATCTAATCGCGTCGTCGGATTATCGCGATTATCTCAACTAAATTCGCGGGTATTTTCGATGTTAATGTTCCGTGAAGAACCACGACTCCAGGATAATAATACAAATTTCTTGTTTAAAATAGGAAATTGTTTATTTCCAAATACATTATTGTTATACTATAAATACTACAATTTAAGCAAAAACAAATTAATTCTATGCTTCTCACAAGGAGACACTATTAACCTCAAAATTCAAATTTTGTTTAAATCGGCTTAAATCAGAGAGGGAAATGGCGGTTTACAAGTGCAAAAATCTAACAAACGTTGGAACAGAGTATTTATTTAGTACAATTATTTGAAAGAAGAAATAAATCTTACCGTTACTAACATGATTCAGCAATGGTGATTCTTTCCAGTGGCGGCTCGTGGCAATATTGAACGGTGGGGCCAATCATGGGCCAACTCCCTCCATTTTATTAATTTTACAAGGTTTAAATTAGTTTAGCTTAGTTTGCAGTAATTTGCTACATCATTTATTGCTTAAGGCCACTATTAAAATAGCGATTTAAGGATGAAATGTGGACAGGTCCAGCCTTTTTTATTTATATCGATTGTAAGCATTACGTACTAATCAATTAATTCTAGGTACCCGATCACAACATAAAATTGAAAAATAGGCATGTAGTTATAATTGTAGTTTGCTGGAATACATTCAAATTGATTGTAAGTATGACGTAATGACGTTTGTCAGATCAATATTTACGATATCGTAATATAAAATATTATTATTATGCCGTAGTATTTCATACACATTCCCAATTTTTGTTATGATTTTTTTATAATCACATACACATTAAAACAAAAAAAAATGAAAATTTAAAATTCTGATTTTTTTTTTTTTTTTTGTAATTTAAGGTTGAATCACAATTTGAATTTTAATTATTTCACTATTTTTTTCTTTATAAGCTTTTAGTTTAAAATAATAAATAACAGCACTTCTCTGCACTGAGAAAAAAAAAAAAAATATACAATTATCGTAAGTAAAAAGTTCAGCTGGATAGGGGACAAAAGCACAGATTACTTAGCACTAGTAAAAAAGAGATCCTAAACACTGATACTAACAACAAGCAATCTAAGTTATTTACGGTCTGCTTTATACCGGTAACTTATGAAGTTACTTATGATAATTAAACTGAAGTAGTTAAATCAAAGAATATATGCAGTTGCAATAAGTAAAATATTTGCTCATATCAAGCTATGAGTGAACTATTCTATAATGGCTATCACACCTTCATTATTAACCTCAATTAATGCAAGCTATTTGGATTACTTATGATAAAGAAACAGTATCATTTGGATAAATGATAATAGTTCACTTTCATGACGTTTGCGCAAGTAATTGCGTCTTCTATTAAGCGCAAAAAAAATGTATTAAATTCGTGAGAAAGATACATTTTAAATCCCGTCCTCTTCTTACCGCCTTTTTTCATCTATTCCGTTTCACGACTTCGCGTCTCCGGACAAGACAATCGGGGCAATCGTATAATGAATAGACGCGGAGTAAAGGTGAAGAGTTTAAGAGATGTTGAAGTCCGAGTGCGCTGTACTCGTGCTGGGCGGAGCACCCTGTGCCGGCTGACCCCACGTGACCCTCACGGTTCTGGCACGCGTATTCCAACTTCAGTGTTCTCTTCCTCCTCCTATGTTCTCTTCTTCGTCTTCTTCCATAGGTTTCACTTTATTATAATGATTTTATTTTTAATCTATACTTCGCTCATATGAAAGATGATCGTGAAAAAAGTGATTAATTACGCAATCGCGGTTGTTAGTATAGCTTATTAACGCAATAACTTTTTAATCGAAGCATTAGAAGAGGAAATGAACAAGAAAATAGCAAATTTTAATGTAGTTTACCGAATGACGCAAAGAAGTGTTCTTTGATGTATGCGGTGCGTTTACATACTGTATATAAAACAAAATATAAATATGGCTTATAGCAATAACAGATGCACAATTGATTTACCATAGTCAAAAAAAAAAAAAACAAAAAATTACAGCTCATTTTAGTTTGGTTTCTTGCTGGGTGAAGTTCGGGTTGTGGAGTGCACAGAAACACTTTCAGGTACTGACATCTATTGGCATACTCTATCATCTTGACTGATCCCAAACATCGCATTGACACGGGACTTACTTGCTATCTTAGAAAAAGACAAAAATCAGTCGCTCTGTGAGGTGAAAGGCAAAGATGCAAACCTAACTGCTGTATTAGCAAGTAATGCTAATTCTGGCTAATTCCCTTGAAATTTCCACGTATTGGATTTGAATTTATAGTAATTCCCAGTAATTCTTACTAATTTCAATTGTATTTAATTAATTTAAAACTGAAAGTATGATGAAAATGAAAATATTGATAAAACATACAGTGACCTGCATAAATATTGCAACATATGGGATTTTTTTAGTATTAAAATATACTATTTCTTTTTTGGAAGATATGTAGGTATAAATATTTGGGAGTGCATGACTAATAATTCCAAAATTTACTTTGACACACGTCATGTGACCATTAGTATGGCGGTAAATTTAAAAAATATTCCCTGAATCTGCAGAAAGTGAGGTTAGACAACGTGAAAGTTATTTGAGAAAGTTGCTTGAAATTCAATTCTGGCGCCATATTCAAAGTATCGCAAACATATTTAAAAAAAAAAAATGAAAATCACAAATTTTTCAAATATTGTTTCAAGAAAGTGAAACTTTTCTCCGAAAGCAAGGCATATCAGAGATTAGAACAGTTGTGTATCTCTCTCTAGCTGCTGCTTTACTTTGGATTTCCATGTGCATGCAATGTCAGTTGGGACAATGTTTCCAATTCATTTAGAGGCAATCTATAATCATACAATACTGTAAAAAAGATACATTCACTATTAATATTAATAAATAGTCATCTCACTTTCAATAAGACAGCTGAAATATGTTTGCATCGAGAGCTGTTGCCACCTCTACATGTACAATTAATATTTACGTTAACAGCTTTGATACCATTTACAGCAAACACACCTTTAATGATATGAGGATCACCCTGTAGAGCACTTGATTGTAAGCATAATAATTATACTTTCTTCATTACTATTTAGCTGTTCGCATAATATTACATGTCGAGAATTCAAAAACTCTTCACCTTCATATATCCTCCTGGATTTAAGACACATTTAAGATTACCTTCCATATATATGCAAAATATTCAAAAATAAATCTTTTCCATGTCTTGATCTAAAATTGCAAATTAAATTTTAAGTGCCATCTTAAGTCGAATTCAATTACCTATTATTTCCATAAATATATACAACCAAATAAATAATTGCCCTTACCTGTTGAGGTTACAGTGACACAAAATAAATTCTAAAGAATCAGTAAGTTATACTTATAAAAATAACTAAACCAAACCACTGAAAAACTTACTATAAAATGACTATAAACAAAGATTTTATGTTTTTTTGTCTATTTGAGAGCTTCTATAAGATGTCGTTTTGGTGTTGCGATCTTAAAAGTTTTTGCCTATAGGTAGTATAAATAATGAAATAATCAGAGGAGTAATTTACATTTGGAAATTGCAATGCCAGTATACAGTAATTTCATTATGTTAAACTACAAATCTTCCTTTAGTGGTGAGTTTAATGTCAAAGTATTTTAATATTTTCATGTTATTTTACGAAGTGAACGATCACCTAGGCACAGGCTACAAATTCAAATTTATTATCTTCTATGCTTTTTTCTTAGAATTACTTCACGTTACTAAAATTTTGGGGTGTAAACCGGTTTCCTAATTTTGAGACAAACTGCATTTAAAAAAATATTAATAAATTGTAAGAATGATTTTGTGTAGGCAAAAACATCGCAGATTACTATCATTCTGTTTAAGAAGACCTATTCCTAAATATTAAACAACATATTAATAAGTTGCTCAGTCTCCAACGCCATTTCTGCGTTCCCCACATTAAATCCGTATTAATCTTCACGAATTTGATTGCCTTTTCTGTCTCATCACATACTACCCAACAACACGCTGTATGCGAATGTAACGTCTCGCCTTTGTCTCAGTAAATTACATTAAAATCTGATCGAAACCGTTCATCATAAGGCTGACAGGTGTCAGGTAAATATTAAATGTGTTCGTTCAAGGGATCACCAGCTGAAAGAACGGCGTGAAACGTGTGGGTATCAAACTGGAGCTATTACCGCTCTCCTCCGCAAAAAAATCGGTGATGATTTAGAGGCGGTATGCTAGTTCCACAGCGGATATTTTCTCATTCCGACCATTTCAGTGATTTATTACATGTGAAATTGAGAAAGTATTTTTTTTCTTTTTTTATAATGGCACAATTTTAGGACCGAAGTTACGGAAGGTTTCTTTGGTGATTTATTAAATTTTCTTGTATGCTTAAAATCAAAGTTGTGAATTGCTTATTTCGAGTCAATTACTCTCGGCTACTGATTTTGGTAAATGGAAATTGTATGTAATAAAATCGATAACAGAATCACTGCATAACCAGTAGCATACATGCATAGCAATTCAAGGTCGCACTATCGCAACGACAGATTACCAGTGACGATCTAAAAAATAAAACAGAAGCTGTACTGAATGACACTCAAAAGTGGCTCCAAACAAATGGCTTATATTTAAATGAAGAAACATTACTCAATAGTTGAGATTTTGTGCTATGAATGATCCACCGCCGACGAGTTCTGTGTATTATTTAGGCTTAACTCTGAAGAAGAAGCTGTCATAGAAGATTCATATCGAGAAAATAGGGACAATATTACATCTGCAAAGATTGCAAGCTTTTTACAGTATATGAATAATTAACAATTAATGTATTTCTACTAATAACTACAATGATTAAGAGGAATATCGCCCAAGAAAAAAATTTCTCCTCACTTAATATTCGAATCTACACACTCTCGTTTACTGGACGAACGCTCTACCATTTGAGCTAGCGAGGAATATGTAGGGTTGTGCGACAAATCGACATATATCGATATCAGATCATGAAAGGCCGACAGGTCGGCGAATATGCAAAGATTGCAAGCTTCTTACATTCTAAATTCATTAACTAGTTAATGTATTTGTGTTAATTAATGTAATAATTAAGAGGAATTTTTCCAAGAGAAAATTTCTCTTTACGCAGGATTCGAACCTACACACTCTCGTTTACCGGACGAACGCTTTACCATTTGAGGAATATGCAGGTTCAAGCGATAAACCGACATATGTCGATATCAGGTCGTGAAAAGCCGGCAAGACGGCAAATATGCAAAGATTGCAAGCTTTTGACAGTATGGAATAATGAACGAATTAATGCATTGCTGCTTCGAGCGAACCTGGCATACTCCTCTTTAGCTCAAGTGGTAGAGCGTTCGTTCGGTAAACGAGAGTGAGTAGGTTCGAATCCTGCGTGAAGAAAAACAATTCTTGGAAAAAATCATTACAGTTATTAGCAGAAATACATTAAATCGTTAATACTTTCATCTGTTATATAGTACCATGCTTTCAAATACCTCTTTGATTAGAGTAAGCTATTTATTAAGCAAATTCTTTAGTAAGATTGGCGATAGTAGGCTACTTTTAAATTGTGCTTCAAATTGTGACAGCTGCCAGTGATAAATCAAAATCAGAAACGGTTGCACGTGATTGTATTATTTTATTACATGTGGGAATTGCAACACAAAACATTTATTATCGAAAGTTACTTTAGAACTGGTCGAAAGTTAGATAATGGAGAATGGGTTTATTTCATTAAACAGTGCATGCAAGGTATCCAGCGAAACACTTTCCTAATCTTGCAGTTATTTACGCACAACTTTTACGTCCTGTTCATGCTTATTTTGACAAATGAAACTAGGGCAGTAACTCGTAAACTTGACGGTGGTGCACCTAAAAAACGAACCACAAATTGCGTAGAGGATATTTGACGTCGAATGGATAACTCACTAAAAAATCAATTCCAAAGCTTTCTAAAGAAGTTCAGTTGTTAATGGGAACATGCCATACCGTTTTAAAAATAGACTTCAAAGTTATTTTCGTATAAAATTCAAATAGATCATGAGTGCATGCAGAGAGACTTTTGTACTAGAACACAGTACTGTCATTGGTTTTCGTAGGCATGGTATGGAAATCGTGGAAACTTCATTACATCCGCTAGCAATTTTAAAGATATGAATTATTGGTCCTATATTTTTTAACCAAACAATAACTGCTGAAAGATATTGAAACGAATTACTACAGCCGTTTATCAATGAACTTTACACCGGCACACAAATCTCGACAAACAAAAGCTTTCTCCGAATAACTTTTCGATACAAGGATTATTAATTTTCCTGCACGATCTCCGACTTGACAATTTCATTTTCCCATACATATTTAAATATTCTTTTAAAAAAATATTTTCACGTATTTAAAAAATGCAGTTTTTAGACCAGATATCATACAATCAAAGAGCTTCGCAATGCTATTAGAGACTTCTGTGCCTACATAACTTGACAACTTCTCGTAAATGGTTTTGAGAACACAGGCGCGCATATAACTTGACTTTAATGAGAGTGGAGGAAGGGGAGAGGGGTTATGAAAATGGTATTTTTATTTTAACTAAAAAATAAAGGCTGTCTGCTATTTTTTAGGTACAGTTTGAATAGTGTCTCATCATGGGTGGAGCAATTGCACAGAAAAAAGGAAACAGAAGGATGAATGTCTGTCCTTAAATATAAGGTTTTGATTTACCGTCCCCTCTCCCTCCCACCTTTCTCCCTCTCTCCTTCCCCGATAGAGGAAAAAGTCTTTATTTTCAATTTTAGGGTAAAATGTTATTCTTCCTCATAAAATGTTGCTTTTAAAATAAATGAGCTTATTGTAAAATGTACAGGTTGTTAGTAAATTGTGAAAACATAAGAATGTCTCCACACTGAGAAAAATTGACTAAGTAAAGTGTTTACTTGATAAAGAAATATTTACAATAGATAAAGTTGTACTTGGAATTATTCTCGTTAATTAATACCTGCAACTAAACCCAGTTTCCTGAATGCAAGTTGTTACTGTAAATAGTGTTTTTATTAACGGCTATTACACAGCGTACCTGACTAGTAGACTTAAAGTGTGGATGCCGTCGCTAGTGACCCGACAGTCCAAGTGCCATCTGCAGTTAGGGATACCCCGACGAAGTAGCCGTTTTCGAGACGATCACCGGACATAACCGCCACGTACGCCGACAGAGGATCAACTCGCCGAGACAACGCCCAGTGCAAAGAACCAACAGAAACCGCAAGTTTACCGCCTAGGTATATTATTTCTTTGTTTGTTATTAGTTGTAATTTCAAAGCCATATTTCTCTTTGTCGTTTGTTTAGATTTCAATAGTTTCAATAACTAAATAACGTTTCAAGGGGGACCCATTTATTTTATCTTTTATTGCTTTGTTCATTTTTTTCATTATTAAGGAATATATTTTATGAGTCATTACGTTGTAAATTGTTTAAAAAAAACTGTTGTTAAAGTGAAACCAATATCTTTCATTCATATCAGGTAGTCACTGTGTTTGTCCTATACAAAATAAAACTATTACTAATAATACCGCTTTTTATTTAAATTTATATTAAATATTCACTAAACTTCCTAGTTTCCTGCACTACCTATAAGTTGAACAACAAATTTAAGGTAAGTATATTGCATATTTATAGCAAACCATTATCTTCTATATATCAGGTATTTAGTGAACGTGCATTAATGATACTGTTTCTTTATGTGATATAATATATGGATGATTAATCGTACTAGGGATATAACTTATTTCATCCTATTTCAAATTGAAATGCCTAACAGAGCCCCAGCACGACAGTAACTAAATATGTACTTATGCATTATAAGGCGCTGTTGTCTTTAGGTATTATTGAGAATTTATTTAAATATTTTAAATATATATATCTATTGCTCTGTTTTTCTGAACACAATGCCCGGGATTTTTAAAATTTATTTTTTTAACATTCAATACAATATTATTATGTTCAATTTACTTTAATTTATTTGGCTTGTCCGTTTACGATTTATATTTTTTTTCCTTTTTTTTTTTTTGATAAAAACAAATTAAATAAATTAGTGGTTTCAATACACCCAGCGACCTCTCTAAGTAAGTGCAAGAAAACTGTGGAAAGTGACTTCCTACCTGCTAGGTGGCACGGGACGCTTCAAAGGGGACCAGATCGTCTGTCAGAATCGTACTCCGGACGCTTATTAACGAATAGGCAGTCTTCAAACTCTCCTGGCATTTTTAAAACTAATGAGGTTATGGAAACGTCATATAATAAATTAAATTTCAAATAAATAACGGCGCCATCTATCTGTAAACGGCAAATACTAAAATTTTTATAGCAAACGATAATCTATTATTATATTTATTTGTTAAAGATAGCTATTTTATCAGAGATCAACTCGGTGATATTTTTATACAACCCTTACATATAGAAATTACTAAAATAACTAAACTAAATGGCGGTTCTTATAAACTAACCCCCAAATTATCCTATGGTGAAAATAAATTACACAAAAATATAAGTTTCTGATTAAATTTGAAAGGGAGCTGAATTAATTCCGTTCTGTTTTAGGTGACGTGATTCTAAGGAGATACTAACTTGAAAGGACACGACGCTGGCAAACTCTGGTGCTGGAGAAGGTGGTTCAGTTAGATAGGCCTCCGGTCTCGGTCAAAAGCATGAAAAAGGCTATCTGGTCGGGAAGTCTTCGTAGGATATTTATAGGATATTTTCCTGGCAAATTCAGGTATTCGATATGGATTTAATAAACAGGATTTGTATCGATACTTTTTTAGGTAAAACTTCTTGGAATTTTGATAATTTTTTTTTAAAATTGTGGCAAAAACGTTATAGGAAGATTAAGACAACCGTCGTGTCTGGTAGCCACCAACAGAATGAGAATTCAAATCATATTCAACGGTCAACAGCCTTCGATTGTTATCACACAGGTCGACCAACCTGAATTTTGAAAGATAAAGCTAACCGTCATTAAAATACCGTTATTTTCTATAGTTTGAGGGGAATACGTCAAACGTTGAACTCAAAACACCCCGGAGATTGAAAAATCTCCGAGCAAAATATAACGAACATAAAAAGATACCAGGTCAGTTTGAATTAACATATAAAATAAAGTTTACATTACAATAAAGCAATATTTAGCACCTAATGCTAATATTATTCATTTTAAATAACTATCTTTAACAAATTCATAATTCGCCTGTAGAGTAGGCAACTGAGTACACGCCTCACTTTTGAATTACTTGTTCCTTTAGTCTAGAACCTTGTTGTGAATGCCTTACAAATAGATTTCATACCTTAAATATCATAGCACTATATATCAGTGTTTATATTTTTAACTTATTTATATAGTACATAGGACCATAATTTACAATAGCTTTGTTCATTTTGTCCCTTTGAGTTACAACGCAAAACGCAAAAATTTATAACACAACGAAATGTTTTACGAAACAAGATCTTGAGTCGTGACGCAAAAATGATGAGTTTAAAGAACACAAATAGTTTACGTTATGGCTGCGACTATATTCATGATCAACTTGCGCCTTTTCAACAAAAATCTACTTCCACTGATGATTTAAGATTTTCAACGCAGACAGCTACTTGCGTCATAAGCAACGTTGATCGAAGCAAATAGAACAACAATCTTGGGCATTGCTTCCTACCACACCACAAAATTGCCCGCACGCGCATTCAATGGATTTAGAGCAGCGGAGTGCAATTTTACTTGTATTCCGTGTGCAATACACGGAATAGAACATGCGCTATTTTTATTGCACGCAAAAGAAAAAAACTTGCTAACAATAAAGCGGCCTTAATAAAGGTATACTTCCTTCTCTATTCTCGTGTATAAAGAGTAATAACTATCGTCCTTACCAATCCTTTCTAAACTTTACGAAGCGTTATAAAATGAAATGTTAACCGCCTACTTTAACAAACTCAATGTTTTCGCCAGCCAGCAACACGGTTTCATTTCTAACCTCTCTGTTAAGGAAGTCGGTGCTCATTACTACTTAAACTGCATTCTTATTCCTGTTCTTTTCGAAACCGTTCGGTCAAAACGATTCAAATTTTCCGTACTTGCTATTTGATATCAAAACATAATTTATAGTTGAGGATTTAAAAAAAAAAACTGTGGACAAAGAAAAGTTACAAAACTTCAAAAATAGATATTTCTTTTTCAAATTCGAATTATTTTTCTGGACCTGCCGAATAAAACTTTCAAAAGTTGTTAGTCTTATGCGCTTATATACATATTAAAAAAAAGCAAAATGACAATACGTTAATTAACAGCTGAGAAAAAGGAACATAAAGAATACAGTTCAGTTATCCTGAAGAAGCAGTCAGTATGAATAGCGAAACGTCGAGCGTAAGTTTTGACACACGGCGAAACCCGCAAGAAGCTGTTAGTTATAAAGAATACAGTTTTTCCTAGTAAATAACAATGAGCACCGATCCCCTTCACACAGCTTTAAATTCATTCAGCAATTCCCGAAGTATTGATTCGAATTCTCCTTGCGTGGCTATGTTTATAGATCTTCCGGAAGCTTTTGACTGTGTTAGCCGCAAGTTATTGCTTGCTCTACGTGCTCTACGTATCGTATTTGACTTACCTTATCATGCTTACCATATCATCCTTGCTTCTTGCGAGAATATTTTTAGGGTCGATAGAATATTAACGTTTTTTTTTTTTATGCTTACATTCTGGAAGTTTTGTGTTTTGTTTTAAAATATAGATTGGGGTTTTCTTCTGACATCTCACATGGAAACACTACGTGCCATAGTTATTTGTATCTCTAGACCAGAAACTACAGTTTTGCGAGTATGAGTACGGTTATAGAATTAGAATACTCGCAAAAGAGTTTCTGGCCGTGTGATACACAATATTTTTTGGGCCGACATATCTTAATTTTAAATTGAAAATAGAAAAGAAATTTTGACACTAGGGAGTTGACAGTACAAGTTGGCACACATGTTACATACCTTAGTATTTTGACGTTTCCGAGAATAAATCTTTTTCTGTAATTTTCTTTCTAGTTTAATATCTATTTATTAATAATAAATGTAATGAAGACACTAGTTCATCTTACCATGGTTGAACAGTAGCTTAATGACAATTTATTACACGTCTGTCATGTGGAATGTAGGGTGGCCAACCTTTAGTGACATTTTTGCCTGCCCGCTTTTAAGTGCTGCAAAATGAGTGTTTCTAGACGGAGGCACAAAAAATTTATTACCTCTCGTTGTTTCAGAAAAATTTAACCTAAGTAGGTTTTATGGTGTTCAAAAAGTTGCCGAATGAATTGCTGATGTTATCTTGTTATTCATAAGTAGTTGTTTTTTTTTTTTAGTTTTATGTCGTGCCTATTCGTCTCTTGAATTACTGACGTCATCCATGGAGATTAGCTGCAATAAGAAGTTAACAAGGATCAGTGGCAGCTCGTAAGGGGAGGTTACAGAGGCTAAGTGTTCCCTATTATTTTTAATAAAATGAATAGCGCTTATTATGTATTCAAATAATGTTTAATCATTGGCTATATACTAAAATAAAGCAATTTTGCAAAAAAAATATAGAAATAGTTTCTTTATTAAAACGCCAATCGAGACGTTAGATTTTTATCATTAAAACGATTTATATGAATGTATGCCGGAACTGAGTAAACTTGTAAGCATTGCGGTCACTATACCGGTAACTTCTGCTTGAGTAGAGAGGTTTTCCAACACTAAAAAGAATTAAGAAGTACAGTCGCAACAAAATGAATCAAAATCGATTAAACAGTGATATCAATTGAATAATGTCTTCTTAATTTATTAACGCAAAATGACGTATTTCACAAGCGAGTAATTGATTACTTTGTTAGTACAAAGAATACGCGAATTCCTTTAATTTATCGAAAAGAATGAGTATTTTTTTTTATAAAATGCTGATTTGCTAAGGGTTTATTATAATTTTTAGAGGTTATTTTTGGTTTACTGTTACGTTTGTTAAGGGTTTATTTTAAGTTTTATTACTTTTTTACTTATCAAATCATTCATTTTCCTATCTAGGCAAAATATTTCACTCTCACTTCTACGTGGTTCTTGCTATAAATTATATTTTATTTTAATTTCTAATCATAACTATAAAAACATAATTTATTAACCGAGAAAAGTTACTCGGGTTACAACAGCCTTCCTTGAACAAAAGGTCACGAGCCGCCACTGATCAAGATAAATAGCACACTTTTGACGCTGAGTGCTAAGCATGAATCAAAAATGCAACTAAAGGAGCATGTGTTAGCTACACTATTTTGATATTAACTTCAAAGTTTCTTTATTTCTTTCAAACCGAATTTGGGCATAAAATACGTAATTGTATCATAATTTTACTCACTATATATAATAATAAACTAGAAGCCGAACATTCTCCTACAATGTGGTCCTTGAGGAAGGTGGTTTTTTTGAAGTCGGTCCATTGAGAAAAGTTGCCATTTTTAGAATGTGCAGTACGCTTTAAGTAGTTTCCTTTTGTTCCTACTTTTTGGAACACCCTGTATAGTGGAAATTATTTTTAGGTTATGCAGCATTGAATTTTACAAAACCTTTGTAGGAAAGACTTTTTTCCTAAAATCAAAAATAAAGTTATAATCAAAGACCCAGTCTTCGGGAACGCCCTGTATAGTCAAAAATATTTTTAGGTTATGCAGCATTGAATTCCATGAAACTTTCATGCAAAAGATTTTTTCCTAAAATCAAAATGGAGCTATAATGAAAGACCCAGTCTTCGGGAACGCCCTGTATATTAAAAAATATTTTTAGCTTATGCAGCATTGAATTCTATGAAACTTTTATGGAAAAGATTTTTTCCTAAAGTCAAAAATGGAGCTGTAATCAACGAGTCTTCAGATGGAATCAAATACTGAGTATAAAAAAACAATTATTTTTATAATACGTTGAAATAATAAACTAAAAGTTCTAAGATTTCAAGTTGCAAAAAACATTGGCGTTGTTTTCTATATTTCAAAATTTTCTCTCCTATATTCAATCCGCCATTTTATTTTGCTAAAACCTATTGTCAGAATCGAATTGCAAAACATCAAACCCCTTCAATTCAAACCTTTGTTAGAAAATAAATCATGCTTTTGAATTTTTGGACGC
Organism: Protaetia brevitarsis; assembly: GCA_004143645.1. Taxonomy (NCBI): domain Eukaryota; kingdom Metazoa; phylum Arthropoda; class Insecta; order Coleoptera; family Scarabaeidae; genus Protaetia; species Protaetia brevitarsis. The sequence continues at coordinate 2,916,332 of RXPK01000234.1, read as the reverse complement.
GTTTTTTTCGACATTTGGCACCATTGTGTGGCGCGCCAATTCTGGACATCAATGTACATAAAATAAATGTTTTTTTGTATATTTATTGGCTCCAATAATAAATAATCATGTATTGCAATCGATAAAGCGCAATTAAAAAAGAGTACGATAAAAAAACTTGCTCCGTTCGCGATTCGAACCAGACTCGTCCGAATGTTTGTTGATTTATGTACAATTTTAAGAGATTGGTCAAGTTTGAAGATCTAACTTGAACTTCTTCTTTAGTAATTTTAGCGTTTCTCATCAGGCCTGTATCGGGTAAGATACCCAATACCAAATACATCGCTGACGTGCCTTTCTCTTTCTAGAAACTTATTTATACTTAGACGAGATCCAATTTGGTTGGCATCTTCAGTCGCTTCCTACATGTGATACAACAAGCTACGGATGGCTGGATGCATAGATGTAACAACGATGCGCACGGCGCATAATATACATCCATATGTATACAGAGGGAACGCCGAGATAAATGAAATGAACTCTACGGATAAGAAATAAAGTAAACAACACTTGTCGCCTCGGGCTGCGCATTGTAATGTTGCAGAACGAAAAGGAGGGTAGAGAGACGCGGTGTGTTCTACGGTAGATACGCACATAGGTATAGGCGATGGGATGAGACGAAGGGTCAGCGGACAATATGGCCGGCTACGGTTATTATTATTGCATTGCAACCAAACACGAATTCGCTCTTCTCTATGCATGTATAATGGTATACGCGTTGTGAAAAAGGAACAAGGGGCTACTCTATAGATGATGATACCCTGAACTCATCCGTTGCCTAACGAAAGTTTGGTGCTCTCGTTCATCTATAATTAGAAAGTTCTATTACTAGATAGACACACTTGCAATTACAGCTCATTCATTTTTTATTATCTGTTATTCCAATTTTGGGTTTTAATGGGGAATCCAAACAAGAACTTTCAGCTCAACTCTTCTCTGCTAAAATCAAAAATTCAATTAAAAAATAATAAAGAAAAAATATAAACGAACATGAATATTCCATAGTTTAATTAGTTAACTAAATTATTACAAATCATCCAAACCCCGTGCTTCACCTAAAAAAGGTACTACACGAGGCTACCTATTCTAAGTACTATATGGGTTCCGTAACAATTGAAATGTTTAATTTTTAAATTAAAGCAATATCAATTACTTGAGTGATATTTAATAGATCAGTTACACTCGGTGTTATCAAAATTAAAATAAAAAATTTAAGGCATTTGTTAACACACTTTATTTTTCTTCAATATTTCGTCTTTCTCATTTTTTTTCTTCAATTGCTGTGTGCAAAACATAGTATCTGGAGTTAAGTGCACTTACTACGTGGCTAGTATTTTTATCAAAGCAATAAATAAATATGATCACTAATAAAATTTTTATAATCAAGGTTTTTTTAGTCAAATTGATTAAAAAAGCTTAAATATTTTCAATTTTACTATAGTACTAGATATACTGGGTGTCCACACTTAAGTGTGGACTATTAATAACTTTGTTATCTTTGGAGATAGAGAATCGGTCAAATGGACAAAGTAGTACTATTTTTTTCATGGCGGTTACAATCGTGAAAACATCGTGAAAACAGAAAAACGTTGCGTTTTCTACATATTCATCCAATTTTTTTTTAAATGAAACGCCCTGTATATTGACTATACTGAACAAAAACTTACTACACTATTTTAAAAAAAATGTCAAATAAAGTAGTTACTGAGAAATCTTTATCTTTGCTTTGTTTGCATGAAATTGATATACCTATGGAAAATTAGAGGATCACATTCATTAAAGCTTTTAATTTAATAAACAAATAAAAATAAATACAAGGATAGTCAAGAAAATTACTCAAATTAAATGTTCAAAGACACCTCCTTCCATTTCAATACATTTTATCAATCTTCTGTGAACATTACGAGTAGCTCCTAAAATTGTCCAACCGTCGATGTCATCAATGATGTTGGAAATTCTTTCCTGAAGCTCATCTACTGTTGTATATCTATGTTTATACACTTGATTATTTACTGCTCCCCACAAGAAGAAATCTAATGGCGTCATGTTAGGTGAACCCTCAGGCCACTGAATAGGACCATTTGTGCTAATCCATCTATTTCCAAATAATCTTTCTAATAACTCACTTGTGTCACTGATTATGTGCGGGCGCTCCATCTTGTTGAAAGTAAATAATCTGTCTGCCTACAAATTTAATTTATCCAGAAAATTTTCTCAAATTTCTGTCAATAATGCCACATATCTTTTTCCTGTTAAATAACCCCGATAGAAAAATGGCCCAAGAATTCGGGATCTGATTATACCACACCAAACATTTAAACTGAATCGGTGTTGGGCATTACAAGGATAAACAAAAAATGAGTTTTCAGGACTCCAGTAATAATTATTTCTTTTATTGAACACCCCGCGATTAGAAAAGTTGCATTCATTACTCCATAAAATGTGTCTAAAGAAATTGTGATTTTCTTCAAAAGCATTGATAAAACATTGACCAAAAGTTAATCGTCTTTGATAGTCACCCAAAAGTAGAGTTTGAACAGGCTGATATTTAAAGGAAACATATTTATTTTTTCAAAATTTTATGGATCGTACTACAAGAAATAATCTCTGGACAAATGCCTTACAGAATTATTTGCATGTACCTAAAAATATGCCAATACATTTATTTCTGTCTCTTGTGATAATATAAAATCATTTTTTATTTTTTTTTCAAAATTTTATGGATCGTACTACGAGAAATATCTGATTCTCTGGACAAATCCCTTACAGAATTATTTGGATCGTACCTGAAAATATGCAATACATTTATTCTGTCTCTTGTGATAATATAAAATCATTTTTTATCCTCTTCTTTATAAAAACCGTTTCGTTGCTTCTTAATCTTCCATAAAGTTTTAAAAAATAGCGACGGTCTGGTGCATCACGGTCAGGAAATTGCTGAATATAACGTTCGAGTGCTCTATCTGAATTTTTGCTAAACAGCAAGTACAACTCCAGCATATCAAACTTTTTCCAAATGAGTAAATGCCATTGTTACAGTCGAAACAATTGTAAAAACAGTACTTTTTCCGCACAGTAACTTTAACAACAACAAAAATAAATAATTTGACAGCTACTAAACAATGTGACGTTTTACATTTTCATGGGTATATCGATTTCATGCAAACAAATCAAAGATAAAGATTTCTCAGTAACTACTTTATTTGAATTGTTTTTATAATAGTGTAGTAAGACTTTTTTGTTCAGTTTGCGATTCTCTTCTAAATTGCAAAAAAATATACAGGGCGTTCCATTAAAAAAAAAATTAGGCGAATATCTATAGAACGCGACGCTCAATTGTTTTTCTGTTTCCACAATTGTAATCGCCCTAAAAAATAGTACTTCTTTGTGCATTTGACCGATTCTGTACCTCCAAAGAGAACATAGTTATCAATAGTGCACACTTAAGTGTGGACACCTGGTATAAATAGTAATATTGGCTTAGGTCCTAGCGCAGTTACGTCTCAGAACTGAGAGAAAAATATCCCAGATACTAGTGCATTTCCTTTATTTGTGATTTGCGATTGATAATACACAATTTTTGTTTTTGATTCGATGGTAAATAAAACGTTTATTAATATTTATCTACCAAAATTAACAGAGGCCAATATAATCTGATCAGAGAATACTTAAAACAATCAGAAGGAGAGCAATGTACTGATTTCACTAATAAGGTGAAGTAATTTATGTCCGAGCATTAATAAAGATTTATCGCAGAAATAATAAAAACATCAAGCGCTCGATATTTATTGTTATTTTTAATTGTACATAAGCGCCAGCATTCCGTTGTTACACAGTTCACAGTTGTTAGAGGCGCACCGATCCGTGCACCTACACGTCAAATTTATGCAAGAACACGAGTAGATAGATCAGATCAGTTGCGCATAACAAATGAGAAGAGCTCGAGGTGAAATTGTTTCGGGCGGTTGAGCGTGTAACTGCCCATGTCAAAATGTAATGCATATACATATATTTATCTGTTATAAAATCAGATAAAAAGGTTTTTTCGCCAATGACTGTATGTCGTAAATATTATTAGATATAAATATAATCATTAGAATGCTGTAAATTATTGTTTACCATTCATTTGATACCGACCCGACATTGCAAATTGCTGAAGGGAACCTGTCGATCTCGACTCGGTAGCAGTATAGACTTTTCGGTTGCGTTTCTCCACCACGAAGTGGTTTATTTTTGCATAGATGCTCACGTCTTTATGGAAATATGTTAAGGAGGAGAGAATATTTCGCGTTTTTCCCACGATATCGTATAATCTGGTGTAGTTTTAAATATAATTATATGCGTATCGGTCATTTAATGAGCTACTTAGTAAACTTTGTAATTTAAGTTGTAAATTACTGAAAATTGCTTACTATAACCTCGGGGTGTGTAATCTGACAAGCATATATGTGAATTTTAACTAATATATAATAAATTATTTTGGTAACATAGATTGTTGCTTTACGGACAATGGATTTCGGTTACTATACAGTGTGAGTTGTTAAGAATGCCAGAAATTGAGAAACATGAAGATTAAGCGCAACATGCCTTATACAAATGTCGCTTGTTTAAGACATACAGGATGTTCAAGTTAATAATTTTATTTCTAAAGAGTCTAGCCGGTTAACCATATGAAAACTGCAGTCGCATCTGATGAAGGGTTATTACCTTGTTTTTATTGTTCTTCATCTAAAATAGCCATACAATTATTCTCACATCCCTAACACCTATTGTGAGGGAAAAATGGGGGTGACAATACTTAACGTAAACATTTTTTTCAGTACCTATTAAAGATATCTTTATGAAATTTAAACTGTACTTGACTAATAATATAATAATAAATATAAAAACACACAGTTCAAAGATTATCGATACAGATGTTATATTTTTGGGTAAATGCATTTTAGTTTGTAAACAACTGCGTTTTTTAAATCTATTGTGTCAGTCATCTATGTGTTGTTTTAATATTTTTTTTAAAAAAAAGTCTAATTGATTACTAAGGAATTATGTATGACGAAATTTAAACCAATTGTTAATTGAAAAATGTGGACTGTTTAAGTTAACGATAGAATAAGAGGTAAAGTAAAGAATTTGCATTGTAAAATAGTATGTATAAATTAATTAACAATTGTAGCTAACCTTAGAAAAAGACCGAAGTGGTCGAAATTTCAGGCAAAAAAAAAAATAAAAATGATTTACTGAAATTAGATTAGACAAGATTAAGCTCATTATAATATATTTTTTTCAGAATTTTTGTGACACCGGAAAGTATAAAAAACGAGAAGTAGGTATATTTTTTGTGAGTGATTTTTTATGCTAACCCCCAAAGTGACATTTGGTCCACTACCATTTGGTTAGCTACTACATGTTAAAGTTACAAAAGAATCGAATTGGTGGAACATAGTTTAAAAAAAATAAAAAGCAATTGCGAATATGTGCATACGTATCAATTGTTTACCAAAAACCATATTACCATAAACCTGTAAACGATCTCTATCGTTATAAATATGTTCTTATAACAAAATATACACCTATAAATAAACTATAAACAATGAATTTTCACGTTGACTCTATGAAAACTTAAAGAAAAAACTAAGAAAAAATAAAGGTGTTAATATTGTCAAGACATTCAATATATTTAACATAAAAAAGGCTATTCTGAATACGTCGTACCTAATTATCTTTAACAATATGTGTTTGACAACCAACTGTAACTATAACAAAGGGAACCAGACACTTTATGATAATACATTTTAGCGAGCTGACCACACTCTTAATAGAGACAGTGATAACTTTCTCTTTATTTATAATCACTTGCGTACATTGGCAAACATAAACACATGGATTTGCCAAGACGGGAAAAGGTAGTTTATATTTGCGAGATGACCAATAACGCACGAACTCTTTTGGGCATAACTATTTGTACGTATCACTTTACTTTTGATATTTTAATATAATACACAATTATTAATTGAAATACAATGCGACATTAAATTTAATTCAAAAAATATGAAATGACAAACTTTAACATTAACATTTAGAAAAACAATCCAAAAACATGTAATCTTTATTTTTTCATGTAGATTAAAAACTGAAAAAAGAAAAATTGCATTTATAATATACAACAGCAGAGGTGAGAAAAATTGGTATTTTTTACTCCCTTATTCAGCCCGTGGGTATGTCACTGTTCTCTTTTCAACCTAATATCCAACAGAACTACTTTCCATGGAAAGATGTGGGACATTATTGGCACAAGTATTATGGCGCTCATCAGTTTTTTACAAAACTTCCTGTGTCCTGCTAAGCTGACGGCTACACATCACTTCAAAGTAGTTTCAACAATTCTTTTCCTTAGAAAAGCAACAACTTATTTCAATTCTAGTAGGACATTTAAGGAAAAAAAATGTATTAGCCACAAAAAAACTTGTCAACCTTGTTTTAAGAAATGACAAGAAACAAACAGTTTGTGAGATGTTATATTTAATGTTTTAGTATTAGCTGCTCTGTTTATGATAAGCATAAATTATCTATACCACACACCAAATTGTTATTGAAATATCATTACTAAAATGTTAGTAAATACTAACAATAAAATTGGTCCTTAGAATCCTGCAGATTATCATCAAATTATTGAGAGGAGATGTGCTTTCTCTTTCCTTAAACTTAAAAGAGTTAGTTTATAAACAAAAATTATTGATAAATTGACACATAAAACGTATATAAAATAATAGTAAAAGTTATTATTAAATTGATTTCATACTTGATGTAACTCTTAATATTGTAACGTTTTTCTATTCTTAAAAACGTTGTCGGGGTTTAGAAAAATACACAGGCGATATATTTAAATTAACTTGATTTATTAACACTTACAGACTACTTAAAATCTATTAAATAAGATCAAAATAAACACTAAAATTAAATCACTTACTAATTACTATAAAAAATCCTTATTAATTAAATCACTTAATTACTAATGTCTTAATTTATGTAAACGATTTATTTGCACCGATATTTATATCACACGTACTAATTCGCTCCTATTTATCTCCACTCGTTATCCGCACTATTCAACTCGTATCGACTGACTGCCTCTGGCCAATCCCCACGCGTTATTTATATCTGGCGCCGGAACTACGAGATTCTTCCAGACACACCTAGGGCGTGCTTCTAGATTCAGAAGAATAATCACGAATCTTCGACCTGGTACTGCTCTCTGTCATTTCTCGTACGCAGTTCCTTATTCAGCTACGCGAACGCTATCCAGGAGCGCCTAACGAAACCGCCAGTTTAAAAATTGGCGCTCGTTACAATATCAAGTGTTTTATTAGATTTAAAAAAATATTTAATTTAGGTTTTAAGCAATCTGATAGTAGTTTGAAATATAAGATAATTTTAATTTAAAAAATATATATATATTTGATCTTAATATTATATTTATTCAACCAAAAAAATTTCTCAGTGTAACACTATATTGTAACAAATATATACTCATAATCATAACAGAATTATTAGAAGTTTCGCCACAGCAAATATAATATTTATTTCCTTTTCGCTTTAAATCTGGTACGGTAATATATGCACATAAAATACGTGAGTCAGGATCTCAGACTGTTATTATCACGTTAGGGGCTATATCGCTTTAGGGATGTAGGGCGGCACATATCCCAGGAGATTCGAAGCCCGAGAACAATTGGCTCCTACTGGTAACTTAATAATAGTTACGGTTGAATATTTTCCACAATGGTGAAAGAATATTTTATTTAAGTCTAGCGAAATGTAACTTATATCGGAAGTATCATCTTCCGTACAAGGAATTTTATATATAAATTCTTACCTCAAGTACGAAAAGAAACAAAATTAGATTTTGTGAAACATAAAACTTCTATTGTCCTAAGGTAAAAGTGATGAAGCGGTAAGCTGATATTGCTGGCAATTTTCTATTTATATTTGTTACTGCGCGAAGATGTCTGTAAAGTCAGCACATTATCGGGAAATATTAAGTTTTAATCGTAATATGAAATACAATATATTCTTATAATATTAAGAAGCAATGTATTTTTTTCAGATTTTAAAAAACCCGCAGTATACCTCTAGTATTATAATTGTGGCAACGAGTGATACTACTGTACTCCTGATACTAATTTTTAACAAATGTGCATAACTGATAGATAAAAACAGACGGTAAGATTATAATCTGCAATGCCTCGAATAAAGGTCTGCAACTTGTATGAGGTGCAACGCCACACATAATACGTATGGCCTTCTTTTGAAGTTTGAAAATAATATCTAAATCGGATGCGACACCCCAGACAATAAGTGCATATTGAAATTAATGAATAAAAGCGAGCAAAGTAGTAAGTTTTCAGAGTATCAATACTAAGATGTTTTCTCAATCTAGAAACAGAAAAATAAATGCTTTTTAATTCTTTGTGTAAAGTATCGATATGTGGTTTCCAACCACACCTTGAGTCAATAATTACTTCCAAACTTGAGATTGTCAACTTCTTTAATACTTACATTAATTTTGATGTAATGGGAGAAGAAATCTTTTACACGGTTAGTAGTACCAAAATGTACAACAGCAGTTTTAATTATTCTTCAGTGAAGCATTGACAACTTTTACAACATCATCTTTGTTTTCACTTGTTATAAGTAAAGACGTGTCATCAACAAATATAACCGTATTGTCCATCGGTGTGTCATTAACATAATACACAACAACGGATCCAAGACACTACCTTGCGCCACACCCCTATTTAACAACAACTTATGTGATTTCACTCCGTTTACTTCAACATAATGTAATCTGTTCTGCAGATACACGGAAAAAAATGTCTTGGAAAAATATATAACAATATTGTAGAGAAAATATTGTAGCAGTAATTAGTATAATTATGTAACCTTATCACAGATTTGTGTTAATTATTACGTGTTGTTTTGGCAAATAATACTTTAAAATTGCGGTTAAACTTTTGTTGTATAATTTCACACAACTGTGACATTTTTTTTCAACAATGTTTGTGTCGAGACATACACGACACGATTGTGGCAATTTTTGACACAAAACTTCCTATTTTTTCGATATTTTTGTTTCTAAATACGTGGTCTGATTCAAATACACCAATGGCGAATTAGAATGGCAAAAGCTAACAATGAGATACTGCAGTCGTCAGAGGGCGTTATTCGAGTACAGCGCCATCAAATTTTTAACGGATAGTCAGTTTATATCATAGTTTACACGGCCATTTGAGCATTTTAAGCTGTTGACGTGGTTTATGCACCTATTAAATATACCTAACTTCGGAGCGATGGAGGAGTTTGTTGTAATCAAAGTGCAACAGTGGAACCTGGAAAAAATACTAGATGTGTTTAAAGGTAAGACAAATTGAAAGTTTAATATTATAGCATGGTATAAGTAGGCACATATATCGGCAATATATGTAAACATATTTGTCTTAACTGAAAACGATATAAATTTAATTTAATCTAAATTCAAATTTTACTAACAATACTTCTTAAGAATAACTAAGATTATAATTTCTACGCTATTTCCAATTGCTTATGATAGAGAACACATTCGTGTTATCTAATTTTAACTCATTTTTGTTTTAGATAACGAAGTAAATGAAGAATGCTTCAAGAATTTAACTTCAGATGACATTAAGGAGCTCCTCTTGTATTGGATATTCGAAAACTAATCGAGGCCAAGTTCAAGGAATGCTTTTCAATTGTACAGGTATCTTTTGAACTCTATAAGTAAACACAGTTTAGGTCACCAAATCAGAGTCATGTCATATGCGCCTGCACATCATACCACGAGTTATTGCTAATTTGCTGGTGATGGTGTGTTGTTGAAATTTTTTTGTTTTTTTTTTCGCATAATGTATAAAAAATATATTTACATGTCACATGTTTATCACAGTGTTATATTTTAATATTATATTATTTATTCATATATGAATAAAATTTTGCATTTAAATGCGTTATTATTGATACAACACCTAGTACTTTTTACTACAAAATTGTAGTGTTATCTGAAACAATACTGTTGTATGTTTTCACGCAGAAGTGTAGTAAATAGTAAGAGAATTTATATTAAATTTTACTTCCTAATAAGGTGATTTTTCGTACAATATCTGTAACTAAAATGTACACACTATTGTGTCAACGCTTGGAATAGATTTTTCAGTATCTAATTTTTACAACAATATTGTATTTAATAGAAATACAATCCGTTAACTACAATCGTGTGATAGAAATTTATGTAAGTTGTAGCCAGTCGTATTCCCACGACAAATTGTACAATTTGGACAAGAAATGATTCAAAAGACTTGTAGCACTATTGTCACTTTAGAGCCAAGATGTTCAGAAGAAACGTGACGTTGTAATATGTTAAGAACTATAAGTTTTAATAGACATAAACATGTATTTGAGGTAGAACAAGCTGACGAAATTCAGATTGTTTCCTATATACTCTATAATGACAATCAGCCTTGCTTTATAGTAAAAGTCAACATAAATACTTTTATAGGTCGCAGATGTTTTTCTTTTAAATTTTTGTGAATATGTTTTGTATGTGACATTTTTAAAATAAAGTCGGTTTAGTAACAATGAGATTTTTTTAATAAACGTTCCTTCAATATTATATAATAAACCTACACTATATGTGTAATAAACTTACATTGCATGTGTAACATTTTACTTCTAATTGTTTGTAAAATTGTAGTAATTTTTTAAAATTTTAGTTCTAAAAATTTACACAGATAGATGACCGTGCTCAAAAAAAAATGTGTATGCTATCATCTGTTCTATAGAACAGTTAACTACAATTTGGACAAGAAATGATTCAAAAGACTTGTAGCAATATTGTCACTTTAGAGCCAAGATGTTCAGAAGAAACGTGACGTTGTAATATGTTAAGAACTATAAGTTTTAATAGACATAAACATGTATTTGAGGTAGAACAAGCTGACGAAATTCAGATTGTTCCTATACATTATACTCTATAATGACAATCAGCCTTGCTTTATGTAAAAGTCAACATAAATACTTTATAGGTCGCAGATGTTTTTCTTTTAAATTTTTGTGAATATGTTTTGTATGTGACATTTTTAAAATAAAGTCGGTTTAGTAACAATGAGATTTTTTTAATAAACGTTCCTTCAATATTATATAATAAACCTACACTATATGTGTAATAAACTTACATTGCATGTGTAACATTTTACTTCTAATTGTTTGAAAAATTGTAGTAATTTTTTAAAATTTAGTTCTAAAAATTTACACAGATAGATGACCGTGCTCAAAAAAAAATGTGTATGCTATCAATAGAAATAGTGTAGTACAGTTACATAAAATTCAGTAAAGAAATCACACAATTTGTTTGATATAATCTGCTAAATTATTAACTACAATTTTGTGTGAATTTTTTAAACATATTGTCTTTGTCCCTATGCGTTACACAAATTGTTGTACAGATGTTTATAATTGTTTTAAATTTTCCCACATTTTTTTTTTTCTGTGTACAATTGTTGGTTTTTTGACAACCATTTTTTTTTTCGTGTAAGTTAAAAACGAATTCAGTGCAACCCCCTTACTCCATAACATTCCAATTTCACTAAAATAATTGCGTGGTCAACTAAATCAGAGGCTTTACTTAAATCCAAAAAGCAAGGTTCTCCAGTATCTAAGCCTGCACATAGTTGATTTAGAAATTTTACTATAGCTTCGAAGCGTCATTAAATTGAACGTATAAAATCGAAAACAATACAAAATTATCCTCGCCTGCTTCATATCGATCACAAACGTAAATATTTACTACCAGACTACAGGTAACAAAAAGGCCTTAAACCGTATAACCACGCATCGGTGGCACAAACAAATCGAAACCGTATAATCAACCACCAATAGATTATCGGTAACTGTTTCGATTTCATTACACTAAACTGAACGGTACAACCATACAGAACGGTATATAGGACGCTTATAAGCATTCATCTATTGTTATGCGCCGGCGAAATGACAGTGTTTATGCAATCAGAGCGGTACCAGTCGGATTCCCACAAAAGAGAGGCTAGAGAGATCGTCCCTCGCACACCCGAAGAACGAACCGGTCATTATCCGGAGGGTTCGATATTTCCGACTTCGTTTACACAATCCGGCTCGCATATAATTTATCAAATCGCGAAATATTTATAATTTCGCATATACGATACGGCTGGGGCTCTAGGAATTCTGGGAAAACGTATAAGAAACGAATTCGGACGAAATTCCCGCTCTGGTTCTCACGTGATGAGAAATTGGAGTTATTTTTTGATTACATATTAGGGGGTCAAGGCAGCGGATTGTTGGAGTTGGTTATTAGGATAAAAATTCGGCTTTCGTGCCTATTATATACGGTTATGTGGATTTCAAAAGAAACATCCCGCCTAACGAGAGCATCATTGTATAAATATTATTGGTTATTAGTGATAGCTGTTTTAATACAGGATGTTTCGAACCGCTCGTTCACTATGTTTAGTGCGCGATTTATTTTACCCCACCATAATGGAACAAACAATTTAACCTTGATAAATTTTGTTTTCTTGGCCAAATCTGGGATTATAAATTTAGTAATAAAACTCGTGAAATTAGTGGCACAAATTTTCTTTCCGGTTTTCCGTCTTTCTCAAAGGTAATTATTATTATTTTTTCCTACAATTTTTACAAACGTTTAAATATAGTTAAGGTAAATGATGCAAAAAAACAAATCCCCACTTGAGGAATCATTTAAAAATATTTTTTTCGCAATTATGATAGTAATGTAGCTATTTTTAACCTGCATGATGTTGACAAATACGTCATTGCTGGATGGAAAAGTGTTTCTCTTGGATTGAAAGTGACGTTTCTGTCAAAAATCAAAAACATCAAATGTCAGTTCAGTTTTAGTTATTAGTAATTTTAATTTTAATTCGACAAAGAATCGCTACAAATGAATATTAAATTGTTGCAAGTACGTTATTTTATTTAAAAAAAAAAAAAACATCTTTTATGCACGATTTTTGACAAATATGTATTGTAACGGTTCAAAATTAATTTAACATTCATTATTTCTTTTTTTACTACAGGGTATACAACTTTTGTCTAGTTGTATATTTTTCAATGTGATTTTCATTCATTCTTAATACTTCAAGTGCCATCTTGTGAGTCGGCTGAGAACTAACGTTGCATATTTGACAGGCGACTGTAACTTTTGCTATTATAATTTTATTAATTTAAAATTAAATTTTCTTAATCTCAATCAACGTAATAGGTAATGTTTCTTTATTTGATTTAATAGTATCTTTTTAATTCGCGTTTGTTTATGAATTTACTTTGTTCTTAACTTAGAATTAATTGCCGCGCGTGCGTGACTTTCGGGCGCGGACGCTTTTCAGTAATTCGCTAACTTGCGAAGATTTTACTCACGTACAAGGTCCGTGTGGCGCTCGGTGTCGAGAAGAAGTTTGGGATTTTGGGTTGAATTGAGAAGTAGTTCTTTGGGAAATTTAACCTGCCCTATTAAATTAGGATTTAAATCTCGCACCAACGAAGATAACTTACGGTTATTACGGAATTGTAAATCCGGATTTGAAGCGCAACATGGCCGCACACGTGGTTTGCCTACACTAACTAAAGGTATTATAACTTTCAAATTTCATTAAATATTATTCAGCTTTTAAATAAATATTCATCTCAACGAATTATTCTCAGGCAACTAAGTACGGGATCCATTCCATCAGTTAGTTATAGAACGTGATGCCCCGTATAAACCTGATATCAATACCGAAACTGTGAACCTCAGCCGCCGCTGCATTTTAATCTGAGAACACACCCCACACCGTCGACTATTTGGCGGACTCCTACAGATAAGTCGGACCAATTATTTAAATCTCTTCGTTTTATTATTATTATTAGTGTTAATTCAATCAGTCAAGCTCTCAGAAGCGTTACCTTTTGTTTCTTTTTACCTTCAAATTTTACACATATTTCACTCATCTGCGTTCTTTTTTTTTTAAAAAAGATAAGTCACCTAATTCAATGTAAATTCACTATTTAATTGCGTCACTATAAGGTAGGTAGGTAGGTATAAACATATCTATGAACTTTTGAATTATTAAGGATTAAATTTTACATTTGTGAATAAGTTATTTGTAACGAGGGTTTGGCCAAACGTTTCGAACTCATCTCTCCTTGGGGAGTGAGGTGTATTATTTGACATTTTACATTTTAATCAATCATTACCAAATATTTCATTTATCAACTTTTTTTTTCTTAAATATATATATACACTTTTTGCTAAAGCACTTTCTTTTATTTCATTTCTTTTTTTGTGTGGCTCGGAACCTATGCCACTTATGTAACTTTCACCGTTTTGGGTCGGGGCATAAGAGGAGGAAGCAAACGGTTGTGCCGCCCTTTTTATTATTCGTTTGTATTTGGAAGAACTCAACCCACCCCACTCTCCCTAGCTGCGGGGCCCTCTTATGTATTTTATATTATCAGTGAGCATAACGGTTCCCTCTTTTTTGGGTATTGTAAATTGTTGCAAAGGGCTAATTTAATTACTTCACTTTCTTTTTTTTACATTTGTTTTCCTACCTATGCAACCAACGATTGAAGCGTTGCAGTATTGACAACAAATTGCATATAGTGTTACAGCTAGGATTACCCATGGATGGATCTTAGCAATATACACATGTGAAAAATAATATATAAAAATTAAAACATAAGCTCGATTTTATTCATTTATTTTGAACATTAGACCCTATATTTAAATTGATATTCGAATTTGCAAAGCTGATGTACACTTTATTTATGAAAACTATATTATTACAAATCATCCCAACCCCGTGCTCCACCTAAAAAAGATACTACACGAGGCTACCTATTCTAAGTACTATATGGGTTCCATAACAATTGAAATGATCCTACTCTAACTAAATAATTTCCCTATGATTCTTAATAACAAAAATATAATACAATAGCCTCGCGACCATATGAATACTACTTTTACGAAATGATAAAATACATGAAATGTGATTAGTTCACATAATCGCGAGTCTACTGTCAATCAGTCAGCTATCAGTTATTATTAAATGCGCCCATGGAACGACTTTCGTTATCTCCCAGCATTCGCCAAGGACACTGATTATATATAATATACTTATATAAAATCAATGGCCACGGAGTAAGGGAAAACCATGGCAAAAACCTTACTCTGGGAGGATCTGGGAAGAAGTCCCAGACCTTATTACTGATAGCCGCAAATTATTATTATCCTTCTGGGTGCCAAAGAAGCAGCCTCCTCAAAATTCCGACAGCCTTGCCGTTCTCGCGTAGCTGCTCCCTTTTTCACACATTCGAAGTTGAAACAGGAAAGATGATGACCTAAAAAACAAACAAAACAACAGCAGTACCTATTATAATACTTAATAATAACTTAATCCTAATTATTCTAACCAAGAGTAATTAAATAAATTTTGTTGACGTTTGTACTCTTTTAAATAAAATTAAATAGTTCATGAGGTATCAGATATTTAGTGATTCTACTAATGTCGATGTAAATACGAAGACGTAGGTATAATGTATTATAGCAATAATCTCTGAATCACATACAGGCTGTTCAAAAACGCATCTCCAATGTGGATACCTTTAAACTAACAAAACTTTTTTCTTTCAAATGGAACATGGTACTTTTCACTACAGTATTGAATGCAGCGTGAAATTCTACATCGATTAATGTTAGAGTTTGGTATATCTATCCTTGGTAATTTTTGAAATACTACTACACCAAAACACTATAATGGAGTTCATATATAGCATAGTGTCTTTTTGATTTTGAGGTTAGTACCTTTGTGAAACTATCACCTTTCAGTCATTTTATGGTTATTTTGATATTGGTTTTAGCCAGCACAGAATTGCAAGCTGATTGATTGTTATTAGAACGATGAATAATATATATTTTTATTATTGATGCTTTATATCAATCAGCGAACAGATAAGACAAGAAGCGTCACTGTTGTCAACACCTTTGATCGTTTGTCGCCGAAAATGTGACTTCTAGGGCTATGTCATTATTTTAGCACAAGGTGCCTCAGTTGTTCTTTTACACCAATCTTAAAGAGCACGTGACAAAGAGAGAAGTACTACCTCAACTCAAAATGACCGCCATTTGTCATTTGCTGTCGTTTGCCGCTGTCATTTAAACGTGTGTAAATACATCTTTTACGGAATTAGATTGGAATAATGATATATATTAGTGTTATTATTAAATAACAATGCAGCAAGGAACAAACAAAATAACAATAAGTTGGATTAAAAACTCGGTAGAATTATTCCAGGAACAACATTTAATTATTCTCGTTTACTCCAAGCCACCGTCAAAACCAATGTCAGAATAAACAATGCAGTGGCACCCTCTTCGTAAATCGACAATACTGTCATAAAGCCAAAGTCATGCTCACGGATCCGTCAAAATTGACAAGTGTCGCTTCTTGTCTTATCTCTTTGCTGCATCAATCCCTTTATGATGCCAAGAACTGTGATTCCTTTAATACAAATAAATGAGACATCAGTATGTTGTATCTATATTACAGTATCTAATGAATCTAAGTAAAAGAACTACTGTATCTCTGATTTCTTTTTGCTGTTTAACCTATATTTTAAAATTACCCGTATTCACGTCGGCAATGTTGGTTTTAATAATGATGGACGTTTTCGACGAATGTGAAATGGTGAAAATGAGAACATATTCACGTTTGAGCCATAAACAAATAAAAAGAATTTATTTAGTCATGTTTAGAAACAGTACAGTTATTACAAACGTTAATATATACATTAGAAATTACTTTTAGAAACTAAATTAAACATCATAACATTTTCTTTTAAGCGTAAAAGAAGCACAATACCCTCATTATTACGCTTTGTTATTTTTAGAAGAATTATACAGAAGAAGATGCGTGCGATTCTTCAAAACCAATGTAGCGAACATTCACTACGTCCAATGAGGAAGCAAACCATAATTGCTCTGCCAACAGCCATCAACAACGGCTCCCCAACAGATAATAAATGACAGTAACAATTAAACCATACACGTCTTCTCTCTAAATTAGTCAGTCAGTCAGGTGCTAATAATTATTGTTCCCAAAAGAAAAGTAACAGCTAACGCAATTTATAATTTTGTGTAACTCCTAGGTGAGACGCAGACCCTTTAGGAAAAGAAATAAGAGTCAGTAAATCTTATAATACTTCATACCAAAATAAATTATTGTTTTTTTTTTGGACCTTGGAAAAAAAGAATATTTCTCTATTTGCGCTCTGCTATTACATTGTCATATTTGCATGATAATTAAGCACACAACTGTCACTCGATTGCTCTTTTGCTATCGTGGGAGTTTCGACATATAACGTCCCTCAATAATACATCCGTTCTGTAAATACGGTCGCTAATTTTTCCATGTAATCTCGTTTCGTAGACGGCCAGGACTTTTAGTGACCGGATTATATGGAAATGTACCCCACAATTCAAATAAATGAGATCTGCAAGTGTCTCGTGCGGCAGGAGATATGATTTGATTATTAAGTAGCGTGAAATTAGTTACCCTGTGACCCAAATGCGGCTGCGTCAATGGGTGACATGGCCCAAACAAGTTTCACAATAAATATAAGTCAATTTGAACAAAATTTTAATAATCATAGTTAAATTATTTCTGAAGTAAAAAGTCATTTGCCACTAAACGAATAATTTTGTTGAGTAAGATTAAATTTGGTTCACTGAGAAAAATGTTCCAAATAAACTGTTTTGCTAAGATTAGTTTATTTACAGAAAGTGAATATTGATTTGTCGTTCTAATTAATTGCTGGAATAAAATGATGCTTTTTGCCAAGAGTTTTCTGTTTTAAATATTGTGATTAATTGGATTCAATAAATTGTTTTATAAGAAAGAAGAATATTATTGGGATAATGATATGGATACTTTGTGGCAAGTAAATACTATACTATTTTCTATTTAGAGAAATAGTACAGCTAATTTAAATAAATGTGTATCTATCCTTAGTGAACTGTTCACTAGAATGTCGTATAGCATCGCATCCCAATCGTAGAATTTCGTAGGGACGCTATCTTTTAGCAAATAACATCATTACCTCTTTCGCGCGTTTCACACCAGTGCCAGTGTCGTTGTAGTCAGGTGGTAATCAGTTGTGATCTGGTTGAGCTTGTGATTTTCTTGTTTGAAATCAATATGGTAGATAGGATATTCGAATATTGGGGTCTTGCAGACTACTGGTCAGTCTTTCAAGGTAACTAATTAATATGTGTATGTATCATAACAAGTTTCAGTCGATTAATCCGCATTAACTTGTATTATGCATTTAATGTGTTCTTGCTTCCTACACAACATTGTCGCAATAACGTAATAGTAAATTAACATCAAAGCAGAGATACTTCACGATAATACGATATTTATTAACTTAATTTTTATTGGTTATATGGTCAAAATCGTCAACGTTCGTATCAGCCGTTACATTATTCGGCAATCGCTTCTGAGAAAATGTAATCAGTAAATTCTTTTTATGCTCATAGAACGCCGAAAAGCCCGAGATGTGCCAGTTAATTGTTGCATGTGATACGTCGTTACGCTAGTCATGTTCCCACCTCATCTTGTAATTTGCAATGTGGATTATAAAAATATATTACTGTATTTTAATATATTTAGGTACATATTTGAAATTTTAATTTTGTTATAATGCTTTTGTTTAATTAACATTGCATTGTTATTGTTCCTCTATTCAAGAAATAAAATATAAAACAGACCGCCGTGCATTTCATTGTCTCCACCCTTTATACCCACATCGAATACACTGAGAAAAATGAAAATGTTGGTACAACAAAAATTATTATTTTGAACTTTTTGCATTCACTCAACCAGTTTTCGTTTAAATCAACACACTTAAATTTTATTGCAAAACAGTAACCTCATTGAAAGAAAACGCATATTTTAGTTGAATTATATGTGTTAATTCAAACAAATATTTGCTTTAACCCATCAATGGAACTACAAAATTAGTTAACTGAATGCATGTGCGGCCGCTTTGAACAAACATTTATTTTAATCCAACATTAAGATTGTTGGATGAACCACAATTGTAGATTGATTCAAAACATTAGTGCAACTAATTCTGCGTAATTGATTTAAACACTCCGGTGGTTTGAGCATATTTAAATACAAAAATTTATTGAGTAAACCAATTATTGGTTGAATCAACACATCTTTTTTTCTCGGTGTACATGGTTTAATTGCCGCAGATAAACGCATATATCAACCATAAGTAAGGAAGTTAGTTGGAGCAATTAATCATTTCAATAGATCCTATTCGTGAGGTTACTTGTTTTAATAATAATTTTCTTTTACAATAACAACACAGTTCATTTACTACAAGCAAACTAGCTACTTGCTATACATTAACCTTTTATCACAGTAACATTAAGTAGTTATCACAAGTAGCCATGTTAGTTGTTATAAGAATATACTTCAATTGTTTTAGAACAGTGACATCATTTCCATTATATAGAAAAGTTAACCTGTAACTAACTAACCGCTTTTGAAGTAAACAAGTTCACTTCTCATAGATAGTAGACTCCAGAAACATGGAAGCTCTTATAATAAGCAATGTGTATATCTGTCCCCTATTTAGGCGAACTTTTTACTTGAGGTTATTAAATATTTAATACCTATTACTAAACATTTTTCTCAGTGTTGACACAACCAAATTCTTTTTTCCGTGTAAAAATAAATCATCATAAATCACGGGTAGGAAATGACAGCACAAAAATATCGAGATATGCCGAAACACACGGGCAATCAACAATGCTATTGAGCACTTTAAATAAAACCATTAAATCATGTATAAAGTCTCCATTGGTAAAGGACTAACACATCAAAGTACGCACGTAACTCTAGATAACACTGAATGGTCTGCCAGATTTAAGAATTAAAAATCTCAAAAATCGCTTTTGAATACTTTTTGCTTTTGAACATCGATTTTAAAAACCGGTTTCGATTCGCACTATAGTGGTGCGAATCAATGCATTTTGTTAATCCAGTTTGCTGAATGCAAGTTGTTACTGTAAGTAATGCTTTTATTAACGGCTATTACACAGCGTACCTGACTAATTTGTGGTAAGTAAAGTATTACTTATGAGTACTGGTACTGTATCTAACAACAGCACACGGTTAGTAGAAATAACAACAATGCTGATCGCTATTAAACTCATGTATTTTCTTACATATCTAACAACTTGCCACAACTATATTTATTTGAGTTTTGCTGCCACCCCGTGATTGTTTTTCCATTCCTGATTGGCTAATGCGGCGGAGTAATAAAATAGTCCCCGAGATTGCTACGCGCGCAGGCGCGGGCTAGCGTCAAGTAAGAGTTACGGACGGTGGAAAGGTCGTCGAAAAAGGGTGGCCAAGGAGTACGGCCATTGTAGGCCAGTTGAAACGCAAATATATTAAAAATACCGGGTGGGTTAACTCAATGCCCTATCCGTATAAAGAATCCCAGCGAAAGAAGAAGTAGCGAGCCTATAAGCAATCGGAGGTTTTAAGATTGCAGTTTTAAACCACGTGGTAGGATATTTGAATTCCCCATCATTGTGATGATATCTGCGCTCGCTGATGAAGTTAAAGTGTGGATGCCGTCGCTAGTGATCCGACAGCCCAAGTGCCATCTGCAGTTAGAGATACCGCGACGAAGAAGCCGTTTTCGAGGCCATCACCGGACATAATCTCCACGTACGCCGACAGAGGATCAACTCGCCCAGTGCAAAGAACCAACAGAAACCGCAAGTTTACCGCCTAGGTATATTTTATTTAGTTTGTAATTGTTTTATTAGTTGTAACTTCAAAGCCATATTTCTCTTTGTCCTTTGTTTAAATTTCAATAATTTCAGTAACTAAATAACGTTTCAAGGGAGCCCCATTTACCTTATCTCTTATTATACTTTTGTTCATTTTTTCATTATTAAGGAATATATTTTATGAGTCATTACGTTGTAAATTGTTTTAAAAAGAAAAACTGTTGTTAAAGTGAAACCAATATCTTTTATTCATATCAGGTAGTCACTATGTTTGTCCTATACAAAATAAAACTATTACTGCTTTTTATTTAAATTTATATTAAATATTCACTAAACTTCCTCGTTTCCTGCACTACCTATAGTTGAACAACAAATTTAAGGTAAGTATATTGTATATTTATAGCAAATCATTACCTTCTATATATCAGGTATTTAGTGAACGTGCATTAATGATACTATTTCCTTATCACAAGTAATCTAAATAGCTTGTATTAATTATGAAGGTGTGATAGCTGTTATAGAATTGTTCACTCACAGCAATACACCTACTACTTGACAAGGGCAAATCTTTGCTTACTGCAACTACATATATTCTTTGGTTTAACTACTTCAGTTTAATTATCATAAGTTACCGGTATGAAGCAGATCGTAAGTAACTTAGATTGCTTGTTGTTAGTAACAGTGTTTAGGATCTCTTTTTTACTAGTGCTAAGTAATCTGTGCTTTTGCCCCCTATCCAGCTGAAATTTTTACTTACGATAATTGTATTTTTATTTATGATTATTACATTTTTTTCTCAATGTACTTACACTCTAAGTAATTCTAAAATTCTTTATTCGTCGAATAATTCCAAGACATTTTCCTTAAATTTTACATAACCTGTTCGAATCCGATCGCCTGGGAAAATAAATCCATTATCGTTTTCGGGCACCACAATTATGTCGCAATTTGTACCGTCGAGAGGGCGAAACGTTCTTGAAGAGAGTGGCAATGATAGTGGGTGTACGGAGAGCATCTACAAATTGCCGGGGTCTATCTGGTCGCCGGCCGTTTTTTGTGAGAAAAGTGGAATGATGATTGGCGAGTAGGACTGGCGCAGTCCGACGGGGGCCGAGAGTTGCGTGCCGTCCGAGCGCATCTCCCACACATACCGAGCCGTCGGTGATGATTGCGATGGACGCACGCATGCATGGAACGCCGCATACCTAGCGTACCTTCGTGATTGCTTTAAATATCGGCCCGAACTCATGCACTATTCATGACACGAATTTTGTAAACGCCCTTCACTAATACCGAATCTGATGAATTCCACTTTACTAATTTCTGCTAAAGAACTTTAACACAAAGCATTTCGTTGGTGCTGGTTTCACGTCTTTTGGGAAGTGTGTCATTATTACACAAATTTGCAAAATAAATCAAAACTGTATAACAAGTGTTTTGAGTTTGTTAACATTACAATAATAATTCCATCCAATCAATAAACAAACCCTCAAATTTATAAAAACCATAAATTAATTCTACCTCTTGTTTTGTTTTATATTTTGGTCATTTGTTCCTGCCCTGTTTTATACTTGGATATACATATTTTATCCGAAATTATAGTTCAAATAAAACTCCACAGTTAGAAAAATATATTTAAATTACATTCAACCACAAAATGGTAAATTCGACAACAATTTTGGTTGAAATGCGACGAAGAGGCCTTTTTGTTTGAACGAACATAAAGATTATTTTTTTTTGTTGAAAAAATAAAATTTAGTTGAAGTAAACATCGATTTACGTTAACACAAATACGATTAACTTTCCACTCAATGCATGAAATATGTTGACCCAACAGTCAAATTGTGTGTTGGCAATATAAATTATTGTATTTGATGAAAAATAATAATTGTTTGATTTTAGTAATATTTTACTTAAATCGAGCAAAAAAATATTGTAAAACTAAACAATTATTTTATTCATTCTGAATATATTTTTATTTAAAACAACGTTTTCTGATGTATTTCTAAAATAAACACAATCTAATCTTCGAATGTCAAAAAACTCAATGCTATTTTTTGTTGCATCAAATGAAAATCTGACTAAAATTTACCAAAAATTACAGGGATACATTGGGGAGGGGGCAATTGCGGGAGTCAAGCCCAACTGTAGGTGCGACGGAAGAGCCTCATGCCAAGATCGCCATCTTGATGCTCACATGATAGCCCTTATGCCAGGTAACTATGAAATTGTCTCGTCTTCATGAAAATTATATGAACAAATTCCAAAGTCATCGTCATGAGTTTTGTTGTGCGCCATCTTTCGGTCAAGTGATAGTAGCGTGCAAAAGTCGAAGGTTAACCTAAAAAAAAGTAGATGGCGCTCACAAATTTCTTATATTTTGCATCTTTTATCATGAATGATGTGTTGAAAATATTAAGGGTAGGATTAATAAATATTGCAATATACTGTTTTAAATTATGTTAATTTAATAAAGTGAGTTATTGTGGGGTAACCGATTTTATTAAAAACGATTGGGTTTTCCACCTCAAAGCAATATGCAATACTCTTTAACATAATTTTAATGTTAGATGGAACAGAAAAAAATATGTTATTTGAATGCACATTAAGTATCAACACAAAATATCATTTACTCCACCATTTTTCCTGTTTCTTTTATATTATTTATGTTGCAACAACATAAAAATTTAGCATAAATTTCATTTTGAACCGAATTTGTGTTGAAATTACTGAATATGTATTTGGTTCCACCAAAATAAAATAACAAAAAACGTTTTGTAAAGCAATGCATGTATTTTTAAACCTTTCGACAGTTTGTTGTCTTTTTTCGATTGCTGAAAATGTTTATTTATATATTATTTGCAAAAATAATTTATGATTAATGGGTGATTAATATTTGACTTATTTAACTAAGTCACATATTCAACTGTGCAGCAATGAAATTCTTTGATTTATAAATAGTTTTGTTAAAATAACAAATTAAGATTTTCGCTGCTGTAAGATATAAACTAGAGAAGTTCTGCTCGCTGTATAAAAATTCTGGTCAAATTACATGTAAAATTGTTGGTAATAAAATTGCCTACAATTTTACAGATAAATTTATTTCAGAAGGTAATATTTTTACCATCCAATAAATTTCATACGCTCCACGCAGAAAAATGTGTGGTAAAATTTGTGTCGTTAAGAAAATGTCTTTATTCTAACTTGAACATCTCGTATAAACAAACCAGTTATAAATATATTTTTATTGTAATTAAAATGAAATAAAAATGCGATTGATATTACTAAATATTATTAGATTAATAAGGTTAAAATACTTAATTTTACAAATACTTTATGACAAACCGGCAATTATTCGTACGGCTCTCCTCTGAAGACCCGAAGACCCTGTGCGAAAGCGAGCCATAACCCCATACTAGAATTCCATACATCATTACAGAATGAAGAGTGAAAAATAAGCTGTTTCTTTTTTAATACTTTCAGATACTGACGACTTTAAATTTCTCAACAAATATTTGGTTTTCAATGGTTTAGTTGCCACATACTCAATATATCTATCCCACCTCAACTTAGGGTTCAACTGAATGCCCAAGTATTTTACTGAGTCCGGATTATTAAATCCCGTAACATCCCTAGTAGAGAAAATGGCCTTCCACCGGACCGCAGCACCATCAGACGACCCAACTAACAGAGTGGTATCGTCTGTCAATATCAGGTAACTATCTATCAACTAGGACATTTTCTAGTAGATCATTTAAATATATTAAAAATAACGAGAGCCTCAATATAGACCCCTGTGGAACACCAATTTTTAAGGGAAGCCTGTCAGACAAGCACTCCCAAACGTACGACTTTCTGCCTATTATCTATATAAGATTTGATATATCTTACTGATAAGTTATCAAAGTTACGCATACCTAATTTATTCAATAGGAATTTTGTGATCTACACAATCAAAAGCTTTGCTAATATCGCAAAAAGTCGTTGCACAATATTCAAAATAAAATTTCAAAAAGTTCGATCTTAATTTGAATTCTCCTCTTTAATCAACAACCAATTCAACACCTTAATTTAGATTCTTCTCTTCAACCAACCTTCACCAGCTTTGTACAATAATTTCTTTCATAAAATGACCAAAATTCATGATATATTAATATTCCTCAGTTTAATGCACACGTTCCTGATGTGATGTATACTATGTTTGTAATAAATTTTGGACATTAATTTTTGCTTAAGAAATAATATAAATTATCCACCTTTAGTTTACAGTTATTCTACATTTATTATTACCTGAATTCTTTATTATTATTGCACAAATGAATCTATTTAAGTAAATATAATCTTGAAAACATCCTGAAAATGTTAAAAGACACTACTGTAATTATTATTGCAAAACAGTAATAAAATATTAATTAAAATAGAATATACTATCAATATAATGAACTAACAAAATATTGCACATAACAACATATATGTTTGTTGATAATATTCGTCTTTGTGACTTAGAATTTTTAATTTACTTCTCTTTATTACTAATATATTTGTATTTAATGTACCAGGAATAAACATTCGATTCTATTCTTTTTTCTGCAAAAAAAATACAAAAAAATGTTAGGTAAAATAACCTACAATAAAAGTTTATGCTTGCGTTCAAAAGATAGCATTTCCATACAGATTAGTACTTAGTGCAGGTAATAGAGCCCTCGTCCTAAAAACACGATAATAAACATCACGGGATCGATGCGACGGCTGTAGAAATGTATGTATAATAAAAAAATTCGTCGATTATAATATTATATATGTACACGGTCGAATTTCTAAGCACAAACCGCGTCCAGAATCCATAAATATCCAAAGCCTATAATTTAAAATTTGAAGCATCGATTCTCCGGGGCCGTTATCTGTAATACCGATCGGACGGACGTGCGCGCGCATACACGTTAACCATTTTAAATTCTGCTGACCCCGATCAAGGGCAGAAATGAACCTCCCTCGCTGGATCTCAGTCTCTTTTTCCGCTCTCCTTAATACTTATTCCCTTATACGACGGCTTTTCTTTTACCCCTCGTTGGTGTTGTTTTTTCCTTATCGACGAATCAGATCAAAATCTAGACGGTGCTCGAATTGTAGGCACGCTTTACATTTCAATAGGATTCGCGTTCTCGCGGGGAAAACTAGAAAGGAGGTTTTATTTTTACGAGTTAGTGGCTAACGTCTGATTCCGTTACAACACTTTGATTGTTTTCTTCAGGGAGTATCTTTGAAATCATCTTGGATAAGTTGGGGGAATAAAATTTTGACGAGAAGCAGCCCTCTTTTGATATGAAAAATTATAAAATGTGGGAGGCGTATTATGATATTGATTTTACTATTTACTCGTAGATATAAATTAATAATATAAATGAGATATGGTCTGTTTTTAAACGGAAAAACGTGTGCTGGTTCACAATTGAGGTAAACTTAAGATAAACGTAAGGAATATTTAGTTCGTAACAGACACGATGTGGTGTTTTTAATACATACAATCTCCCTACTATTGACTATACAGGGGGTGTACGATATAAGATGGAAGGTATAGAATATAATAATAATGTAACAGGCTGTGAATCATATACAGACAAAAGTTCTCTCATTAAGCACAGGGGTCTATCTGTGAGCAATTACGAGAAAAAAAAATTTAAATGCCGTAAGCGAGAGCCCGCACCTTGCCCAACCAAATGTAGTCTCGAGTATACCCCCCATACACTATATTTCGCCATACCCTGTTATTTTTTGTGATCGCCCTTGAGTGCAAGCCACTTCGAATTTATTTAAATCTCCCGTCCGAAAAACGATCCATTTCAGACCATCATCTTTCATATAAAAGCAAATCGAAGCTTGAGCATCGCAAAAAGCGCTGGGAATGTATAGATTATTTTTGCGCACTCATCATAGTAAAAGGCCCGTATTTACAAATTTCTTATCTACACTTATTCTGTGTAATCGATTCAATTCATTTGCAGTTATTGTAAATAATCAAAAGAAAACTAACCAGTTCATGTGGTAGTTTATTATAACACAACTCTCGTTCGACAAAGCAAAAGAAAAATTTACGTTTTTGTAACACTGAAGTCGCATATCCGGGAAACTCGAACGTCTTATCAGTATCAAAAATAAATACTTGTATAGACTTACGTTAAGAATGCTCTTAAAACTAAGAATGGTTATTTAATAAAAGAAGAAATAAATGCCTCCTTTTGCTATTTATAAGGCCACACTGGCGATCCCTTTATATATTCAGAATACGTTAAATGAATACGGCATACCATTAAAAATATACAAAAGTTGCAAGTATTCATACCATAATACACGTTTGGCGGCACTACATGACCTTCCTTGCATCAGCCCGGACTAAAGAAATTTATGGCTCTAAATTTCCTTTTTTTATTTTTAGTAAGAATCGGTTTTGGCGGGTTTGTGC
Organism: Protaetia brevitarsis; assembly: GCA_004143645.1. Classification (NCBI taxonomy): domain Eukaryota; kingdom Metazoa; phylum Arthropoda; class Insecta; order Coleoptera; family Scarabaeidae; genus Protaetia; species Protaetia brevitarsis. The sequence goes on along the minus strand of RXPK01000234.1, from coordinate 2,888,910 downwards.
TTTATATGTCGGTGTGTTAAAACCCAAGCAAAATTTACTTTTTTATTTGATACACCCTGTATTTTCTATAAGTACTAATATATGCATCAACTTTCCCACACAAAACAGTACATATGTACATCAATACAATTAAATCTTTCATTACGAAAAGAAATTTCCTACAAATACAAAACACCTCTGGCTATTTACTAACATTGAGATTAAGTAACTAAATACTTTGTCACTCCCTACTAACAACCCGCTGCCTATTAGGTAATAAACCTCCTGTTATCAAAAAAAAAAGAAACTAGTGCGGTCTATAATATTTAAAACTACCGCATGCTTATTGGGATTATTATAGGAATGAAAAATCTATCGCTCAAGGTATTCGGTGTACGTGCTAGGGTGGAATGACGCTGACATATGGGTGGACGACGCTCAATTGCACACCCTTCTATTGTAAACTGTGTGGTCGCCCAAACGAGCGGTCTAACAAATGCGTAAATTTCGTAATTTTAAAGATATTTACTCCCATTCGTACCAATGATTAAACAACATTTGAATCGGATGATTAGTCTGATCCACACTACTTTCCCATGTATAAATCAATATTTACTGTTTTTAATCATACTGTTATGAAATTAGTAGTACAGCGTTTGCTAGAATTACCGTGTAATTTTTATTATGATAAATTGCCGTCTAAAATAGCATCCTTTGTCGTTTCGTGTAAAATTCTATTCTCGTATGGTTTTTTTAGTTTTATTATCTATCTCAACTATTCCTTCCGCATCATGCATAACATGTTTTTATTGCCAAATTCCTGTTAGAATAAGAGGCAAGGACATTTATTTTCGAAAAGTTAACTGGTGGTGGATGGCAGTGGAAATACATCTGCGTTTGTCTGGGACACCGGGTTTCGTAAATTCAGTATTATTATTTATTAAATTAATCTTTACAATGTGTCAAGCATAATTTTCCTCAGAAATTAATATGATTTTTGTAAGATTTTGTAATAATATCTCATTATTCTTTAATTTCTTGTTTAAATTAATTTCATTTCATTTACATATTGCGTTACGAGTATTGTATATTGTTCAATGTATATTCGGAATTTCTTGCTTCTGTGTGCAGTGCACGCATTTTTATATATGTATAACGTGTTTTACTTTGCAGCATTCTGAATGATGTTACGCGTGAGATATTTTTTAATTTCTTTGCTCCATTTTGTATTACATTTTTCTAAACATTGTTGTTTTATTGATATTTTTTATCCATCAAGAACTCTTTAAATAATATTGTTAGTATTTAGTAATTAATATAGATCATTATTATATTTGTTTTGGAAATTTTAGTTTAAAGAGTTATTTTTGGTTTTCAGTTACAAATTGTATTTTATAGTTATCACCACGGTTAGTGAAAAGGAGCATTCTGCTTGTATTTAAATTTCAATTTTGTAAATTTTCTGTTTTGTCCACGTTTGAATTAATTTAGTTCGTTTAATTTTGAAACACGTGATTTTGTGCTAAAAGGACTTCTAGAACAAATTTGTCTTTTTTTGTTGTAGGATTTGCATGTCTTTGTAAATTAGATTTTTCAGTTTTTGTTTCGTCAGGACTCTCAGTCACTTTATTTTTTCCTCAATAGTAGGTTTTTTTTTTTTAATAAATTTATATGTTAACGTCATTCAAAAATTCTGTTCTTTTATTTTTGAATCAACCATTTCAATTTTTGGAGTAATTTAAGAAAGTCAAATTTTTTAAACGCACACATTTTTACTTTTCATGATAAGTTTAATTGTGAGAGTATCCCTGAGTTTAATTGTTCTTTTGCGCCCTGTTATTTTTATCCGCTGAGCTAGTTAATTTAATTTTTTTATTTTTGAAAATTCATTTTGCATTTTCTTTTTGTACCTTCAGTACACAGCATATACAGTATATGTTTAGATAGCGGTAACTTCCAAATATGACAATCATATGACAACACGTGAACTCTTCTATAAAACCTGTATGACACGATCAAAGTGCATCAATTTTTTTTAAAAAATATCGAAACTTTGTTACCAAAGTTACACTACAAAGTTTAATTTTGACAGTCAAAGATTTAAAAAGATAATTCAGGGGCTCCAACTTACTAACTTCACAGTTGTTTATTTTTGGGTTTGAGATTAAGAGTTAAGATTGTTTTGGAGAAGGAGTTGTAGAGTAGCGAAATGTTTGTATCAATTACAGACACAGCTAGTCTTAATTCTTCTATTTTAATTAAATTTAAATCTTTTACAAAATAGGGAAAGTAGACAAGAAAAACGCAATAAGGAAAAAGAGAATAGGGAAAAGGGAATAGAATTTGATTTCAGTTCTATTTTTGCTTTTAAAAAAAAAATCTTCTCTACAAAAGTTTCATATAATTGAATACTGCATAACCTAAACATATTTTAAAATATACAGAGTGTTCAGGAAGACTGGGTTTTCATTACAGCTCTATTTTTGCTTTTAGGAAAAAATCTTTTCTACAAAAGTCTTATAGAATTCAATGGTGCATACGTTAAAACTATTTTTAAATATACCGGATGTTCAGGAAGACTGGGTTTTTCATCATAGCTCTATTTTTACTTTTAGGAAAAAACATTTTCTACAACAGTTGTACAGAATTCAATGCCGCATAACCTAAAAGTATTTTCGACTATACAGGCTGTTCCAAAAGTAAGAACAAAAGAAAACTACTTAAAGCGTATTGCACATTCTAAAAGTGCCAACTTCTCTCGAATGGGGACCGACTTCAAAAAACCACCATCTTCACTGACGAAGATGCGCAGCATCTAGTATGTCAAAGTAAAATTTGATGTGACGTCATCAAAATCTATCAAAGTTGCCATTTGCACGATGAGTTTGAAGTGAATTTGAACCACTTTGACACCAAAAATTTAGGTACTTTGATCGTGTCATAACAGGCTTAATACCAGGTAGTTATAAGGTTTGTTCGTTTTAGCACTAGCGTTACGAAGCGAAACGCCGCTGTAAACATTTCTGTTCCATTTGACTTGCCGCTACTTTCACGGCGCGGCGCTGCGTCGCAGTTCGATTTAAATTCTGAAATTTAGAGTTTGCCGCAAGTTGTAACGCAGCGTCGAAAATCTTGCATCTGTATATTAGGGAGTGGATTTTTGCTGTAAAAGAAAAATAGCGATATGGGGATATTTGGTATCATCAGTATCGGTGCTCGGTGGTGTTGGTTGTGTATGTGAATAGCATATTTGTTTCCATTGGTGTATTTCATTTGTTGTCGTTTATTTCTTATTCGTTGAAAATTTTATATGAAAAAAGAATATGGAAATATTTGGAAAAGGTAAATGAGGAAAGAAACCGTTAAACCGTCGGTTTAAATATGGTGAGTCTGCATCCTTTGTGGGTCGGTCGATGTTTATGTGACATCCGTCAATACAGCCTACAAATTAACATATTTCCACTACTTACAATGAATATTACTGGAAGTTATTACTCAACTACATTGAGAAAAAATCATTGAAATGGGATTTCGTGTCCTCCATTTCTTCTACAGTTGACCATTTGATAACTGTCGGAGCAAGGCTGCATAGCCACTCTGTTACTCTTTTAATAATCTGAAACAATGTCCTGAGACTCACATCAAACAAGTTTGTTTATGGCACGATAACCACTTGCTTCATGCCCAGCAAAATATAAGAAAATTAAAATATATTTCTCTGCAGAAATAACCTGTTTTCCAGCTGAAAATGATAAACAATAAATATGTTTTATATAAACTTGTAAATTACAATGATTATGATCAAAGGGTTCACTGCAAAGCCCAAAACTCTGCATTCAAATTTAACATTTAAACAATGTATTTAACAATATCTAGATACATGTAACCTTTAATAATTATTATTATATCAACCCATAAATATTTAAAATCGCGAAAACTGTTAAAATGATTTTAATTAATATATCACCTGTGTTAGTAATTTGAACCCCGAAAACGTTACGTCAGTAACATTATTCTTTGCTTTACGTGTTAGGATAGCACCTTATTTTCCAGTGATCGTTGATGTAGCGAGACAGTGTTGTGGCCCAAAAAAATATTTTTTATTATATTTATATTTTTTACGCTTTTCCTTCAGGTTGTAGTATAAAGGGTAAATAAGAAATTGCCTCTACTATTTCCATCAATGGCTAAAACAGTCGGAATATAACACAATGTACACAGAGATTCAAAATGATTGTCAATTCCGCTCTTATAGATAGTAACAGGTTGTAGGCATATGCCGCGTGTTTGTAATGAAGATTTGAACTAAGTCAATGTTGGAACATAAGAAAGTAAACGGATCTGTCATAAATAAGGAAAACGTAACCTATATTGCCTATATTTGAACTCGCATTATATAAACGACTATGGATTGGTGTTCCTGCTTGTAAAAATGAAATGTAATTAATTTAACTTTACTAAATTATGATTTTACAATTCAGTACTAACTGGTGTTTAACTAAATTTATTATTACTTTAATTATAACATACATTAGTTATAATTATTAATGACAAAACTGCATCTCTCAGTTCTTCTTTGGTATGCATGCGGTTTCTATAGATCCTATATTTTAGATAGCCGAATATGAAGTAATCTAATGGGGTTGGATCAGGCGATCTTGGTGGCCATCTTTGTGCTCTAACGACCCTGTCAGCAAAAAACTGTTGAAGATATTGGCAGGTTTGTCGAGCAGTATGTGCTGGAGCATATCGTGCTGAAAATAACCTGCTTCAAGCTCATTTTCTTGTAACTCTGCAATAAACAATTCCAACATCTGTTGGTAACGTTGGGCTGTTACAGTTTCCTCGAAGAAAATTTGCCCTATTATTCGTTGCCTGGACATAGCTAACCAAACTCCAACTTTTATGGGATGCAATTGCGTTTCTCCAAATTCGTGTGGATTATCTGCAGACCAGATACAATAGTTTTGTAAATTGATATAGTCTGTTAGATAAAACCAGGCTTCATCCGAGAAAAATGATTTGTTTAGCAAGTCATCGTCCCTTAAATTGTTATTAAACCAATGACAATATTCCAATCGCCTATCGTGATCTAATGGTAATAATTCCTGTACCGTAGAAACTTTATAGGGATGAAAATGTAACTTTCTTTTGATAGCTCATTGCGCTGAAGTGTATGAGAAGCCTATAAAATGTAATAAACTATTTCACTTAATGTTAATATTGATTTTTTGCCTGCTATTACCACAGATAAATTCCCTTATTGTCTTACAGTATTCAGAAATACTATTGTTGGTGATATTAGATGTAAATATAAACGATTTGAAGAAAATTATAAGATAAATAATCGAAAGATACTACAACACGAACGCCAATGTCGCTAAATGTCAAGAAAATTATAGATAAATTTTTCCGGAAAACAGTTTTTTTCTTACGACAATCATTTTGAATCACATGTATATCTTTTATCTATGGCTAAAATTTTACCGTCAAAATAGACATCCTTATGTCGTTTCGTGTTTAAATTTTGCTTATTGCTATTTTCGTCGTATTGTTGTGTGTTAGTTTTCACATCTATCTCAAGACTTTTTTCCGCATTCAGTGCATAACATGTATTTTATTGCAAAATTCCGTTTAGAATAGAGCATGATACATTCATTTTGGAGGTATATTTTCGAAAAGGTTAACTTAGTGATGATGAGCAGTGGAAATAAACGCGTATATGTTTAGATAGCGCTAACTTCCAAATATGACAATCATATGACAACTCATGAACTCATCTAATACCAGGTAGTTATAGACTTTAGTATGTGGAAAATAACAGCACCATATATTTTTCAATCGTGTAATGTAGTTGTATATTTCTAGTCGATAATGTGGTTATAGTACACTTCTCGCAGGAAAAATCGGAGACACTAGCAATCGAGAATTTTAAAATTTCCTGGGTGTAAATGCAGCTGTCACAGAACATATTCACTTGAAATTTTACACAATTAATGTTAGTTTATGTTAAAATAAAAAAACACAAAATCATCTTTGCTTGCTTCTCTTTTCTGTGTATTTTTTTCCAGACGTTCACAATCATGTTTTTTTTTGCGATTGCAGCGCAATCTGTTACGAATCGACAAAAAAGTTTCAAACAAAAACTACATACTTGATGGCGTAGAATCCGAATCTGCAATACAAAATGGGGGTTCTTATTTAAGATTTCAAAGTTCCTCCTCCTCCCACTCTAGGGGATCGAGTTCGGCCCCATTCAGTGAGCCCCCTACATTATAACAAATCTTATTAAGATCTTTTTTTTGATTTGTTGTCTCAAGATAAAAAACTCACCCAGTAGTTATACACATACACCACTAACTTTACCTGAACAGAATAAAATCCTTTCTATTTAAGTATGAATCTGGATCATCTGCAGGTACGTCGATGCGAATATGTGTTGCATCGGTGGCACCAATCACTCCTGGAAAACCATATTATTATGATGAAAGTGTCTTTCAATTACATCCCTTTCGTTCTGTGAAGGCCACCGTATATCTGGAGAATTGACCACTTAAGAAATAAAATAAATTCTCTCTACCACATTGAAAAGGGTGCTGATAGTGATCCCAAACCTATAGGCAACATCCCGCAAAACTTACGTTCTTTGGAAGAAGCTTAAAACTTTTTTAGTCGGACGGACCTTGTAAACTATCAATGACATTTTTGTAACGTGTTTGTGTTTTGCTTTATACACTGTTAATATATTTTAATATATTGATATTTAACATTTTTAAATTTTAATTTAATTCTTATTCATATGTTATATTGTATGCCTAAATTTGACAATGTCTACATCAAATGTAATCTACATATCTATTCATTTAACCAATTAATTATATCAACCCATAAATATTTAAAATTGCAAAAACTGTTAAAATGATATTTTCTTTTTTCTCAGTGGTCATTTTTGCTTTTTATATTTTATTTCAATTAAACTTTAATAGAATTAAGTGCACAAATAAATACTTTTTAATTAATATATCACCTGTGCTCGAAGACGTTAAGTCAGTAACATTATTCTTTGCTTTACGTGTTAAGATAGCGCCTTATTTTCCAGTGATCGTTGATGTAGCGAGAAAATGTTGTTGCCCAAAAGACTATATTTTTTCGCTTTTCTTTCAGGTTGTAGTAATGTAATAAAGGGTAAATAAGAAATTGCCTCTACTATTTCCATCAATGACTAAGACAGTCGGAATATAACACAACGTATAAGAATGAAAACGGCTAGAGTATAGGGAACATATCGATCAGTTATTCAGATCCCGTTCACGAAACAAGAAGGACAGAGAGCTAGGCCCGGCGCGAGGCAGAGAGGGAAAATAGCCGCAGGACTTTCCAATTAGAACTCCACTTCTCGCTGGAACCGCGTCGGTAAGCGTATGGCAACTGCCAGATATTACATCCTGGCGAGGATGTCTCTATGGGGCCGCACAACAACTGCGTGCACGACCGTAGGTTTACGTTTACGCCAAGCCATATACTCCCGGCACAGGATCGGTCTCGATGAACTGTCTCGGGAAATTCACGATTTCGTCATGATTAAAATTCGCCCGCCTGAAATTGAATTTCGCGAGAAGATGCGGTAATAACAACACTACAATAACAATGAGAATTGTCTAAGTAATTGCGGTGAAGTTCGGAAGAGTTTTCTATTAGTGGCTGTTTTGGAATGAATTTTCTCCGCGAATTCTATTATTAGGCTAATTTACACTACAATATTCATTTAAATTCCCTGAAATTATATACAGGTTTATCTTGATTTACACAAAATGTATATTTCTACTTCAATATCATATTATACACGGAAAGGCCAAAGATTTATTACAGCAACAAAATATATTTTATCAGAGGTCTTTACTTAAAACAAATAATAATTTCTGCAAGCTATACAATGCTATTTTGTCAGCAAAAATTAGGTGAATCAAACAAATATTTATTAAACGTTAAATTCAACAAACTATTAGGATATCATTCAAATGATTATAATTGTTTAAAATATCTTTTCCAATTAAATTTTTAACATCGAATTAATACACTGAAAAACTGATTTGTTTGATGGTAGCAAAATTTGGTTTTGGTTAGGTGCAGTGAAGGGAGTCACCCTTTCAATGATCGCGGCACCTATTACATGTTTTTTTTTTTCTAAAACTATACCAGATACTTTGTTATAATCGTATATATCATGCTATTTATACCAAATATGTACTATTACTGGAATGAAATAGGAGAAGCGCCATCTATGCGATAATTTCTGTAAAACACACGGTATTTTACGTATTTGCAATGATAAAAAAAACCATTTTGTTGATTTAATCAAAAATAGTGTTACAGCGATTCAATGAAGTGGTACAACAAAGTAATAGCACTTCACTAAATAATTTGGTCGAGATGATTAATGATTATGTTGCTGCAAACATTGGGTTTACTCTTAGTTTATTTGAAATAACAAACAAAGTTTTTCTTTGCAAAATATATTTTGTTGCCGCAAATAAATCGGTGTTTCTGTGTATTCTTTTTATTTGACACTGAAAAATTATTTCAAATAACAATTTCAAAGTAACAAAAAACTAAACAAGATTTACATTTGTAAATACAGTGGCCACTAAAAATGTTGCCACATATTGAATTTTTTTTATTTGATAAATTCCTTTTCAGTTTTGATATATGTCATGTCACCACTAGTATGGCGACATATTAGAAAATATGTCAGAAAACGGCAAAAAATTAGGTTAGATGACAAAAATTTTGTTTAATAAACTTAATTTTACAGTCATATGAAAATTTTTGTAAACATATTTTTAAAATACATATTTTTTTATTACTGACGTAAAATCTCTGAATTTTGTTGATACTTTTACAATTATTCCCTAACCCCTTGTCTAACTGACAGAACTAAAACTAAATAACATTAGTTGTCACATGACACTTGCTGTGGCAAAAGGGACTGTATCAAAGAGAAGCAAATAAACTTTAGAAATATTTTCATTCTAAACTAGTACATAAAAAAGCCCCTTTGTTGCATGCAATAAAATTTACACGCATGCGCATTCAGTGAATGGATTTATTCAACTGAGTGCAAATTTATTTGCATTGCACGGAATAGAACATGTGCTATTTTTATTACAGCAATTTTTATTGCATTGCGAACTATAAAGCGGCCTTAATAAATATTACAGAAGTGTATAGGAAAGGTATCAAATGGATGCTTTAAAAAAATGAATTAAAAAACGTTGTTAATGAAATATCGAGACTGACCACCTGAAATTCTTATATTTTTCGAAAAGAAAATCTCAATATTTTGTTACAGATTTTGGTTTTACAAGATAAATAGATATCTAACTTTTATGGTAAAATTTTGACAAAAAAATAATAATTGCACAAGTGCAAAGATTGCAAGCTTTTTTACATTGAAATTTTTCCCAAGAAAAATTTCTCTTAATTATGACAGTTATTAACAGAAATACATTAATTCCACAAAGTTATAAACAGTTTAATTTTTTATTGAGTTACTTATTAAACTGCGAATATTAAACGATATTTTTTGGATTCGATGCTGACTTAAGAGACAAAAAAGAACGTATTTGATATATTAATATATTTATCTCCTTGCTTTCAAACAAATTATGAATAGAAGGTCAACAAATTTGTGAATCTAAAATTATTTTTGAAAAAATACTCCGTTCCGTCAAATATAGATACTTAAAACTATTACCTTACAATTAATCAAACTTTAGTGCTTGGAAGAAACTTTTTTTTTGTTTGAATATATAATTCAAAAATAAGATTTAAAATAAGTGTTGTATCAAATTAATTAATTTTTTTAATCTAAGAACAAGAAGCGACTCGATTTTCCTCAGAACTTTTGTTCTGCAATCTCGTGATTTAATTAAATCGTAAAGGGAAGACTAAAAAAGCACTATCGGATCACTAAAAATCTATATTATCATTTAATTTTTTTTTGATGACGTCATAACTAAAAAAAAACAAATAAAGATCGGGAGATGAATCGCACATGTAAATCTTTTAAAGTAGTAGTATGTTATAGTCAGAGTTGTAAGCGAAATCATTTGATCTTAAATACATTTTTTTCTATTCATAGCTCAAATCCATGTTCTATGGTTATCATTGATTTAAATCTCGTGAAAATATTTAAATTTAGTAAAATACAAAAATTAAAATGAAACTGCTTTATATTAAACAAATCACTCGTTGAAATTTGCATTAAATCTACTTGGATTCACCTCCGGTCTTATTTCAAGTGTGCTAGACAATCTCAATAATGGCTTTAACACTGATCCCGAAGTTTAAATTCAGATGTATTTTCTGACTTAAAAATATGATTAATTCTCCAGGAATGTGTGTAAAATGAATGGTCTTAGCAGCTACCAATTAATTTATAAATATAAGTGTGGTTATATATTATTTTTCTTTTTTCTTTCTTGGTTTTTTAGGTCGCAAATATGGAAATGAATTAATAACAACGTTTCGCTTCAAAAGTATACATATAAAAAAAATATAAAGTGTAAATGGTGTAAATTAGAAATCATGGATTAATTAATCAAGAAAAAGAAGAAATTAAAATATATATACATGGTCAAGAAAAGAAGCTTATTTAAAGTTACATAATATGTTACTAAAATCAATACCAAAGCTAGTGGTAGTGATGATGATTTTTATTAAAAGAATCATTTTAATTTGAAAAATATTCAATATTTATATACATTTTAACACATAAAAGTGTCTCTGACTGAAATCAATAAGAAATATGAATGTATCTTTTATCTTCGATTTAAATGCTTTCTAGAATAATTTTTGATAGCTGTGGTTATATTATTTTAAAAAATTAAACATGACGTGTTTTAGCGTTGTTTTTTAACAAAACGATCTAGTTTCCTTATATTTTTAATATGCTGTCGTAGTTTAAGTCCACTGTGTATATTCCAAAGATAAGTAGTTATTTGATATCTTACAGGTTTTTTTATTTGTAGTTCACTCAAAGAAAGGAGAAGGAAACCAAACATATTCCTAAAAATATTTATTATTTCAAAAGAATTTTGACTGTTAATTTCAAACAAATATTTTGCTAAAACTATGTATATATTAAGCTTCCAAAAAAAAGATAAACAAGACGTAGGTAGATACTTAATCAAAACATATTCTCCCTTTGCTATACATTATGGAGTATTTCACCTATACCTGAATAATACTGTAAGTGATCTATAAAATCTTACATACACTTCACAAGTGCAACCTTTATACGTATAATTGGATTTTCTACCTGTCAGTCACTCAACACGAAACTAATCGGGATAGAATCGAAAACCTGCCTAAGCCATGTGAAAAAGCCATTGATGGAAAAAATAGGAAAATAAACACAACATACATATGTACCTACAGCATTTTTTTTTTTAGAAATTGACATGGGAAAATTTTGTAAAAGGCATTGTATTTGTATCTATGAAGGTGGCCATGAAATCACGATAAGTACTCTTAAGTACATACCTATAATGTATAGGTATGTGTAAGGTACGCTTATCGCAATTTTGCCGATGTAAAGTTGGGTACTGATGACTTCACTACGTACGCCTATGCCATACACACTTTTAGAACAAATATACACCCACAGCTTTCGTAGATGCAACATAGTTATGTTTGAAAACAATTATTTCAAATAATTTTTAATTTGGTGGAAAATCAAACCTAAGAAATATGATCTTACTGGCTTTGTGTGAGCGTTTTACCGCATAAACCTTTATAGATGTTTATAGCTTATGCTTTGTTCAAAACAAATACTGAAAACCATCAGGAGCATGCATACTTAAATTTATTCTTTGCAAATAGTAGATATATGTTTATACATAGAATACTTTCTAATAATTTGATTTAGGCAGGTATTACACTATAAAATATCTTTGTCAGACATCTTTGATAAAAAAATATTTAATTTAACGACATAGCATACCTATATAGAAAATTTAAAAGTAGGTATTTCATATTCATATTATTCGTGCTCTTGTATTTAGTTCTTTCGATCTTTTTATCTACGGTAGAATCTTTAATTCATAGAACAACTTAGCAAAATATACATTATAGACTTTATTAACACAATTTATTTTATAATTTATTATGGAAATCATTTTCGGAAAATATGACAAACGATCGAATAGCATAAATATGATAATATATAAAAGATTAGACAGATTGCAACTTACACTGAAAGCGTTCGCTAAATTAATTCTTCCAATCCATTCCAAGGAATTAGATATAAACTACACGCGAAAAAAGCTGATTACTAGTAATAGACATTATGAAGTACCGGATTATGGTTGCATAAATTTATTAGTTCGGTGATTCTTTTTTTTCGGAAATCATAGATTAATTGAATATATTATGTGTGTATTTATGATCTGCTTTATTTTAGCTTTAATTTATTTTATAGAGTATGATTTATTATAATTTGTCCCAGTGAATTAGTGTCGCTTACATGTTACGCCGGTTCTAAGCGACATCTGGTAGTTGATTTCAGAGTTAGACCAATCCAAGTAGATTTCTGTAATAATATATAAGGCTATTGAAGGATAGACGCCGCTGCATACGCACAATCAATAAATATCTAGAAAGTTGAGAATTAAATCAGTTTTTTTTATGTTTTAATTATTATAATACTACTTAATAAAAATTCATTAAAATTTTCTACTACATAAAACGGAAAAATGAGATACCTGAAAGCTGAAAGAAAAATCACTGAATTTTTCTGCCGTTAAATGCCGCAATCTATCCAGATTTATAAACTAAAATTAGGAAGCAATCTTCAAAAAAATCTTTTAAATAGAGCATATTTTTTTATATTATTTAAAATGATCATTGACATAGCAATTGTCCACTAATAAAGCCAAATATATTCCCTAATAAATAATTACCTCCAGTAATTTGATTCACTAAGCAAATAAATTATATTTTAGAGTAAAATTAATTGCCCTATTTTATTTAAATACATGAAACTGTATAAAATCACTTTATTAGTAATATTGCTGATGTATACTAATTGCATAATATAAATATTTAAATAATATGAAATAATTACACTGAAAGGCAATGTTACAATATAGGTATAATATATTTACATTTTAAGTTGTAAAATAATTTATTTTGGTCCAAATAAGTGAAAACTGCTACTGTTAGAAGTAGTCCTTTTCTGTCTCTTTTCCCTGCTTGGGAATTCATCTTCGTAACAATTTGTCAATGGGGATTGTATCTGTGTATACGGTTGTTCTTTTCTCTTATAGCTTGTTGCTCTACTATGGCTTTCATCACTGTGATGCCTCACTACTGGAGATTGCAATTGCAGTTGTTCCTCTTCTTTCAAGGAATCATTCAAAATATCATTTATTAATAAATGCCTTTCCATACGATGGCCTCGAGCAGTTTCAAAATATCTCAATGCCTTACGTGGTCGAATTTTCAACCTATCTACCATGTATTTGCAAATGAAGTACCCTGTCCTATTCAGACCATGTGTGCAGTGGACCCCGATTAACGGATTAGGTGACAAGTTGTTATTTAGGAAATCATCAATTACCTCGTAGAATTGTTCCAACAATTGCTTTGATGGGATACGTGCTTGTGCACCAGGGCACTTAATCTTAGCAATTCGTATGCCATGCCTTTTAAAACTGTCGCCATAATAATATCTTCCATCATCTACGTTTGTAAGGTCAACAATGAGTTTTATGTTGAGCTGTTGTGCAAGCAAATCCTCTGGACTGAACGATACTCCAAATTTTTGGCACATTTCTTGTTTTAACGGTACTTTGAAGGGTAAAAATCTTGTATGAGATACCCGTTTTCCCACATTACTATAGATATTCCATCTATCTGGAAGTGTTTTCTTAACCATCTTAAAAACGAAAAACAGGTGTTTAATAATAATTAATCTACACTGATTAATGACTCATATTTTCAAATATTATTGCACTATTTTTCTGAAACGTCAAATGAACCAAAATGAACATATGTTCCCAAACAATGTTGTCAATGTCAACCGACAGTAGTGCTTTGGAGTTCCAAATTCCCCTAAATCAAACACGCATCCCCTAAAAAATAAATCGGTTATTTTTTGAAACCTTAGGATTTAAGTTTAAATAAATATTTTAATACTTGAAAGTTTAGTGTAGGTATAAAGATAATGTTATTGATGCTTAATAAAAAGGCTAATTTTGACCCTTGAATTAGGGGCGGGACTCTTTCGAATGCGTTTGCGAATTACAATACATCTGAAAATCTTAATGAAAACTGAGACTGTCACAAGCACCTCATCTATGTGACAAATGGTGGTTACTACCCATTCCGTTATCCGCTAGTCCATTTAAAAGGGCGGGATGAGAGATGCTCAATCTGGCCAATAAATAAATTTGTATTATTTTCCCCATTTTTAAAATTAATACTTTTTTTTTAATCCTTACCATGAATTAAAAAAGAGTAATTTAAAGGAATTTGGCCTAAAATGATTAGCAGGGTCCTAATGTACCAAAAGTTTAGAGTTTAGACCATAGGTTTAGACTATAATTTGGGCTTCAAGCCTGAAGGTACAGAGTGCCCGAGTAAAATATCCGAAAGGTGCGATTACCTACTCTCTTGCTCGCACCGTTTGTCATTCGGGTGCCATGCGGGTACCTATATATATTACTATATTACAGCAGTTAAAAAATTATGAAGATATGCTAGTCATCTACAACACTCAATGTTAACAGTACAGAAACTATTAATAATATCGCCCTGGTGTTTTTTTTACTCTGAAAATTTGCTCGAAATTTAAGGGGGCGTACAAACATAAAAAATTTCATTTCTGTCAAAGAGGTGCGAGGTTAACAATCTTTTAAAATGTAGATGGCGCGGCCTGTTTCAAAATTGTTTCGGCGAAAAATAATATATACATTCGTATATTTGTGTAAACACATGGGATATATCACGTGATCAAGTCGAGTGAATTACGAGGTCGGGTGCTATTTTTGTGTATATGAGAGAGAAATTCCCTTTTTAGAGGGTAGCTAGAGGAAAAAAGTTTTGTTTTAGAGGGAATTATTACATGAAATATTACTATTATTAATATTGAATCAATAGAAATTAAAAAAAAACTTTTTTTTATTGTTTCCTTTTGTATTTTATTTTTGTATCGGTACACTTATTTCAATTTATTAAAAAGTTGATAAATTTGTATTTGCCGCCTAAAAAGCAGAAAATGTTCGTGTCGACGCGGCGCCGGGAATTGCCGATGAAATGCAAGGCATATGAAGTTCGTATGTCATTTTTGAACATAAACAGATAAACATAATATAAACGAGCGTGAAATGGAATCAGAATATTTTTTTTTTTTTGTAAGGAGAATTGAGAGTGCTCGAGACTTATCTGTGCTTGCCTATTTACTAGATTATTTATTTGTTTTATAGAAAAAGCACTGTTGTAGGATATATTGATGAGAATCAACAGGTTGATGAGAATATGTGGCAAATGTCCATGTTGGTTATATTATCTCTGTTACTGAAATTGAATAATTCAAGGAAAAACTTGAAATGAGCCCAGCCGCTCTGAGGATCGCACTGTTGTGTAAGTCTAATCTAAAAGGCACTTATTGCGAGTACAAGCGCATACATTTTTGTCAAAAATAATACATGGAAAGGTGTTAAATTATTTCAACAAAATAAGTTAGTTGCGACAATTATTATTATAGCTATTATTGCTAGAAAAGGTCAATCTTTTCGTGATATCGACGTGTTTTGTGCAGTGACATAACCTAAAAATGCATCTTTTAAGAAATAAGAAAATGTAGTCTGCAAAGAAAAATATATATTCCATGTGAATCTGCAGTTGTTCAATATCCATATAGCCAATACTACGATCACCAAAAAGGCTGAGCTAGGTGTTTTCCTCTAGAGAAGATATAAAAAATCATATCACGAAGAATATTGTGCACTCACATGTCTCCAACTGTACTGTATTTTGCACATTGACTTTTTTAAATTCAATTTAGTATTTTGGAGAGACATTATGGTTTGTCGTAAGGGTGAAAATAAAATATTAGAGAATTAATTGCTTGAGGAGATGGAACACATAGACTGAAGAGATAACTGATAAAACGGTAGTGGTGGACATAATTGAATGATGGACAAGGCATCATTCGATTGATGATCATTAAATAACTCGATTATTGCTTGCCCGTAATGAAATATTCTTGAATTTAGCAATTTTTGTATTATTATTTTCTGATATGTATAACTACACTATTATTACTTTCTTTACTATAAAATATTTGTATAGACGCAGTTTTATTTTTATTTGTACAGTACAATTGTAGCTATGAGGAAAAATAAATACTTTTATAACGAATTATCTTTCACTTGTGAGTGATTTTTATAAGGAAATAATTTGGACTAACGCAGGGAATACATAACTGGAATGTAACAATTTATCTTTCAGTTTTTTCATTTTATTTACAGAAATTTTCGGTATTATTGTTATTAATGAAAATGCAGTTAACGTAGGCTATCAGCAATGGATTAAATCTACATTAATAAAATTATTTTTCTTAAAATTCTGTGGCGCCATCTTCGAATAAAGTGCTACACTTCTATGATGGGCATAAAATCATAAATTTTATAGGATGGCCCACTGTTTTACAAAATGCGATTTCCTCAGTTTCTCCCAAATGAGTGAATATTTTTCAATTTTCTCTACACATACATAATATACAAAATGTAACGATCATAATGACACCCTTCAATCGATTTTTTCTTCTTCGCCGTTATTCGATTACAGATCCTTTTACTATTTCTTTGTTATGATTAGTGTGAAATACAGATCTATTTCATAACTTAAAACATAATTAAATGTTCTCATTTTTCAAGAAACTGAGGAAATGAAAAATGCATTGTCCCCACCACTTTTTGCCCACCCTTAAGGGAAATTGAAAACTGGCTCATAAAAAGAACAGTTGCAAAGAAACTTCACCAGCCCCATCTGTATTGCATTATCCAAGCTATACATGGTGCTACAGTATATGTAGAAATATCCATGGTTTTTAAAAAAAAAAACATTTAAATTGATTTTATAGCTTATAGGACAATTCTACCTGTTAGGTTGGACCATGTAGGCACCGAAAGTTGATACTACGGTAATTATAATTACAGTTCGCTCAATATTATAGTTAAAATAAAAAGTTGCACAGATGGCAGCACATGCAATAAACTAAAACTGTAAAACCGCTGTCGAAAGCACTAAAAGAAAGTAATATATTTCCAAATATGATAAAATTAAAAGTACGTAGGCTAGGCAATTTATCTCCATGTTCAAAGATTGCCTACTGCCACAAGCCGCTGATATTATACCTTGTTTATTAGTAGCATTACAAACAGAAATCTGCTTCTGTTGATCAATATAGCTGCTGAAGTCGCTAAAGTCCTCTGTACATACATGTGTTAATTCATACAACAGTTGATTGTTAGTCCTTCTCCGTGTAGTAAAAAACGTTGTGTTGACCATGTTAACATCTGATTTAATATTTTTCCCCAACAATAATACGTTATGTGATAGTTGTGATTGTGAAATCGTGTCTTTTCCGTCTTAGGTTAATTTTACTAATATGTGCCACTATTTAATTTTACAATACTCAAATGTGAACTTAACCGCTGACCCGATCATTAAAATCAGATAAAAAACATCTATTCGTAACAAGTACATTTCCAAATGCTTTCAGTAAGGAGGATGGAATATTTGAATTTTATATAGTAATGGGTCAAATTTAGTTTTGGAGAATTATGAATTTCCGGAAGTAATGCAGAACAGATATAATATCTAATTTATAAACTAACTTACACCAATTTCGGATTTTCAGATTAATAAATAAACGTTCTACTGTAGTGATTTGCTTTTTTATAATATTTCTTTTTTATGAATTTTTTGATTCGACTAGGAGTAGGGAAGGACAATCATATTACTCAAATTTTGGTAAGTCAAAGTAATTTATATATATTTTTTAAGCATAAAAAAACGTAAATAATAACATCTTTCCTAAGCAAAAATTAATTTAATTAGTAAAAATATGTTAGATCTCTGTATAATACCAGTTTAATACACTTTTGTTGTTTTGCAATACTTGGACAGCTATGAAAACACGCGTGTATGTATCATGATGTATGAGTCAGTATCAGTACAATTCCTTATACCTATTGGTGTTTAAAATAGACTTATTGTAATTTAAAAGAATTCTTGGCAATTGCATAAGTGGTTTAGATTTAAACTAGATGATGATATAACTAATAAAACAAAAGCTAATAGCAGCTGTAAAACACGAATCTTAATATTGGAACAGGCGGTATTCATGACAATTTTAATAATACAGTTCAAAATTTTATTTTCTTTCTTAATTCGGTTTGAATTCTTGCATTTACTGTTGTATTTTTTTTATACATTTTTAATAATATGTAATCGACTATAAAGATCTTTGTTTAATTTAATGTATCGCTAATACATATTTAACATCAAGATGTTGTTGTAACTGGAAATGACTATACAGTAAAACCTCTCCTAATAGGCAACCTCTTTCCAACGGACACTCCTCTTTACGAGTAATTTTAAAATTTCCCAGCCCGAAAGTATGATTGTAACATTGAAACTTTTCCTACAGAACGAACAATTACAAGAAACGTTGAAAATGTAGAGATTCTTATTTAAATGTGTGTCGTGTGTGTTAATCGACACTAAATGTACGTTAATATATAACATTTTAGAATCGATTTGTTTCATACCAACAAAAATTAACGACACTTGTTAAAACGCAAAATAAACAGAGAGTACATACATACATACTATTAAGGCCGCTTTACAGTTCGCAATTTTTTTATTGCGTGCAATAAGAATAGCGCATGCTGTATTCCTTGTATTGCACACGCAATACAAGTAAAATTGCACCCCGCTGATCGAAGTTCATTGAATGTGCATGCGCTATTTTTATTACATGCAATTTTTATTTCACGCAATAAAAAAATTGCAAACTGTAAGGCAGGCTTTATACTTATATCGTTTACTTGCACCCAAAACAACATAAGTTAATTATAAATAGAAAACGGTAATACGCACATATCCAAAATAAATTAACTATAGTAAGGGAAAAATTAAGTCGGAAAAAATATGACGAATGCCTATATCTTAAAAGTATTAAAATGTAACTTTTATGTGGCAGCAAGCCGACCACATAAAGCATATATATTTTTTTAATACATATTTTTGTATATTCCTCCTCAGTGGTGGAACAGACATTGTTGCACCCGTGAGTGTCCGTTATAGAGAGGTTTCATTGTATTTCCTATTATAGACTTTTAACATATTTTTTTGTTCACATCTCGTGAGTGCGAGACAACAATAACACTAATATTAACTGATTAACACGGATTACAATAATAAAACAATAATGAATATTCAATGACGAATTTGATGAGAAGATTGTCTTATATGTTTCTGCTACAAAATGTAGCGGCTTCTTTTGATATTGAATAGCTGCTACAAACTGGTAACGATTGTTAGCTGCTACAAAATAGCAGTTTGCTTCGTAGCAACCTATCACTAAGGGCGCGTACCGTAAATATAAAATTGTAACCAAATGGTTAGTTGCGGTTTATTTGCGGTTATTAGCGATTGCCGATTATTTCAGAAAATTTACGGGACACTTTGGTTGATGTCAAGTATGTTAAGTTTTTTTTTTGTTTTGTACCACTTTTAAAGATAACTTCCATCCTCCATGTGGTTTTACTGGATGCGACGCGCTTTGATTGACCACGTTTTATGCATAGATAAAGTAGGTTGGTTTATGTTTCCGCAGTGGAGGGGGTAGAAAAATCAGAAAATCATAAAATGAGCGAGGTTGTTTTGGTGACAACTAAAATAACCAAACTTCAGCAACCGCGTTCCGTAAATATCATAATTTTCAGGAATCCGCTATATTCGGGACACAAAACCGAGAATTTGGTTGCTATTTCTGAATTACGGTACGCGCCCTAAAATTAAATAAGAAAAAATGATAGATGTCGCATAACGATAATTTTGGTTTTTGAAAAGATTACCATATTTTTCAAGCACCTATGCTAAACTATGAAATTAAATCTTTATTGGAAGTGTTTCTTTTTATTGATTCGATTCACCAAAAAATAACTCGAAGTTGATTATTTGAATTATTTTTTTTAGTTTTAATTGTACCTATATATAATTATAAAAACAAGTTTGTTTACAGTTAAAGGAGTTACTGAAACGAATCTAAGCTGTAACAATACATCCGCCATTAGTGTTACAAAGAAATTGGACTATTCAAGATCAGCTCTACTGAAAAAAAGTATTTGCTTGTACCTACATATATTTATATGTGAATATTTTTTGTAAATATATGATTGAAAACATTCATTTGTATCACCATTTGTTTGTTTATTGACGTGTTATTTGAATGCATGATTCAACAGAGCAACTACACAAAGAAATGTGCCTATAGTTGCAATTGAAGACATGTGTCACAGTTTGCTAGTTGTGTATTTGTGCAAAAACTCAAAATAATAAAAGAAAGCTTATAAATATTTACCTATTGCTGTTAACTATTCTACATTTTTATTTAAAAATTAATCCATACTTCATTGATAACCAACAGGAAAGTTGTATCAAAATAGATAAAATGAGATGGAATGATTCATTGCATTGGTATTATTATAAGTATTATAACTAACAAGTACATTATACCTCCTCCATCGTTGTAAAATATACTGCCAAGCTTCCGGGTTGCAACGTCGTCATATGGAAGTATCTACCTCATCGCAGACGCTGTTATAATAGTTCTTATAAGATTTGCTGTAATTAGATCGAAACTACATATGCAAGTTTTTTTTTTTGTGTAATGTACAAATTTTATTAACTACACATCGATTTTTACGAACTCTTACCAGATTGCCACATGTGAAACATTCGTCATAATATACTTTCATATACGATGTGTGTATTGTGCATAAAAAAAGTTGCTTAAGGCTGGGATATCATATAAAAAATCTCGTAACAAGCTATTTTCGCATAAATTAAAATCTCTCGGATAATAGATGGCCCCTTGTACGATTTCATAGTAAAATTAATTATTTTACAATTTGTGCAGCATTGAACTTTAAATTGCCTAACTATAAGTTCACGATAGTCGATATAATTTTATATTTTCATTAATTTGCAACATGTAGTGCTGTTTGCCTACGCTGAGGTATCTAAAATCCACACAAAATCTAAACGAGAAATGCGTATCTAGGAACATAAAACACGCCCCTCTCCTAATATAAATCCGAATACCTCTTTTGAAGATACGAGTTTTTCTTTTCCAACAACGATAGGTGGAATATACAGTGTGTAACAAAATCAGATTTTTTTTATCAATTTATCAAAAACCGTTAATAAATAAATAAATAAAAAACAATTATGCAAGGTTGTTTTATACTATTACTCGTATAACCATGTTGTGATTTTTCGTGACTTCTTTTGTTGAGATTTTATAGAAACAATCTATTTTTTGAATGGGACCCCTGGGGCCTTATTCTCGAATCTGAGGAATTGGAAATTCCGAGAGAATTGTCAAAAAATTCCTAAGATTGCAATAGTTGGTATTCTCGAATTCAATTTCCCACGTTTTCGTAAGAAAGTACTCCCCGCTCCCCGGTAATAAACAAGGGAATTTGCTGGAGAAATTGAATCGGCTTCGCTCGGTCTCACATCGGTGGTTTCCGTGTTTGTTGTTATATTCGTGAAGTAGCTAAACTAACCTAAGCGATCCTAATAAAAGTAAAAGTAATAGATAATATAACTTTATTAACTATAATATTTTGGTTGTATAATAACCAACAACTTAGAGATTACAACTAAAGCCGGTTGAAATAATATCTTATATAATCTCCCCTAATTTTATATATTATGCATTGTGATGAATGCTGAGGGAATATTGTTGGCCGACAAAATATCTAAAAATAAAGATCAAGCTGAAGGACTTTCTGAAGCACCAACAAGATAGTTTCTGCTCAGAGTAAATGCATTTGAGCAGTTAAGCAATAATTTGTTTGAATGATAATAAAGCTTTAGTCAGAAATATAATTTAATGATTGTAAGCTTACGCGGCGAAATCCGAGCTATTTATTTCGGCATGTTTGGCTATGTACTCTATTAGTCGTTGCTTTTGTATAGCTGTACTGTAATATGAACATGTCTAGACTTTTCTCTACCATGATTTTTATTTTAAAAAATGCGTTAAAATAATATCTTATAAACACATCTCTTTCTACCGCCGTTTCTATCGGTCCCTCTCCATCCCTTCTTAATTTATGACTTGACAACAACGTACTATGTTTCCCCGAGAGTAAACGTTGTACTTGCCCAGGTAACCAAATTTAAATTTCCCACAATTATTTTTAGTAACTTCAACATAAAGATATTAAAATAACTATTAATGTAATACTAAATTGTAGGTAATTTCATGATTCAACGTTGAAGTTAATGAAAATAATTGTGGGAAATTTAAATTTGGTTGCCTTGGTGGCAATTAGAACGGAAGAAGGAAGAGGTAAGAAATACCAGGTATATATTAAATCGGTGCCTGTTCTATATTCATATCTGTTACCAAATAACTGTTACAAGTATTTGTACTATCTCTATTTGGTTGTCAGTTATCAGTTATATTTCATATTGTTTATGTCACATTTCTTGTACGTTCTCGCCTATTTTTTACTAAAATTAATATGATGTCTTGTTCGTTGCTGTTTCTTCTTGTTATTTTGGATATATTAAAAACCTGTTCTTTATTACCTGCTTTTTAATTGAATAAGGTAAGACTATAATGCATTATGTACCAATACTATACATGCACATTTACTTTTCAGTTTTAGTTAAAAAAAAAAAATGTGTTTACTTGTGAGGAAGACGCATTTATTTTAATGACTCAGCATCACAGTGGAACCCAAAATCCAGACGGATCTTGAGAATACAATTTGAAACCTTGTATTTAACAATTTACACAGCAGTGTCCTGAGAGAGATTTAATCAGTATAATTTTGTGACCATAAAAACAAATTATTGGATGATTTTAAGAAAAAAAATGTATTTGTAGGGAGAAGTCTCCTGAAAACCAACAGAAGCTAATGTAAGCAACAACAGATAATATTGAGCTCCGCATGACAGTTGGTCCAAGAATTTTGCGATAACAGGATCATTAGTCAAGGCTTTGGCCGCCCAGGTCCTCCAATTTAATATCTCCTAATTTTATGTATTTGTTGAATTAAAAATAATATTTTTAAGAACAGACTTCATAATCTGGAAGAGCTTCAAGATGCAATAGGAACGAAGGTCAACAAATTATGGTTAGAAGAATTACAGAGATCTTGACAATATGACGAGTAGAATTAACGTCTGCTTAGCAATCATGACAACATTTTCAACATCTCATGTGATTTATTATAATGAAAAATTGTTCTAATTTAACTGATACATATTACAAATTTTTAATATAATGAAATTATCGGATTTAATATTAATTGTATTATTATTTAATCTTTATTAACCCCTTAAAACCAAATGAATACTTATTGAGTTTTGACTTTCAAAATTATAAGGAATTGCGTCACACGATGCCAATCTGTATATTTGGTTGTCTATAGTTCTCATCTTATTCATTTACGAATGCTAGTATTTACTATCTATTAGTAACAAAAAATATGATCTGGAAGATGCTTTTACAAGTTATTTATATTTCAAGTGATATTGAGGTATTTCAAAAATATAATATCATTAATAAATACTTAAATATAATGCTGCCATCTATTCACAAGTGTACACACTTTTTTTGCCGGACATTTTCGTGACGTCACATCATGGCGGTCATAATTTATCGTTTTACATATTAATGTTCATTTCAATAAGTAGGGCATATTTCACGATTTCCTTTTCATGAAAATAACATACAAAACGTGCCGCATTTAGGGATTTGCTCAGCTTTATTTTTTTAAGATTTCTCGTTTATTAATGACAATTATTGATACAAAATCTATCACAGGGGGAACAACAAAACAAGTAATGTTTTCAGTTTTTGAATTCTTTTAATTTTGTTATCGTTTGGGAAATGAACATTAAAATCAAAAGTTATCATTCAATGTAGGAATCTGTAGAGTGATATCCCAGCCTTAACACCCAAGTGGTCATATCATTTCGTGTTATTATATTTCACTACTTTAACCGCAAATATATACATATTATCTTCTATCTTCGTCTGTTACAAATTTGCAGTCACACAACAATTTACTTCGAAACAAATCTGTATCTTTTAATAAAAAAAGTCTACAAATAAAAAAAAATTAAAGTACTTAAAAATACTCATACGAATACGCCTAAATACTCATTTTCTGTAACATCTAGATCTTGTTTATGTAACTTCATATTATGCTTATTTTATATATTATAACGATTTAGAAGAATGCTTGGGTAGGTTGCATTGAATTAATAACCAACTTAATATACGGTTAAATTGTATGTATATAGTTATTTTATTATAATTAGCCAATGAATTAGATACATAATTTAGTTGGAATGAACACGCAGTGTTAAAAATAGGATTATTCATGTGTGTATTGCAATCTCCTTCTTGGCTATCCTTATTGAGTAATTTTAAGCTACATATTTTTATCAAACCCCCTGCTTGATCCTGCCGTTTGTTTGCCAGAGATAAAAGACTGAGACTTTTCATCCTATTATAGATGAGATAGACAAATATTGTACGCTGCTGTATGTATAGTTAATTGTAAAAAGAAAATATTTGTACATGCGTAAGTCCAAATGTTTTCTTTTCTGTTTTAATTTTTGTTGAAAAATTAAAACAGAATCCTAAATTTCACAGACGACATGCCATCAGCTACATAATTCTTGTTAAAAAAACAAGTACACAAAAGACTCTAATTATAAAAATCAACATATGAACAGGTTTAATGGCATTAAAGCAGTATTCGGCATTCTAAGGAAAGAATTCTCTCATTACTGCATTAACAATAACAGGAATCTAATACAGGCGCGCAAATCAGATGACCATGAAAGATCAATTATCAGAAATGATACTGTTGAAGTCTGAATCTGTTTTTATTTTGTTTGTATATTATAGTAATTGAAGATGTTACTGCAGATTTGTACACCGGACTTTGTATAATTATAAGAATTCATAATTGATTAAAATCAGTGCATGTTGGAAAAATATGAAATTGAAAATATTGTTTTCAATATGCGCAAGCAATATTATGATCTTTAAATAAGTTCCTTCTGCTGGTGCGTTGTTTTTATTTATATAGCCTACTTTTTCCTTTAATGCGTATAAGTTTGATATTCCCTTTTTGGTGAAAAATTAATTATAAATAAGACTTTCTCAATGAACTACATATAGTAGTGACTGTAATGAGCACACTTACGCTCTACAGTTTGTAATGGCCTATAAAAATGATTAGATAAAGAAAATCAAGGCGATAATACCTTTCGCTCTCCGACAGTAAGTTATTATTACAGTTATATAGATGATGTTGCGAAATTCACCTCCACCCACTATGACATGACGTTAAGCATCACAAAATAAACGAATGTTTGTTTACTACTTTTAATCTGACCCAGTATTTTCTGACATAGTAATTTCAAAAATAAAAAAAAAGTACGTGTTTCAAACTAGAAAATTATAGCACAGACATTATAACAGCTAAACATACTTTAGCACTTAGCACGCTTTTTATTGCTTGTACACAGTGCCGGCTCGTGACAATATTGAGTCACAGTAATATATTACATCGTTTATTGCCAAAATAATACCGACACAAAAAATTGAATGTGGACAAATTTAGAAGCAATTTTATAATGAAAATACATTAAGTTCTTATCGGAAATACTTATCTACCTAAATATAAATACTAACGTATTTCCTTCGGAATTGCATATGTTTTGTCTTTAAACTGCGCATACATGGGCCACTTGTTTACATTCCTCCACCTAACTAACACAAAACTATTCACGTGTTTTTGTGATTTTATAACGACGAAAACATAACATTACACAAAGCATATGAGTTATTCAATCGAAGATCATCGAGTAAAATATAATGGATATTCTAAGCATATGCATTCCGGCAATTATTTTAAAACAATTTAAGCATGAACTGGTAACTCCAGTAACACACTTAATTAATGAATCTTTTGATAAAGGTCTCTTTCCTGAATCTCTAAAAACCACATTAATAAAACCAATCCACAAAAACTGTGATCACAATATATCCAACTATAGGCCTATTGCACTTCCTTCATGTTATTCGAAGCTTTTTGAGTACGCTATGCTTAATCGGCTTGAAAGTTTCATAAATAAATTTGATATTATTATATGATCAATAATCACTGCCTTGTTGGATATACACGCCAGCATATTTCGTGATATAGAAGCTAGGCTTTGCCCGGTAGGAATTCTTTGCGATCTTACTAAAGCTCTTTATTGTGTTCAGCGCAGTTTATTACTTAATAAGCTCAATTCTTTGGGTTTTCGGGGTAATGCTGCTGACTGGATGATTTCTTATCTCGCTGACAGAGTTCAGTTTGCCGAAATCGCGGTAGTAAATTCAAATACAAAATACAAAATTCGATCCTCTCTTTTACCGAGCAATATTGGCATAGTGCAAAGTTCCGTTCTAGCACTGACATCATTCTCATTATTTATTAACGACATTGTTGATTTTCTCGTAGATTACAATGTGGTGTGTTATGCCGATGATGCAACCATTTTCGGTGCTTGTAACGAGCAAGACAGAGAATCTCGCTAGCAATATGTTGAATCGAATGTATAACTGGTGCTGCGCGAATGGTTTGTTAAATTTTAACAAAACTAAATACATTTTATTTCATACCATGCAAAAGAAAATCGGTTCTTATTCCAGTTTGCAGGTCTCTAATAATACTATTGCACAATTTCATTCTGCTAAGTTGTTGGGCGTTGCTTTAGCTTCCTCACTAAAGTGGAAGGACCATTGCGAGTATTTAGTTTCTAAATTAAATACCTTAATTTTAAAGCTAAGGCAACTTAAACAATCAGTAAGTCCTAATTCCCTTAAGATTATATATTCCGCTGAATTCCAGTCATAACTGCTATATGGAATTCTTCTTTGGGGCTCCAGCTCGTCAGCCAATGAAGTGTTCATTAAACAGAAAGCAGCAATAAGATGTATTGCAGGCATTAATCAATTGACATCCTGTAGAAATCATTTCATCTCATTGAAGATATTAATTTTATTTGAATTGTATATTTTAGAAACCGCTATTTACATTCATAAACATAAACATAAAATCAGTTGCTAATAATCCACAGCATTCTCACAGTATAAGAGATCCCAAACTGCACTTAATGAAGCACAATTTAAAATTAACAGCTGATTGTATAGATATGCTTGGAATAAAAATTTGCAACCACCTTCCTGATAGTTGGAAGGAGTATAATACAAATAAATTTAAGATAACCTTAAAAACTTGGTTGTCAACTAACAATAAGTGTTTTTATTCAATTAATGAGTACTTGGATTACTGTTTTTGAACTATATTTATTTTTGTATATTTCTTTTGTATATTTATTTAGATTTTCTTTTGTAATCTCATGTACTACATTGTTTATTTGTATTTTTCTATTTTCTATTCCTCCTCCCACCTTTTCCTTTTGACCTATTTCAAACTTTAGTCTGTGAAATAAAGTTTATTATTATTATTATTATTATTAAGCGGATGTATTTCTAACAAAGAATGGGAAACACAATTTTTATTTTCCTTGTTTGTTTACCTAAGCAAATGGTTTTTCTTTTTCTACTTAAAACACTATTATGACCTATTCTTCAGGAATAACTCCCTTATTATACTTACTATTTCATTTTCATAATTTTTTCTCTAAGAAAGATATGAATGATAGTTCATTTTGATTTGAAATGCTATAGTATATAACCTAGATAATACTATACTTTATTACTATAATTAATAAATATTAAATATTCTTAAACCCAACTTTTATTGCGG
This sequence comes from Protaetia brevitarsis, assembly GCA_004143645.1. NCBI lineage: Eukaryota > Metazoa > Arthropoda > Insecta > Coleoptera > Scarabaeidae > Protaetia > Protaetia brevitarsis. Next base: position 2,860,774 of record RXPK01000234.1, on the reverse strand, counting down.
GGAAGTGTCTAAACCGAAATTCATATGCGACGGCCTTCTACACATGTTTCTACTTTCAATAGCCGGTCTTCGACGGCCATCTGACTCACACTCTTGCCTACCGTGATAGTTGGAGACCCTTCCCTCACAGTGCCGAGCACTGATGACGCGTGACTCGATCAACCAGTAGGCAGCAGCCTACTAAGATGTGGGTGGCCCAACTTCAATGTAATTTTTGCGTATACTGCAACATGTAATAGCAAAGCCCTCTTGGACTATGTTTTGCCGCTGCCGGAGGACAATTCGACCAAATGTTATAAGGTGTTCTGTGTTATAAATTTTCAATTATCTATTATTAAGAAATTTTACGCATTTTTTTTCTTTTTTCAAATTGTTATGGGTCATATTAAAAAAAAAAAACGCCAGAGGAATATGAATTTGTTTTAGTTATTGATGCCTAACGTCAGCCCCCGCGATAATTACTGGAAGTTATAATAGTGTCGGAGCAAACGAAGACTTACTTAACCCATCTGAAAACAAAAGAACGTGCACGTAGTAGCAGCTTATTACTTCTTACTTCATATTTTTCAAACAAACTCTGATAATGTATTCTGATGGCAGTTAAAATTTGAAATAATTTGTTCCAGGCACGGTAGAAGGATGGGAATACAATACCTCAAGAGACACCAGTTTGTATATACTACCGGAAAATGTAACGACGGTATTATTAGCTGACAAGTTCTGCTCATCGCCCACAACATTGCTCATAATAATATGTTCGTCGCCCGGAAATTTCGCCATCCGGAACGTAATCCGAGAGACGTGGGCGCTAGGGAAAAACAACTCAAATTTTTCCATAGATATTTATTTTCTTTTAGGTCAAGTTTCTAACGTAACGTTGCAGGTAACCGAAATTCCAAAAGTTACAAAATTCATGCAAATGCTAAATTTAAATATCCTCTCTGTACTTTTTTCTCTATTATCTTTTAACGTTTACAACGAACTCAAACCATTTTTACTATCCACTGCCAGGAACAGATTGAGCAAGAGTTTCTAGAAAAAAATGACGTGATACAGGAACATTTTATCGACTCTTACAATAATCTAACCATCAAATCCCTCATGATGTTAAAGTTAGTGAAGAGCCACTGCTTGGACAATATAAAGTATCTGATGAAGACCGATGATGATGTTTATGTGAATATACCGCCCTTGATTACATTCTTGCGCGCCAATGGAACGAAAAAATTGCTGGCTGGATATCTAATGCGTGGTGCCACTCCAGTGAGAGATCGAAAGAGCAAATGGTATGCATAAGTGTACAGATATTTTCTTTACATAATTTTCTTTTAATGTTCGGAAACTCCTAATAGCAAATATTATATCAAACGGCGTCAGAAGTGTACGCTATGTAGTGATAACCACGCACTCACATTCTTTAAATTGTTTGTTCAACACGCACGACAACGCATGTGTGTTTTCGCAATGTTCTACGCATTGGCGGCGTTCTCAGATGTATTTGTTTATTCAAATTTTGGGCACTCAAATATTTTCCGATCAGGCTTTCATTAAAAAGAAGTGATAAAACTGCTTCTTTATATTAGCAGCTACAACGTGCTTCTAGTGCTTTTGGTTAGCAGTTTATAAAAGCTGCTACTTTTTCTAGCAGTCTTAAATAGCGGTATACGTTGAACAGATAAATTGTTTCTACAACTTTGCACACCGCCCCAAATGTCTTTTGTTACCGCTATTCATTCAATATTTATATGTATTTATATTGCGGATGACTCTATTTGATTCACTAACGAGTGGAGATGCATATACTTACATACGCATATACGTATCTAAATAGCTTTATATTTATACACCTAGGTATTGTATATATTTTCGTAATATAAGTAAGTGATTAATAAATGAAAAAGTGTATAGTTTCTTGAACGGAAAAGTATAAATTGGCATTTCTATCAATTATAAAACGGTGACTGTAACAAGTAACAATAACAACTTGTAATAGGTTCTGAGGGGTTACGTTTCATAGTGATCGAGTTTCTATAATGATATGTATTATGTGTTTTTGCACAGGTATTTCTTAACCAAAATCAATATAAAAACTAGGAAAACTAATCAGCGAAACTTACATTGTGTGGGATTGTTACACAAAATAAATATTATTACTTGGAATTGTCTCCACCTGGGCTTGACAAAAACAATATTTCTATGTTAGAGAATTCTGTTTATGTATTTATTTTTTTTACCGCATACGCTTTCCAGGCAACCAAATTTAAATTTCCCACATTTCTTGTTAGTAACTTCAACATAAAGGTATTAAAATAACTATTAACATAATACAAAATTTTAAGTAATTTCATGATTGAAAGTTACTAAAATAATTGTGGGAAATTTAAATTTGGTTAGCTGGGTTGTCATTTATTTAACACACCATTAAAATATAAGTATTTTCAGAAATACCTTCTTTACTATATTTGTTAATTCATTTTTATATTTTACATTTACGGTAAAAAAACATCTATGGTACATAGATAGTGCCACAAAATAAACATGAACTGTTTACTGAATTTATTATATCAAATAAATATAGCCTTTATGCATTTATCTTTCTTCCTTGTATTATTATCACCACCCAAATTCATATAAATAACAACACCATACACAAATTATTGTCAGTATTTCAGTTATAAGTTGCCACCAAAGTTTACTACTAGCATAAAATACAACCAACATATATTGCAATAGTTTATTGCCAATTATTATAATAATATCAAAGCGATAATAATAAGAGAAGCTATTCAAATCTATTTGACAAAAACTTACTAAATTCTTCTATTTAATAGTCACAGGAAAATAATGTTTTTTTTTTTATTACATTACAAAGTTACAACTACAAAATACAACAAATAAATAAATTATCAAAAATTTTAAAAATTTACTCGTTTAAATTACACTGGGCAACAAATTTTCGAAAAGTTCATGCTTCCAAGCTGAAAATAGTCATTTCTTAATGAATTCAATGTGCTTAACACGAAAATGACTAAGAAAAAACTGAATTGGCTACGGGTTTTCTGAAAATGTACGCATATTTCAGAAAAAAGTGACTTATGTCAATATTATAATACATGGTAAGAAAACATTAGTCTGCTTCTGGCTTTCGACTTCTTTTGGCCTGCCCGTTCTGTAAGTGGAACTTGTGGAGCATCTCTACTGATTGTCCAACAATAGTCAGCTAGCATTGATCCCAAACCTGTTTTTCTTTACCTTGAAGAAGTTCCTCAAACTTGGGGTCTCGGAAGAGCTGTCTAATTTGAGGCCCCACAAAGATGCCCTCTTTAATTTGGCTTCACTGAGTCGAGGAATTTTTCATGCAGGTACTTGAATGCTGGTCCATTCTTATCCAAGGCTTTTACCAAGTTTTTGACAAGACCGAGCTTGATGTGTAAAGGAGGAATGATGATTTTGTGTGTCTGTGCCAATGGTGGGTGCTGTACATTCGTTTCTCCAGGCTTAAAAAATGCTCTCGGAGGCCAGTTTTCTTGATGTAGTGCAAATCGATTGCTCTGATGTCCCACAGACAAAGAAAACAGCAGTACTTTGTATATCCCTGCTGCAAACCCATCAACAGAGATACTACCTTCAGGTCAGAACATATCTGCCAGCCATACTTGCTGTAGTTAATCGTCTCCAGTAGCTGCTTTAGATTGCCGTAAGTCTCCTTCATGTAGACCGCATGTGCAATAGGTATGGATGGAAGCTGTTCCCATTTATTCAACAAAACCGCCTTTAGGCTCAGTTTTGAAGCGTCTATAAACAGCCGCCATTCGTGGGGATCATGTGTAATACCGAGAGCTTGGTAGTACCATCAATATCGCAGCAGAACACAAGGCTTTCTTCTTTCTTAAAGAAAGATTCGAAGAGCTGATGGCGAGTGCGAAATGAAGTCACTCGGACATTCTGTTCCAGAAGATTCCACTGTCGAAGTCTTGAGGCCAGTATCTCCGCTTTGCTTTTCGACAGATCCAAATCGCGAACAAGATCGTTCATTTTATCCTGGGTAATTTTATGTGTGCAGATGTTTCGTCAAAGCACGAAAAGTTATCATCCTTACTGCCACGTTGAGGAGAACTCGCCGACGCATGGCCATCCTCATCGTCTGAACTGATAGAAAAATCTTAGGAGGTTCTGGAATTGAGAGTCCTTCGCCATGAGAGACAGGTCGCAGAGCAGATGTATGTTAGGGTATTCAACTGTCCATTTCTTCTTCTTGTGATGCCTCCAGAAGCTGGTGGTACCATACAGAATAACAGTCGTCAACGTGATTGGTGGGCTCCCTCCAAATCATAGGCACAGCAAATGGCATTGCCTTTTCTTTGCCATTAAGCCACTGTGAAAGATTTACGCACAAGTGCGGCAGCATACGTGTGGGGCCCAGTCTTTGTCCTGGTCGCCTATCTTGCAACCAAAATACAAATGATACCCTTTCTTAACTGTTGCACTGATGTTCTTTTTCTGTGCAGCAAATGTCACTTCTCCACAAATATAACAGAAGTTTTTTGCACTATTAACACAGTTACGAGGCATTGCTACTGTTTAGTTACTTTACACTATAGCAATCACTTGTGTATGCTAGAGCTTCGAAAAATATGCGCGAATGAACGACATTGCACGAGTTAATTGTCACGTCGGCCATTTATAATAAACTATAATTAGCTATTGCTTGATATTGCGCAATCAATTTCGCAACACTCTCAATGGAAACTTACAGCAAATGCTGCATTAACTTCTTTGCATGAAGGGGGGAGGCAATTGACGCAAAATTTCGTAATTTCTCACTAAATTGCATTTACATTATGCAATAGCATCTATACAATGGACAAAACGTCAATATCTCTGAACGTGAGCCAATCAACTTTTTTCAATGTGATATTCGTGTTCAGCACGTTGAATTAATTCGGGATTGGGTACTTTCACCTAAGAAGCAATTTCACTGTTGACCAGTGTTATTATTACCTCCATTCCTCACCGGTGTTGTAAAAAATAATGAATTTAATCATTGAAATTTTCTGCGTCACGCACCTCCCAAAGTCATCAAGACGATCTAAATACCCCTTAATACGACAAAATTTGCACGATCGAGAGCGCGCGACTCCGATCCAAATCGACGCACGATACTCCCTTTACACAACCTATTTAAAAATATTTAGCAAGCTTTTTACAGTAAGAAATTAACAAATTAATGTATTTCTGCTAATAACTGTAATGATTAAGAGGAATTTTTCCCAAGAAAAATTTTCTCCTCACGCAGGATTCGAACCTGACGAGGGCCCTACCAATTAGACCAGAGAGGAGCGTGTAGATTCTTTTTCTTTGAAGATATTATGAACAGTGTTCAATGTGATATGTTGACCTGAAGAATATGTTATATATAAGAAGCACTTCTATAAACGATATTGGCGTATGCTCACTGTTTTTCTACATGTCATAACAATAAACATAACAGGAGTATAATTCCTTGTTGCATGAATGTTTAGAGCACTCGCTACATTCTGTATACCAAGTGTGACCGCAAATTTCTACTCACTACGGAAAACGCAAAATATAACCCTTGACAGCTGACAGCAAAAACGAACTTGGTAGGAAGATGTGACAAGCATGCAATTAAAAAAACAGTAAATACCAACGTAGTATCTTTAATTGAACTTGAAAGGGTCATATGTAAGTTAGTAATTTTAATAATATATCGTATTGCATGATTAGTTTTTGGGCAAATACTTTAATTATTGATAAAATAAATAGTAAATTGTTTACATACAAACAGGTTGCTACACGTTTATTCTGGTGAAAGCAATGTGAAAGATTTACTTCATGCACAAGCCCTTCATTCACGCAATGAATGAAGCAGTAATCGTATTATGAAGCGGACAATCTATCGTGAATGATTATAAAGTTTCGTTCTTACCACTATTTCAGTGTATGCACATCAAGGTCTGTAATATGAATATGCATACCTGCTTACTGTTGACCATGAGATTATACCTGAGCTAGAGCTGGAGGCTATAATCCTCTGATAGAAGTACATAAAATACCGCTAATTTAATAAAGCTCATTCCAGCAATTTATGATACGCTATTCATGCTGTTAGGAATAGTGTTATATTTAGATTAAAATGGGCTATTCATTTCATCACTTACATACATCAGGATCATTATAGTGTTAGTGCTGTCTTTTGTAGATGTGAAAAATTGATAAAAAGGTGTTAAAAAAATGTAGGTATACTTGTTCCTATATCCCAGTTCCGCTATTTTATAATATGTATACATATTTACCAAATATCAAATTTTATTTGCAGTTATGGCATTATCTAATTTGTGTGTATTTACTTAGATATGAAATACTACTATATTTTATTTGCTTAAATATGTAGGTAACCAAACATGAGCATTAGAGGGCAAATACGCAAATACACTTCCGAATAAATACAATTAAATAAAGCAATTGAGATTGTATACTTAGTAAATCCCATTACCGGGAGGCATGTACTACTGTGTAGAGTGCTGTCTTACTTACTATTGTGTACCATTTTTTAGCAAATTAAATGCGAATCTAACCTCTACAAACCTTCCATTACTAATGCAATCGATACTACAGCACACTGAAATAGTAATTAAAAATTATTAGCAAACAATATTCTGAATTATGCATTGCTCGGTACGCACGCAGTACTTGTAGTTTCGGTTGCATAGATAATCGAAGAATTGTAGAACTTCAATTAGCATTTAATTAGCTGTTAAAGATGGTATATTAGGAAATACTCTTGATAGTTATCAAAGCTATTTTATAATGTCTTACCCGTCGGTGCGTTGATGTTTTGTAGACAACTGTCAGAGTCTTCCAAACATAGAATGAAACTATGTGGCATAGCTCAACAATATTTTTAAGAAAATATGAATGAAATGAATAATATTAATATTATTTTGATTATACTTAAAAGAACCTTAATAGTAAACAGCTGTTTTAGTTTTTACACAGAACTAAAAAAAAAAAAACTTCATTTGTAGGGTAGGGACTAGTTTTAAGTTGGTAACAAATTTGAAATACATAGGTGTTCGAGAAATCATCATTTATCGCCTTGAAAAACTTTTCTTTTTAAATATTCGTTTATTTTACTAACAACGTCCACATTATTTACGTTGCTCTTGAATATGGAATCACTATAAGGCAATAAAGTTAGGTTTGTGGCGCTATGCGCAAGTCCTCTGACATTTTTCTGAGGTAACTACAAATGGCGCCACTATGTTTTTAGAGAGATAGTTATCGCTTTCACCCCGAATAGTTATCAGTAGAACAGGCCCAGTAGCACCAAATATTAGTAAAATATTTTTTTGCCAAATATTATTTTATATAGTAAGTGACAGATTTTTTTTGTTCATAAATATTGCAAACTAATATTTCTCGCATATTATCCAATACATATGTAGTATATATTTATTTCTTATATAGGTATAATATTTTTCAAATATATATTCCATATAGGAAATGACAGATTTTTTTATTTCGAAAATATTGTAATTAATATATAGAGCATATTGAGAAATACTGGTTTTCTTATGTGCTTTAATATTGCTAATCCATATACATGTGGATGGTCTCGTGAAAGTATCTGCTATATGATTTTCCATTTGCAACAATAATTATAAAGCATTGATTTAAATATCAGAACTCAAATCTGATCTCAAATCGAATAGGAAACAATTTGAATCGAGTGTGGTTTCAGTTAGGATGTTGACGCCAAAAACACTTTCTAATTATTGCTGTAAAACTTAGAAAAATTACATATGAGATTATGTCACAACACCATTCCTATGTACATTAGAACCTCCAGTATCCGGACTAATTGAAGGTTAACATGGTCTGGATAATGAAAAAATCCTGATATCGAGAAACATAAAATATTACATATGAACTTTTTTGTCAATATAATTCCGGTAATGAGAGTTCTACTGCAAAATAAAAAATATGGATTAACAATATTTAAGCAACACAGATAACCAGTAATTCTTAACATACTCTACATATTAACAACATACATATACAAAAAAAAGGCTAATGCTGGACGCATACTTCTACAAGATAAAAAGTGTGCTAATTTTTTTATTTCAAAGATAAATAATTCAAATGCACATTACTTAGATATACAAGATTTGATTGCGCTAGTTAATGATACTGTCTTTTTAATGATTCATCTGGTACCCTCATATGTCGATCTCATTCTGTGGCAACTGATTAAATTTTATACAACAATTGACATTGTTTATCAGCAAATATTCCACACCAACAATCGCCTCAAGACATCTGCAACACATCAACTTTTGTATAAAACACCTTACTACTCATATACTGTACAACTTACCACTAAAACTGGGTGCTCGTAGAACTTAGACCGCTGATAGCTAAAATCGAAATATTCACGTAATATATATTTTGGCAGTATTTTAAACCTTGATGAAGTTTTATGCAACTATTGTATAAGGAAACAAAATTTAAATAAAACAATACAAAACATGTATATAATTATTGCAATTATTGTCTACTTTTAAAAAGCCTTGCCTACCTGTATCAACGCTGTCATAACAGCATTCGTCTCATTCTCGTTGTTTCATCCTTCTGTCATCTTTACTACAAAAAAATCTTGTTAATGTACTGCATCGTGTAACCATTCCTCTTACCATCAATTGCTGTTTTTGCTATATTTTGCAATATCCCCAATATGTTCACCGATATTTTGATATTTGTTATGCATATCTCCATTCTGTAGCTGCTAATTCATATTTTTTTAGTGTGTTTGACCAAATGATACTTATGACAATTTCGAGTTGGACGACATACTCTATCCTGTAACATTATTTTTGTAAACATGCAGTAACACCTGCGTTTAACAGTTCTTAACCTATTAAATTTATAATACGATACTTACCAGTTGTCAATTATAACCAGTGCAATGTTTATTCACGACTTCTGTTCTTATAACCCACAATCATGGACACAAAACTACACACCACTGCTATGACTCCACTCACCACTCACGTGATGCACACGTGCCTTGTCGCTTGTTTACGATACGATATATGCACTAACTCACGTGACTCAAAACAGCAAGTAGGATTGGACAACCGCAGATGAAAAATTTGTAAAACCTAAAGCCAGTAATTTATACTTCAAATACAAATTAAAATAATAAGAGAAAGATATTAATTTTTGTTAAAATAGAGTATATTTTGTACATGCGTTATTCTACTTAAAAATATATTATTAATTCTTTCAATATTACGAACACGAATTATATATAAATGTTAAGATATTCGATTAAAATGCTGTTAGAAGCACATGAATTAAAAATTTTTAATAGATAACCGAAATTATGACCAACCCAATCTGTGCTTTTTTTTACATGAATATCCAAAGTGTAACAAAACACTATTACTTTGTTGGTTAAGTAAAACCTGATAATATTTATCATGTATGTAGATATAATAGTTGTTAAATATTAAATTCATGTTGTATAAATATTGTGTGCTACATGATTATATTTCCCATATAAAATAATATTAAATAAATATTTTCGTAAAACCAAAATAAGATATTGGAAAACGATTATAAAATAAATATTCAAAAAATATTTTGCAATCAATATTAAACTCGCAATATTTATAAATATTGCTTATATGTTGAATGTTAACTTTTGTTTGAATGTGTGATATAAATATTGTTTCCATGTATAATAAATATGTTTTTATATATATGCACAGTTATAACTAAATATATATAAATGTGTTGTTTATGTTGAAATATTTCTCCATACCATATAATATTTGTAAAATATTAAATTAGATATTTTATAAAAATTTGGTGTACCTGGGGGGTATCTAAGACACTTTTCAATGTATCTGTGTATTTTTTTATAGAAGATAACACATTGCTTTGTTATTTTGTACGTATGTTTCAATACTACTAATTTTTACCGTTTTTTTTTTCCAGTTTTCTTAGACAATTCTTTGTTCTTAAGTTTTAAGATAAAAAATATCGTAATCAATAATGTGATAATAACATTTTGTTTTCAGGTATGCTCCGTATTATTTATACAAAGGAGCTAAGTATCCCCATTATTTATCTGGTACGGGGTACGTAATGTCCATCGATGTAGTTACTAAATTATACATGGCGTCATTTCATACATCAATATTTTACTTGGAAGATGTCTATATTACAGGTTTGTATTAAAAGGAAATTAATGGTTTTATTAAAAAAAAAAAATAATGTGGGAAACATTACTTGGTACAAGTTTCACATAAATCTTATTGTATTGTTCTCTAATTTTTTCCATTAAAATGATGTGAACTAGCTATTAACACCATTCAATTCTCAACCAATTGTACCAGCAGTATTCGACTAAAATAAACATAAACTGTTTCTATTGCAATCTCCAGGTATATTATCCGAAGTCATCAAGTTAAGGCCCCAGGATCACGTTGGTTTTACGTATCGCAAGAGGGATTTCATTGCTTGCACGTATCTGACCGCAATTACCACGCATAGACTGAACGAGACGGAAATCAGAGATTTGCATGCGTTAATTCGGAAGACGGATTTCCGAACGTGCAAGAGAAAAGCGCCGACAAAAAGTAAATTCTTTTCCATTTTTGGATTAATCGATATATACCTGTGAACGATTCCGCTCGCATCACTCACTCATTATTTTGTCCGAGCTTTGCGCATTAATCAAACAACGCAAGCTTTATTGTATTTAGGAGAGTTATAGAAGCGACATCTCGTTCGTACATTTGGAAAATCGTATTCGGTTGAAGAGTTCATAATGTTTTTTCGCGTTGTCGTTTCATTTTGACCATATTTGACTGCTTTTGTGGTGGATCTGATTTAATCAAATTAACGTAAGGAAATGGTTGTGTGAAAAGGATGCGATATTTTTTTTCATCATTACTTATTAAAGAATATGTGACTAATGTGATTTTCCAAAACATTATTTTATCTGCTATACATATTGTTTTAATTAATCGTATTAAAGTGCTTGGCACAATAAAAGCATTGCTGTATCTATGTTAATTACAACAGAAACTAAAGAAAATATATGAATAGCAGATCGTATTACTAATTGTTCTACCTAAATTCGTTCTACATCAGATAGCATAAACTCGATTCTGCTTATAACCGAAATACCTAGCACTAAACATTTTAACCCACTTTAGTTTAGAGCAAATATTGCTTAGTTCTATACAAAAACACAAATAATTATATGTCACAAATGCTTTTTAGGTAACTTTACAAGAAAAGATATAAAAGACAAAAGGTGCACTAGTTTCTTCTTTAATTTTTGCTGATCTTTACTCATAAACTAGCAATCACTTCAGCGAAAAGTAACTGTAATGTATATAAATGTAAAAATATATATTGGCGTTATTTTTCTACAAAGTAGGAAACTAAAGCAGTCATATCATGTTTCTCATTATTAATATTTACTGTATTTAGAAAATTGACTGTGATTCCATTTCTGTATATTAAGGAATTTTTACAATTAATATTATTTATAATTTATACAAGCTGTAATTATAGTAGATTATATATTATAATTTTACATAGGAACTGAATAGTTATATACTTATTGAACATTACGCTAATTTAATAATTAATAGAATCTCGGTTTTTTTATTATTTAAATTACTTTATTTTAAGGTGGTCGGTGCTCATTGTTATTTAATAGGAAAATTGTATTCGTTATGTTCCTTTTTTTCAGCTGCTAATTGATGTATTGTCACTTTTCTTTTTTTAATATGTACAGCTCCTACCAAAAAAAAGTTAACGACCTACGCGAAAATGTATGTGGCGAGCGCATTCAGGATGGACTATAGCTTTTACGCGACTGCGGTTTATCAGTCTTATCAGATCTTATGTATGATTCGTTGTGTATTTATCCGACACAGGATTTCTTATTTTTATAATTTAGTTTGTTATTAAGACATAAACAAGCACGCGTTGAAATAATATTTTTATGTATTCCTTGGTAAAATAGATTTTGTGTTTCTGCATGTTCTTATGGATTTATTAGTATACCTTATTTCGCATATATGTATACGGCCAATATGGAATATAGTGGATAGATAAGTTTCTTTCTTTCATTTTCGTAATTTTTTAATTGTAACATTTAGCAATAAGTGAATTTGAATATAAATAAAATATATAGTTTTCAATAGTAAATGCAGGACATACTTTGCTAGTAACGGATCATACATATACACATGTGATACTGTAATAACAAAAATTCTCACTATAAATTATTTTATTGTATCTAATCTAAAATAATTTGCATAATTTCATTTCTTCAATCTTGAAGCATCCAATGTCTCCAGTCCCCATTATTTTCGATTACTTCCTAGAAGTTTCTTATATAGTTTATCTGCATTTTCTGGAATGAAGTCTTTATATATGTATAAATATATATTCTGCTTTAATGACAGCTCAAACATTTTCAATAGAACTTAAGCCGACTTTTAGGGCCAGTCAATACTTGTTAAATAAATGTTTGCGGAACGTATCCATTCTTGCACAATTTGCGATTTCTGCACGGGACAGTTATCGTTCTAAAACACAAAATTGTCCCATATTTACCGATGACATCATCAGATTTATAAGATGCCTTGATTTCTGCAACACCTACTGCTTTCATTTCAACTATTCCAGTTTCTATTTTTTTTACTATTAAAAAATATAAGAGACCTAATATTAGTGTCGAGATACAATCGCAGACAAGAGTTAATTCCAATTTATTTTCAGTATTGAAAAAAGCAATGAAAAGCTAACTATTTAGGAAGTATTGAAAAATAATAAAAAGATGCAAATTTTAATTGAAATTTTTATTAATTTATTAGAAAGAATGTGCGTATGACATTTGTCCGTAACTGTATGTATTTTAGTTATGCGAGGTTTCAATGAAGAAAATATGTTTATACATACATTATAAGAGGCGAATATCAGATAAACGCAAATGCTTCCCTTTGTGGTTTTTGCCGCAAACTTGTTGCGCCTTAAACTGAATGAAAACTAATAATAATAAATCAAGGTCGTCAATACAACTTTCATAGACAATTTACCAAATGAATAGCGGACATAAAATATGAATTTATCAAATACGAGTAAACATTACGTATGTGGGCTACTTTTCGGCTAGCATAAATAAAATTACTTCCAATAAACACAGTTGTATGTATAGTTCAACCTGAGAATATATAATCAAAATCGCGATTCAGATTGGTTAAGCTTTTTGTGGGAGGAGCTGTACATAAGCGCATCAGTTTAATTAAAACTGACAATTTTTCCTAGTAAATAACAATGAGCATCGACCCCCTTAAATTACTAAAAAAACAATTTCTGAAAGACATCAACCTATAATCGAGTTTTTTTTTCGTATTTATTTTAATCTCTTGAAAATCAGGAATTTCTTAATACACATTTTTCCTGTGTGGAATTATCATAATACTCGTAAGTAATGTATTGTAATTTAAAAGATTTTTTTTCTATTTATTAGAACATACTCTCTATTTTGTAGGACTACAACATTCATTTAAATGTTTTAGTACTAATATATTGATTAATTTCATACTATATAGTTATAAAATTTAATATTTACTAACTCACAAAAGATAAATACAATTTTTGATAGAATTGTGCCAAACTTTTTTTTGTTTTGCAAATAATATTTTTACATACATTTATTCATTCCTTTCAATAAACATTCTGTTTTTTTACAAAAAATAAGAAATCATCAAATTTAAACACCAATTTTTGGTATATAGATATTAATAATTCACGAGATGTTATCGGACTATAGGAATTTTCTATTATACAATTGTTTGTGATATAATTATGTACATATATTATTATAGATCGATTTATTAATTCATTCGTGTAATATCATTTAAAAACTTTTTCTAAATATTTATATTCTAAAATTTCAATAAGCCAGAGTTTTGAGATAAAAGATATATTCATTATTAAAAGCAAGTTCCAGTTCGAATCTTCAAGAAGCTTTTTATTCATTCATTTCATTTATGCACTACATGTGTAGGTGCCGAATACAACTGGCCAACTTATTTCATTTTGCGTTATTGTTCAGAGTGTGATGAGATTTCGTTGCGTGGTTGCATATGGTTTCTAACATATTCGATTACACACGAATGAACAAATGCTATACGGACAATAAAGCCCTTTTAGACCTTATGTGAAAATACAATTGCGCGTGATGTCAAAACAGGTAAGAAATCGTTACTTGTATACTTGTTGTTCAAGGAGTAACGAGTACTTGAATACCTGACCTAAAAGTAGTCGTTATTTTTTTCGAAAATAACAGGACGAAGCTATAAGCATCTTAAATATTCTGCTTTTTGTTTCTTGATTTGGTTATGAAGTGTCAAAGTACGATTACAAACACTGGAAGTGACGATTACGAAGACATCACTATTAGTGAAAATTCTTTGGGCATTAAGAAAGTTCAAAAAAATAAATTCAAATGTTAAAATTACACGCTAATTGTATTTATTATAGAATAAGAGCCACTGAGAAAAGTATTTATTATTATTATTATTACTCAGTAATCTGAAATATAAACAAGGTTTGTTCGAACATGCAGTTCACGATCATGTGAACCAACCAGACAACGCATTTCAGCTCGCGAGAACTGCAATCTGTTCTCTGATTGGTTCACGTTATCAGGAACCGTTCGCGAACTACATGTTCGAACAGGCCTATAGATATCTTGTTTGGTCTTATTTTAGAACTATTAAATTTCTTATCAATTTCAAAGAATACAATATTACAACTAATACTTTTGTTTCTGATTTATAAACTCAATATATATAACTAAATATCTGAATTTTTTTGAGTGATTTTAGCAATGGCCACGTTATAAAATGATTTTTTTTGTATTTAACTGTAATTATCACAAGATTAACGTTATAAAGGAGATATTCTAACATTAATTAATATCTAACTTCACTTCTATGCGCGTAATAACATATGTATGTACAACATACAAAAGTTTTGCATTCCGAGCTAATTGTTTTTATTATTTGCTTAGATTTCACTATTTTTTCTTTCCATTTTTAATTATGTATATGCAGCGTGTCCCACCTGCCCAATAGTCGTTACTACTTTGCAAGTTTTAAAATCAAATTCCTTCTAGAAGTTTGAAAAAAATTAATCAGCCAGTTCGGTAGGACACCTGTACACATTTTTTGTTTACTCGAAATGCAAATACTTTTGCTTTTTAGTAGAAAATAGTACGCGATGATGTTCGAAGATTTATTTTAGATATAAATACGTAGGTTATTAAAAGTTACAATAGGATTGGCAACATCATAACAGGCATTTAATTTGAGGTAATCAATCAAAATCAATGTTATATTCTTTAAATTGGTTTCAGCAAACGATAACTCTTAATTGCAAAGGAAATTAAAATTTAATAATAGATACTTATCATCTAATGTTGTAGTTAACATTATCCCTAATAACCATATTTAAATTTCCTGCCACAATTTTTAGTAACTTCAACGTAAAGAGATTAAAATAACTATGGATGTGTGTTGAAGTTACTAAGAATAATTGCGGACAATTTACAATTTGGCTATGTAGGATATGGACTAGTTGTAAAACTTTGTTTCGAATCTACATTAGTAGAGATGTATTAAATCAAATGTATATGATATTTGTACAGATATTGATGAAATATTGTAGATTAAAATTTAAAAAATAAATATATTAATATTTTATATCATATCTCACTTGGTTTCTTTATTTTTAATAATAGAGTAGTAACAATAGTTGATCTTCATTGAAGTGACTCTTAAGATAAGGCTTTGTCACCAACTTCACTCTATTGAATTCTATTTACTATATCCACGACAGTCCACGATACAAATTACTAGAAGGTAAGATATTGCGCATGATAGGCGGAGTTAACTTGGCGCGGTGACGTGGGCAATTGAGTTATTTTCAAACAAGCGTACTGGGAACTGCTGTCTTAATAGCCAAATTAAAATTTCCCACAATTATTCTTAGTAACTTCAACGTTAAAACATAAAATTACCCACCATTTTGTAGTACATTAATAGTTATTTTAATGCCTTTACGTTGAATTCACTAAAAAATGGTGGCGGCAAATTTAAATTTCGCTATTAGGGTGATTAACGAAGCGAATTAAAAGATCTATGTTGAAAATCAAAGCATTTTCTCTTTTTATAACAATACCGATTATTACTTCTTATATTTGAAGAAAACTGTTACAATATTACCTATAAAACAAATATTCAGGTAAGATTAAATAACATTTACATAGTTTTAAAACGTGTGGGGTTTATATATTTGATTTAAGTTTTAGAGTTGAGACATTATACAATCTATAGAGTAAATAAACTATTCACCCTCATATTTTGTTGGAATATATGTTTTGAAGGTTCAGTTCACTAGAATTCAGTTATTTTGAAGATGGAATGAAAGATAAATTGTTCAAATAATATTAACCCTTATTAGAATAGGGTATTCAATTATATGGACAATGCAATCCATTCAAAAAACTTTTTTTATGACCTAATATTTCCTCATTTATTAATGACTTCTCCAAGAGGTAATAATTTGAATATAATATAATATAAATTATTTTAATTTAGAAGTGTTGAAAAACGCTAAATGGCTATTCTTATATTATACAGAGTGAGTATAAAGTTACGCATAAAATTCTTAATTTATTTGTAATTATATTGAAAATCGCTGAAACACATAACTAAGGGTTTTAAAAATACTTGCTTTAGGCATCATTAGAACAATCATATCTGTTATCGTTATGCCGATCAATCATTTTTATGTGTATTATAATTATGTCCTAGTAATTTCAAATTTCCCGCAATGATTTTTAGTAACTTCAACATTAAAGCATGGAGTTACCTACGATTTTGTATTACATTCGTAGTTATTTGAATACCTTTACATTGAAGTTAGGAAATATAATCACGGAAAATGTGAATTTTGTTTACTAGGTATGTATTTCTTTTTCAAATAATTATTTTATGTAAAATGCAAACACTGCAGAGATTATTCATTGCATGTAAAATACATGTCTTTCAATTAAGGAAACGGATCTATGAGTATATATTTACCTCTCCTGCCTAAATATGTAAAGTTTCCACATTTTTATTTTCGATACAAAAACACAGTTTATATTTACGCAGAAATCTTATCGTTTTAGTTAAAATTCCTTTTGATGTGGCTCTGTCATACAAATATTAGAACGTTACCTTGTTAAAATAGTCCTCTTATTTGCAGTCCTTATCGAATGCCGCAAACAACAATGTGTCACTTATGTTTATATCCAATAGATAGAGATATATTACAGAGTACACTCAGTACACTATATTAGGTTTGTTCGCTGGTGCTACACTTTCCACACTGACTCCTACTTAAAACAGGATAAAAGATTTACTCTTTATGTATCTGAGAAAGAGAAAATATGCACCAGTGTAATTGGTGTAACACCAACGAACAAACCTATTATAAGGTGACATCTGGTGGGAAAAATTTAAAGAGTTAGGTTTAAATTTGAGCAAATATATTTGATTTGAGTTAGGTTAGATTTATGTATCGTCGTGCTCTATCTCAAAATATTTTATTATCTGCTTAGAAATTAGGGAGTGACTATTTATTTGTTACCGTTTTTCGATATTTAAAATTATTTCCGGGATTCTTCGCTACTGTAAATATGGCCGTGTATTGTTACTTGTGTGGTAGAAGGTAGAATATCAAACGAGAACATTTCGGCGCGACAAACATGCGATGTGAATATTTCTTATATTTACATGTATTTTACATTCCCAACAAATCGAGAATTTGCGTTGTTATAGTTAATATATATTAACATCACAACACAACTTCTACATATGTGATCATACATTAACTTTCAATTGCATATATATTTTGCCTGAAACTATTTATTTAAAAAAAATAATTTGGTATACATGAGTATGAAAATAATCTTAAATTTTGCAATTATATAGGAATTTATTAGGTTTTCGTTTATATTGTTGCTTAAACAGGAAATGAAATTCTTTTTGAGTAAATATGCCGCGAAAATTATTTTTGTATGTGCGTAGAAGAAACGATTAAAACACAAAGTATAAAAAAAAACATTATACAGCTATCTCATAATGTTGGGACCAAAAATAACTCATTGCTTAGGGCCGTTTTACAAGTACGAGAATTCTTACGCAAATTATAACAAAATTTATCCCGAAAATTTTGGTGACAATTTTTGTCGCTACACTTTCAGGTCGTTTTACACAGGTACAAGGTTAGTTCCATTTGCACTTCTCAGTAACCTAAATCTAAACAATTATGATCCACATTTTGCTGGTTTATGGGTTAACTGCTATTTATTTAGGATTTCTGTGATAACGATAATCAAATAACAATTTAATTTAACAAATACGCCTGCTTATAACAACAAATATCGTGAAAATTTATTCCTGTGTAAAATGACCTGAAAGTGTCGCGACAAAAATTCTTACGAAAAATATCACCAAAATTTTCGAGATATTTTTTGTTATGATTTCTGTAAAAATTCTCACTGCAATTCTCACTGTTTCTCTCGTACGTGTAAAACAGCTCTTAGAAAGGCAATGCGCGATATATTCTAATAAGGTTTGTTTGTTTGTCTGATCTAAGCAGATCCGAGGAATTTTACGCGTTTGTTTGTATTTTAGAGCATGATTTGAGCGTGTTTGTTTGTTTAGAGCAAGCAAATCCAGATCACAAAGAGGTTGCTCTTCCTGCTCGGGCCGAGTCCGAGCAATTTTTGTGCAACATAACCTACTCGCACTAACACCGTGTTGTAAACTGTCGTTTGTAAATGTAATCTGATTTATAGCTGCATCAAATATGCACGAAATAGATAATATAATGATACCAATGTGATTGATGTAAAGAACGATCATTATATTTTAAAAACTTCACTTGGTAGGTACATAAACACTAGTATATGATGCATTTTTATTGTAGTCTAGATTCATTAATTTGCAAAATTACTTTTACTTTTCCTATTCATAACAGCTGTGACAATCTGACAATAGTAAATGATAAAATTAAGGTTATATTGTAATTGAGCGCGTTTGTTTGTAACATCTTTAAATCCAACTCTGAGACGCTCTCAAGTTACTCTGATGTCAGTAGGTACTGCTCCAAGCAGACAAACAAACAAAGCTATAGATATATGAGAAAAACTATCAAACAGTGGTGCCAACTGTAGCTAATTGTCACTAAAATTGCGCCTTTTTAGGTTTGTAACGGCGAGAAAAAATATAAATAGCAACTTTTGTTATATGTGCCAGTATCAGGTTTTTTTGTTATTTCAGTCATGTCAGGTGCACTTTAATGGTTATTTACCTCGGTTCCTCCAAGGCTATACCACTTTCTTGTGGAAATAAATCACTGCCAGGACTATTTTGATAGCAAGTTTTATTAAATACCAAATAGAAATTTATACACCCAAAAAAAAAAGAAAAAATACATGGTATAGTATTCAAATCAACATATTAACAACTCAAGAAGCCAAATACATTTGGCCATATGTCGAATATCTATTTTATAAAAATAAAAGTATTATTATAGATCACAACATTATTCTGTATGTAACGCACATACAAATGCATTCACTAACCATAACATTAGAAATTCTACAAACGCTGTCATACGCGTATTTAATATTACCTCATCAGAAATTTTACAAACCTTATCCAAAGACTTGGTAATAGAGTTTATCCTCTTCTCCACATATTTCTTACTTTTCCTAGCTTTTTCTTTGTTCTTTTTCTTCATGTGCTTGTTCCTCTTCCTGTGCCATATATTATCAAATTCACACAATCGCTTGGGCGACCATGTGAGAGTTGTTTCTTCTTCTGTTTTACGTTTGCAACTAATCTTCTTACATCCGTCAATCATGATTTCAGGTACATTTTCATTTAAAGAATCATTTAATTCCTGTAAGAACCTCATTGTTGCTGTATTTTTCTTCTTTATTAATTTCCTTTCGGCCTTGGACAATCTTTCCGTTTTACTGCATTGTGCTTGTTCAAAACTATTATGATTAAAATCTTCAGAACTGTCGGCTTCTATATCCTGTTCTATTCCTAAATGAAGGGAAAGGTTATCAGCATAATATTTTTTGTTGGAAAGAGCAAAACAAACCTTCATCGAAACCATTTGAATCACCATCGTTTGCATTTTCAACAGTCTCTTCATCTTTAATAAAAGACTTTGCGATGATCGTAGCTAATGAATCTTGATGAATTTCAGTGACAGTTTCATTAAACGAAACCGATTTGCATTTCTTCTTCTTTTTATGTTTCTTACTAGAACTGCTACTTGAGCTGCGAGAATCGTCTTCAAAATTAACAACATCATGAGTAGTTTCGATATTATTTTTATGTTTCTCCTTATGCTTAGTTATCTTCTTCATTTTTCTTTCAATGTCGGTTTTCTCATCACATAGAGAAACATTTTGGAGTTTTTTCAGTAACATTTTCTCTTGTTTCTCCAATCGAGATAATTTACCATTGAGCTTTATACCATGTCTAGCGGCTCTATAATAAATAAAACTGCATTTAACGCAATGCAAAGATTTAACAAAGAGAATAAAAGCTGGAATAATAATGAAAATACCTAATAATAAAGATACCTGATAAAATGAGAAATACATGATCAAAAAACCAAAAAATAGATAGAAATTTTAAGAGTTACGCAACCCAGCTAACACAAATATTCATTCAAGAAATTGAAAACTAAACACAAAAACGGCATCACTACAAAAAAAAATGTATTGAATGGATGGATATAGATAATAATAATAACAGATCTTTATATTCAACATTACAAAATGTGAAAAACATGTTAATAAAAGAGAAAAATTGCAAAAAAGAAGATTTAAAAATACAACAAATGATTTCTTTTTGAATTTATTGTATTTAAGTTAATAAATGTTGTTTAATAGTACCAATAATAAAATAAGGCAACAAGATTGTACATTAACTAAAATAGACAAGAATAACATTTAACTAGTATCCACTTGAGTTTATACTACTTGTATAAAAACTTTTTATATTTTACAAAACACACTTTGAAAAGCATGTATGTATTGGCAAACTATCTTTACAAGAAATAAAGAAAAACACACACACAGCTCTTATACCTTATCCAGCATATAAATATTTTTAATTTTATTAATCAATGGGATTTAGTACTCTTGAATTCATTTTGATTATAACTGTAAAGTAGGCCGAAGATATATTATACTTACTTATGTGCAGTACGTCCTCCGCAAGCAGCAAATAATTCTTCGTCTGTCAAGCATTGCATTTTAGGCTTTGCAGGTTCTAAAATATTTGGGATATTGTAATTTACTGTACCATTTTGTGTTAATTTTGCAGTCTTTAAAAATGATCCATATTCCAAATTGACATTTCTCTTTTGAAACTCTTTTAAATAGTTCTTGCTTGACATATCAATTGAGTTCACATTTTTATGGATTACTCTTACATTATCGTTTGTATCGTTGTTGATCTAAAAATATATATTTTCCTTAATTACGCATATGCAGCAACTTAAGTACACGACTTGCTTCAATATTATTTAACGCAGACTGATAGACATTATCCCACCAATTATCTGTGAATTCTTTACTTGGATTATGGCCCACTCCTGTATTATCAAATTTCAATTTAGGTTTTATGGCAGTATTGATGCCATCTTCATTCTTCCCTAAACCTTGGCCTAAAAATTAATGAAGATAAAATAACACAATGAAAACAACATAACCTCTATATAACACTCCACGTTTCGTTTACTGCTAAATTTTACATAAGCTATTGTACATTCTCACCATCCTTCCAACCATATTTTTCTAATTGTTTTCTTGCAAAATCCATTTCAATAGAAATGTTTACAATTCCGGTAATAATTAGTACATTTTATGAAAGAAAGATGAAAGCAATTTAATAAAATGCTAATATGTCCAAGTAATAATAAATCGTAGAAAAATGTTCTCCTTCTTAAATACTTAATAGTGTTGATAAAATCTTCGAAAATAATGAAACATTATACTCAGTTTTAATAGTTTTATAATTCACAAACTTTGCTTGTTGCTTTTTATTTAGCATTAATTACAGTCATACCAACATAAACACTTTCACACTACTATGGTAATAGAAGTAAAAAATAACTAAATAAAACAGAGTTTCATCAAATGTGTTTTCCTACTTTCGGCCAGATTTCGGGTTAACTAACCTATAATTTTGAACTTTGAAAATGTTTAATTAACTCATTTCAAAAGACTTAAGTTGTTGGTAGTTGTTTACCGTTTGAGTGAAATTTAAAATTTCTGGATTATTCTTAAAATTAATTGCGGGAACTTTGAATTTTGTCTAATTGGTGACAATGAATTGAAAACTACGTAAGAAATCCTACTTATCAATTAAGTATTTAGTTTATTATTATCATTTATTATGGTATATTTAAATTTTCATAAATTATAGAAACGTGTGAATAATTTATTATATAGGTGAAATGTCTCTACTATGTAAGCTATTCCTTAAAATCTTGTTAAAATATGTTTTTTTCACATTATGCTCATTGTAACCTCAATTATTTGTTTCAGCAATAAATAGAAACACCAAATTAATTTTTATAAATATATTTATTCTAACATTCATATAGTACAAGAAGAATCATTAATATCTTCATAACAAGAAATGTTTGTAATGACACAACCGCATACAATACAATTTAAATCACTCATTGTTAAATTTATGTTCCTCAATTTGCTATATCTGTACATAAATAATTTATCGAAAGCTGAAAAGAGTATATGGCATTAATTTACATCAGAAAAATTTAAAGTTTTAAGAATGAAAATTATAGCAACATATGGAAGAAACAGGATATCTCAATAAATTAAATAATATTTAAAAAAATCGATGGTTTTCTTCGATATACATATTGTATAAAAAAACACTATGCAGCATCATTCAGTATGCATATTTACTAATCATAATGTCCCCTGATTCTTTTTTTTACAATTTCATGTCAACTTTCTATTTACATTTATTAATCGTGATTAACAATTTGTTTTAGGAACAGCCGATGCGCGTATACACGATTTCTTAGTACGGCGAATAGATCGCCTGTGTAACCCTAGGACTCGCTCTGAAACTCTGAAACACTGGAACACTTTTGTATCTTATGTTATTGGCTTCTGGTTGCTCTATTCTGTAAACATAATCTGAACTTGCTTGATTTACTACAGGGTCGATAATATACCTAGGTCTTTGCACCGTGTTATAAGTGTAATCATTTTGTGGGCTGAATCCAGTAGGGAAATTCCTTATCGGTAAATTTGGCAAGGTCGGATTTAGTGCGTCATTTAAGGTAACGTCGTATTCATTTTCATCTAAATCCAGCGGGTTTTTCTCCACGATTTTCGGAGCTTCTGTGGTTGTTGTAGTAGTTGATATCTTTATTATTCTCGTGACTGGCCGGTTTGGGACTGTTTGGAATTCTTCATCGCTGTATTTATTCCTTATAGGCACCTTTACAACGATTGGCTGTTTAAAGGGCCTATCATCGTCAGTGCTTGGTTGTGATTTGACTTCCTGATCTAAATTTTGTGTTTCTTGGGTTTTACCAGCGTCAGATGTGTCTAAGGCTTTTGCTCCAACTGGTAATAAACCTCTAGACGCATATGGGTTCCCTCCTCTACTCGGTAAGAATGGTCTTTTAAGGACCTTCACTACAGGCTCTCTAGGAGGTTCTCTTGTTGTGGTTGTAGTCGTAACAGTCGTTGTTGGTTCTTCAGAATTATTTTTTCCTTTTTCTGTTTTATTTTCTTCATAATCGTCGTATTCTTCTAGAGGCACTGGTATTCTTCTATTAGGGAAATTCCTTCTGTCTTTACTACCAAAAACATCTTCTCCGTACTTTGGTCTTTTGGGCTTCTCCCTTCTCGTAGCGGTCTCTGCTTTATCTTCCTCAACTTCGACTTTCCTTCTACTTTCATAATCTCGTTTCGCGCTAACTTGTCTTGTGCTTGGATTTTTCCTAGAGCTATCGGCTGCGTATGCTCGTCTAGGTTCTTCCTTCCTTTTGGTATCTTTTCTTCTTCTTCTTCGTCGTCGTAATAATAATCTTCGTCCGCGGGCGCAGGCGTCGTCGATTTAGGGATTTTAGGAGAATATTTGGGTTGCTCGTGCGCTGGCACTGGTGGCCTCACTTTGAGTACCGGTCTTTTCCTCTCATAAATTGACGTTGGCGGTTTCGGTAAAGGTTTGTCGTCACTTTCCTCGTTCCTATTTCTTTCGTTGTTCTTATTCGGTCGCTCATTGCCGTTAGATTCTTCATTTCTACTTCTATCCCTGTCGTTTCTAGGTTTGTCATTGTCAACGACTTCTTCTCCTCGTTTTCTGTCGTAGATTTTCCTCGGTCTCTCATCGCGAAGATGAGTTTTTCGCGGCCGCTCTTCTTCCGGCTCGTCGTCTTCATACTTTCTGTTGTCGTCTCGGTTCTTATTTTTCCTTCTATCGGACACGCGTCTTGGTGCTGGATTTTCTTCGTATTCGTAATCTATCGGCCTTCTATGACCTTTCTTCCTAGGTCGATCATGCGGTCGCCTATCATATTCGTCATCTTCTATCGGTCTCCTCTTCAGTGGCCTCCTGCTGCCACCTTCATCAGAATTTCTACGTCCAACGTCCGGCCTTCTACTGTCAGCTTGATCTTCGTATTCTTCCTCGTCGTACGGACGTCTTCTATAAAGTAAATCTAGTAAACGTATATTTTTCTTTGGTCTTTTATTTTACCTATTCGAGCCTCGTGGTTTATAAGGTCTTCTATTCTCGTTTCTGCGCCCGTTGGGTCTTCTTACGTAGTCTTCTTCTTCGTATTCATATTCCTCGTCATACACCCTTGGTCGGTACCTTGGTCTTTGTCTCCTCACAGGTTTCTCGTAGTATTCTTCTTCATCGTATTCTTCGTCATAATAATCATATGGTCTTGGACGTCTAGGATACGGCCTTCTTGGCCTTTCCGGTCTTCTGGCTGTATTGTTGGCGCGGCAGTTGCGGCTGGTTGTGGGGGAAAAGTATAGTAGGTTGGGGTGGAGGCGGTGGTGGCTTTGGCGTAGTTGTTGAAATGGCTTTGTATAACGCGTCGTTTCTGAAAAAAAAAAACAAAATGGTTATTGTTATAAACTAGACGTAACAACAATTAAAAACTTCAACGTAACAAATAACTTATAACGTAATAACCATGCACAATGAGTTCACAGGAGATAATGAGAAAAAGCGTTTTATTATACATACATACTAGTATGAAGATAATGTTATGCAATGAAAATAAATGCAGGTGGGAATTTATTATACACAGGTATAGAAAAGCCCAGAGAAACCGCTGCATTTATGTGTAGGATTTTCATCAGGATGATATTATTGTAAGCAATGTAGTACCTTACTTGTTTTTTCTATGTGTTATTAAGATTTAGTTACCTGTGCCAAAAGTTCTTCGAATTCAGACAATCCACTTCGGAGACGAAATGGCAAATGAAAGTCTTCTGATCGAACGCCGTATAATTTGCGCATAGAAAATCGTAGCGCACTCCATATAGGCAGTGATGGTAGACCTTCGAAACAAAATAGATGTAAACAAATACCAATTTGTGTGGATGTACTTATTAGCTTTTCAGAAACGTGTAATTAGTCCCGGTTTTTAATGTTATTAAACTTGCATGTACGTGTCATTATAACAGTTCCGCATTTCGGTGCTACGAAACAATAAATGTAGCAATTAGAGAATACAATGCCGGGATCTTAAACCCGGGTTCTCGGGATAGCAAAATTGTATTCTCTAATTGTTACATTTGTTGTTTTTTTTTACAAAATGTTATTTTTTTTTTAATTAATAAGTAATAGCCAATTTAACCGCTGTCATGTTTCACTAAATTCTACATATTGAAAGGCCTTGTCCTTACATCAAGATGGTTACATGTGGCAACCCTAATGACTACACTTTAGCTAATTACTAAGTCTGTGGTAATTTTAAAATAGAAACAATACCGAACAGAATCAATATGTGAGTAGAGAACTGAGTGCTATGAATGAACGCATGTTAAGCATTGCAAACACATGTTAATTTTCTTATGTGTAACATGGTAATAATAAAATAACTCATCATAATTTCCTTATTTTAGTGTAGTAGTATATTTAAGCTTTTACATTATAAATGATATTATCTTTCGAACTTTTGAAAAATATACAGGATAACCCATTAAAAAAAACATTATTTTGACAGTTATCTAGCAAACGAGCAAGTCAATTGTTTTTCTATTGAATGTAGGTTTTTTTTTTAAATTTGCCGATTTAACCAACATCGTAGGATTAATATTAACGGAGATAGGGACATTGATTAATTAACTTGGATTAGCCTGTATACTGTGGCGCGCACCATTTTTAAATTTGAAATTTGTATTTCCCGCTGTGCCGGCAGATGGCACCACTTCCTTAGAGCGGAGATTACGAGACTGCTCATAGAGGACGCTAGTATATGATGCAGCAATTCATAATCGAAATTTCTAGCGCGAATTGACTCGAAATTTTAGGAAAAATTCAAGTTAATTCAGAGCCAAGCGCGGCAATTATAGACGCGCGCGCGAGTGGAACGAGTAGATCAGTTTGTATCGGAAAGCGTATAGCGAAAAGTCGAAGCGAGCGAGCGGTGGTAGTAAATCAGCTTAATTAAATAGCAGTTTAAATAAATCATAGTATTTTAAGTGGATTAGTTTAGTAAGCGTTTTTAGTTGTGTTATTTTATTTTTACTAGACTGTAGGTGTAGAAATAAATACTTATTATTAAATATATCGTCTGTGCGATTATTTGAACCCCGAATTCCCCCCCGAATAATTCTTGAAGTACTAAACACTGCAGATAGATGTTTAAGATAACAAAACAAGTTCTTAACAAAAGATTGTTGAGTTGACTAAAAGTATAGTTAGTCTAACAAGAGAAACCCCCAATAGCCAAATTTAAATTTCCCGCCACTATTTTTGGTGACTAACGTAAACCCATTAAAATAACTATTAATGTAGTACAAAATCGTAGGTATTTTTATGTTTCAAAGTTGAAGTTAGTAAGAATAATTGCGGGCAATTTAAATTTGGCTATGTGGGACATTGTGAAGACAATCATATTATTTTGTTGATTCTATCTTAAATATTTAACACACCCTATGAGTTTATTTATGAATAAGTGTTGCAAACCAAATTAGAACTAATTTAATGTAAATTATTATGTTGAAATGACGATTTTTCCCAAACCTAGTCCCGCATTTTTAAACAGCTGCTCTGATCTAAATTAACAAGGAAACACAGGTAAGTGTGTCTCAGCGATTTAAATGAAACTTGGTCTTTATAACGCGTAACAAGCGTAACAGCAACGGTAAGTTTCCTAGCTGATAAATCCCTCGTTTTCAGAGGGTGGAACACCCTATCGGCAACACTACCCTTCGCTATCTGCTTTAATATCTCAAAAATTATAAAACATCTCAAAACAAGTTTTAGATAAATATTTAACTATTTTAGTAGTATTAAAGGATAGCGACAATGGTTTCCCTCTCACAGTTATTATTTACCGGTAACAACCTCCACCCCAAATACGAAAATTTTTTACTTGGTAAAAAAAAACACTTATTTACACTGGCCGACAAAATTAATGTCGTCATTTATAATAACTATTAAAACTGCCCATCATTTGTACAAGCGTGCGTTCGCCTGCCTTTGGCTTATCCAGGTAGAAACTTTATCGGAGTAACTACGTGTAAAACACTTGATAATTATAAAAATTAGATAGAAAATACGAAAATCCACTGTCGACAATGACATTAATTTTGTTAGGTAGTGTACAATTCCATAAATCCATATAATTTTTGCATTTAGTGAATTATTTAAAAAAAAAAATATTTCCCATGGATGAATAGTTGCAAATGCCCCCGAATTTAATGTTATCTAAAACTTCAACTCCGTGCTTTTCCTTCTTTTCACCTGACGTCGTAAACGGTTAAATTTCGGCAGTGTTGTGTCATGTGCTATTGCGAAAAGTATGTCACTAGATAATACCTTCGATTCACATAGACAAACCGTGACTTTACAGTCGTAAGACAAGCCGAGGCAATGAAGACAATTTCGGTATCAACGCCAATGAATTGCAGCGGCGAAAACAGAAATAAAATTATAACTGAATACTTTCTATTTGAAACTCTTTTTTTCTTTGTAGTTGGCGAGCAACGGTCGCGTACATGAATCTGTAATGATCGGCACGCGTCAAACGACTCGATTACATTACATAATTTGGTGTTTGTAAAGGTCGGTACATGTAAATTTTGATGGGATGTTCAAATAGAGGGAGCCACATACCACACACATACTTTACTCGTCTCTTCGTACGAAGAATTAGAAATATTTGCGAAGTCAAGGTAAAATTTGTGTGGGTATGATGCATCCTATATAGTAATTCTTGTGATTGCTTAATAATTTTTAAATGAATGGCAATGATGAATATGCAAAGCTTGCAAAGAAGCCTTCACTTTTTTTTTATTATTATAAATTACACAGGACAATAGATTTATTATAGATCTTTTAAATATAGTATACCTACCCAGTAAACCAAATTCAAATTTCCCGCAATTATATTCAGCAACTTCAACTTAAAGGTATTCAAATAACTATTAATCTAATACAAAATCGTAGGTAATTTCATGCTTTAATGTTGAAGTTACTGAAAATAATTGCGGGAAATTTGAATTTGGTTCACTGGGATACTATATGAAGCTTAGAAGAGACACATATTTTACTGAAGGAAATTGAAGCCGTTCATTATATTTGAGTTCGTTGTTATTACAAGGTGTAGCTCGCCCTCTATATTGTCAGGATTTATTGTCTATCTTCTTGCATTTTATTCAAAAACCTAAAACTCAAAATGTCGCTGTTGCTTTGGTATTTAAGTACAATTTTGGATTACAAACCGGTTATAAGTATTTTATCTAAATGTATTGAAGGATTTGTCTAATTTACACTTGACAACCGTTTATTTGCGATGTGAAAATTTATATTTTGTCAAAAAAATTAGTTAGTTCAATAAAAAGATATTTTATTATTGCAAATAAATTGAGGTTAAATTATTTGGTTCAGGTAATCAAATACTTTTTTAATTTTATAAGTAAATTTTGGTATGGTCAATTAGTTTTTTTTTAGTATACTCTGTGTGTGTAATCTTATTTTTGTACGATAAGCTTATTTATTTGAGGAACAGAGATTTCACAAAGAATAACTTTTCATCGGAAGATTAATAATAAAGGCTCTGTTCTTCTTATCAACTCCATCTAGAAACACACTGTATAAATGTAACTACCTAAACTTTGTATTTATATTAGGGTAGTATAAACTTTTACAAACGAATAATACTTGTTACATTTTTCCTGTTGTGTAAAGCTGTTTTAGTTTTTAATTTTTTATGGAATGATCCAACATGAACTATTCATCAAGAATTTTTTTCCCGCTAGACAAATCGCAATTACGTATGAAAAGTGGCAGTTTTAGTACCTATATCCGATTGACTTATATGCTAACACGAGCAATAAACCAAGGTTTACTTGGCAAATTAAAATTAATAAGTTCTTATGTTAAATAAAAATTTCAAAATTTACTGCAGTAAGAAAGGTTTAATGTCTCAAAACTTGAATGTCTCAACTTACGTTTAAGAAGATCCTTCATAACAGAACTTTCGTGGCATTATATTAATTAATTTTTCGCAATACTCATCGTTAAAATTTTTAAACACCATAGATTTCTAGTAATCATTTAATTGCAGCATAGATGAAACAGTTTAATCGATATTCTTGATTAAAATGGTATTTAGTCAGCGTGTGTTGCATGTGTACTAGCAAACAGCTACAAATTATAAAAACAATCATCTAGTAAATAACAAAAGAATTTCACTTTGAGAAAGTGTTAATCGGGGTAACAAAATAATTCACCACAATGACAGAAGTTTTTACCATCTTCGGCTAGATGTTTTTTCGACAAAACCAGTTCTTTTAAAATGCAAAACATGTGGGCGTTCTTTAATTAATAGGTACTAAATAAATGTAAATCTGTTCGGGTAAAGTTAAATTCACATTAATATCAATTTGAATTTCCTTTTAAGTCAATGACATTTTTTTTACTTACATAAATATTCAAATATTTGAACATTTTTTTCCAGTTGAAAATTCTGTATCTATCTATGACGCACGTTATGTTATTATTACTAATAGGACCAGCAATTTTATGTGAATTTTATAGCGCCTTGGTATTTGGCGCTAATATTTTAAGAGGTTTGCCATCAAAATATCTTTAGAATATATGTAGCGCTGTGAAAAAAAGTTGTTTATGCAAACCACATACAGAATGTTGTGCCACCTACAGACGTTGAAGTAACGGTAGCATCATGACTCAAACACCATTTCGTTCTTTTTTGCTAACGTGCTATTATTTGCAAATATGCTGAGAAAAATTTGAAACCACAGTAAATATTTATTAGCACTCATTTTATTCGCATCGTCTTTTAAATAACGCCCTGCTTACGCCAGATTATTATTTAAGGATAATTATTTCAATTCATATGGAATATTAAAATGTTTTTATTGGACTTCAACAGTTTCTTTCTGACAGCAAACCCTACAGAAGTTTGCGTTTTTATTAATAAAATATACACTATAATCAGAGCTGCGAGTTTCGCTGACGCACCAGAAGCGTCACGTTTGTGGCTTTATAATAATGAGGAATTGAAAATTGTTTGGTAAAAATTATACAGAATATAGTTATATATGCTCTTTCATGAGAAATTCTTATTTCTTTTATAATAAAGTCATCGTAGAACATATTAAAATTGAAACTTCTGGAATTGATATGTGGAAATATGCAACCTTTATATGCCGGCGGAGTGATTCATTTATTGTTAAGTTGTTGACGCGATCTGGCAAAAGGCAAGTGAAATGTCACTAAACTGGCCCTTAGTTAAGAAAGTTTGAAGTAGTGTTCCACAAGTTATGTTACGTGTGATTTTCAAAAATGGAAAGCCGTGCAAGAGGCTGTAAATATCCTCTTGACAGTTTTTGTTATGCTTACGGATTATTTGTTATAATATTTTGTCTTCAAAATTATAAATCAAGACATGGGTGCAACTGTGCTGTATTTCGTGTTACGTCAAATTAAATAAGCAAAAACAAGAGTTCTTCTAAATTTCTGTGAGAAATGTTGATCATTTGGCGTGAACTAACAAATTACGTCACGGACTTCTGTCCTATAAAAATGAAAGGTAAATCTGTAAGCAAATCGTTCAAAAGAACTGCTTGTTAGCTTTTACCTCCAATTCATACAAATTCCTTCTAACGAACCACATAAAAAATGTTGGGATCTCGATTAAAAAAAAGGAATCTTTTACATTCCACTGCAAAAAACTCTGTACTTATTGAAAAATCATCATCAAAAAATCAGTTCTCTTTACAAAGTTGTAAGAAATTTCTGTTACTGCACTGATGCAAATGGACATTTGCATATGAAATGAGTATTGAATATAATCCTGCAGAATGGCGATTGTTTATCGACTCGTGGAAAACAAGTCTCAAAGCCGTATTACTTTATAATGGTAAGTCGAATCCATCAATTCTATTGGCTAATTCCACAAACACAAAAGAAACGTATGACAGTAAGTTAACTACATTAAATCTTATTCAATATTTAAATCATATTTAGTAATCTATGGCAACCTTAAACTTATTTCCTTATTACTTGGACTACAAGGAGAATTTGCCAAATATTGTTGTTTTTTGTGGGATAACCAAGTAATTCAGCAGCATTCCCAAATAAAAGAATAGCAGCCACGGACCAACATTGTTCCTGGAAATCTAATATAAAATATGAGCCGTTACTGGATTCCAATTTGAGTGATTCTACTCGCTCTACACATTAAATTACGATTGATTAAACGATTAAACTGTTTATAAAATCACTAGAGAAAGAAGACAGCTGTTTTAAGCTTCCACAGCTGTCTGATGTGAATGTTCGCGAAGGAATGTTTGTTGGTCCACAAGTTAGGAAGCCATCCAAATATGAAAATTTTGAACATAGCCTGAATGATTTAGAGCTGGTATGGCATGGACTTCTTTTAAAAATGTTTGCAAAGTTTTTCAAATCAAAAAAGTGAAAACTACCGAGATATCGTGGCTAATTTCTTAGAAAACTATTTATGGTGCCGAATGACCCTCAAAATAATTTTTTTTCATTCACATTTGGCCTTTTTTGAAATTGTAGAAATTGTAGAAATAATATAAGGGTAGCGGGATCCCGTTATGATGGAAGATTTTTGCTGGTTTCTCATTAGAGAAGACAACAGCCAATACAAAAGGAAGAAATAACTCTATTTATGCAAAACTCTGATATAATTTTCTTTGTGTACAGTTAAATGTTTTTTTTTTTGTATTTTTGATACTAATTAAACATTCTAGAATTTGTTATGTCTAGATTTTTGTACGTTTGACATATCAGTTACCTTTTTACTACCCAAAAAAATGTACAGTGCCCCTGAATCACCATCTTTCTCCATAAATAACCATAGCTAATGTGAAACATACTTACTTGACATTTATGTGGCACACTTGCATAGAAGCCATCATGCAGGCCATCACACTTGAAATTAATATCTTTAGGTAGCCCATCGTAAAACGGATATTCACTAAGATTATACCCGTTCAATTCCCTAGGAAGATTGGGATCCCAGATGTAATCAATTTGTGGAATTCCAGTTAGTTGCCCTGTGGTATTTCCTGTTGTGGTTTCTGGACTGCTGGCTTCGGTGACGCTCTGAAATCAAAATCCGCAATTATGGCTGGTAGAAATAAAAAAAAAAACACAAAATTAAACGTTAGTTACATGTATAAATTGATAGTACCGAAATATGTCCAGTTAGTTCTTTTACCTGCCCTTCCTTCTATTTACATTTGTATTCAACATTATATCTTGAGGATTTATGTCTTTGACAAAGAAATGCATGCATGCATGCAAGTACTTGTACAAGGATTTTACCATCTGAATATTAATTTGGGCACGCATAGGATGTCCCGAAGATAAAATCTCGTATGTTGTACGTTAAATTAAATTTATTCATTCCAAAAATTTTCAACATGTACAATAAAACGTATAGGTACATTATTTGTTCCAAATGACATTATTTGCAGAATACACATAGCAAACCATAATATGTGTGCGTGTACCTATTTACAATACGGATTTGGAAAAGAAATGAATGTAAGTAATGTTCCTTTTTGGTTATACAAATACCACAAGTTGCAATTAACTATTTATATCGTGTTCATACGGCAGTAAATAAATGTTCTTGCTCTAAATACAAACCAGCAACGACGATAGAATTGCTTGTTTGGTTAAAGCAGTTACGGGTAAATTGTAATTGGCGAATTGCAGTTGTTCTAGATTTTATAAACGTGTAAGCGTAAGTATCTAATTAGCTCACGTTTAACATAGAGGAAAGTGAAGAATATTGTATTATTTATAACTAATTATTATAAAAGAAATGTTTTACAAATGCAGTACGTTTGCAATTTTTTGTTATATGTATTTTAAAGATACACTGTTGAAGATTTTAACACTTTTTTGACTAATTTAATAGTCAGGAGAGGTCCACACTCTTTTCGTGTTATTTTGTCAAGAACTATAGAAGTTTAAATTTGACGAGCAAAGATAGTCAAGTATTGTCTATTGCTAAGGGATTATTTTGTCCGACACGTGGAATTATAAAATACTTCTAGCGACATTTTATTTGATCTAGACTAGACAAATTTACTAGCTGTTTAACTAAATGAATGCGATCTATTGGGTGTTTTAACACCATTTTCTAAACACAACGTCCTTTTAATATGCAACTCCTATTTCTTAGTGCTATAATATTCTCTTTTTAAGACGTTTTCTCAATTATAAATATACAGAACCACTCATTCAAGAGTTTTGGTTTCAACTAAATGTACTAATTTTAAAATGATTTTTTGAGAACCATTATAAAATTAAGTGAATGTTTATGCTATTTGATTCAAATCTGAACTAATTACGTAAATAGTTGTTCCCAATACATCTTTAAGATGTTGAAATTTTTTATGCCCACTGGAATTAACGTCTAATAACACAAGGTTACACTTTGCAGGTCAGTCACATTTGCTGGTTTGTTTGGATGTTAATACGGAGAAACAAATCCGAAAACAGATACACGTGCAATGCAGGTGGTGCGTATAATGCAATACCGTATTAGATTAGGTGGGGTTTCTATATTTCTATCCGAGAGAAAAATTCTGATTGGTTGACGCTTCTGAATGTCTAGAAAAATAGTCAATCCTCATATCTGAACAAAGAATTCACACGAAATTCTAGTAATTTCTGTTCTATTAAATACGCGTAGTCAACTCGTCTGGCAAAGTTTGGAAAAATCAACACTAAAATTTGACTAGCGCAAAATTAACGCCAACACCGTAATATTTTCAACAGTGTACCAAGTAGTAATAGTATAAAAAATACTCATTTACTGTCAAATAATACTTCTTGCGATAACGACTTAATTTACCTACAATAAAATAATACAGATTTCTGTAACTGAAGGTTTAATAGAAATATGAACAGATAATTAACAGTTTTCTAAAAATAGATACAATAGATAGAAAAGTGATGATAATCAACAGATGTTGGGCATCCATTTTTTTTAGATCTCTCTTCGCTAAAATAATCTACTGGCAAAACAGTATTTTCAATTATACAGGGTGTATCAAATAAAAAAGTAAATTTTGCTTGGATGTTAACTACATGACATATAAAGCACAAACTCGCCGTAACCAGATTTCATCATTAAAAAAATAAAAAAAAAGTAAAATTAAATAAAAATTCTTTAGTCCGATCCTGATGCAAGGAAACGTCATTAAGCATCCGCTAAACGCGGTATTATGTATAAATACATTGCACTCGTTTGGTATTATTCATAATGGTACGCTGTAAGTTCATTTAACGTCATTCTGAATAAATAAAGGCCAATCGGCCAGTGTGCCTTTGTAAAAATAGCAAAACTGAGGCATTTTAAATTTCTCCTTTTTATAAAATAAACATTTCTTACTTGTTAAGAGCATTCTACGTGAGTCTACAAAGTATTATTTTTAATATCCTTAAACGTTCGAGTTTCACCGGATATGCGACTTCAGTAGTTACAAAAAACGTAAATATTTTTCTTTTGCTTTGTCGAATCGAGAGTTAGTTGTTAATAAACGGTACCATATGAATCTGAGTTATTTCTTTTGGATTTATTTAATCAAATAACGCAAAATGAATTGAATCGAATTACACAGAAATAAATGTAGATACAGAAAATTTGCAAACACGTCTTTTTACTATGATGTCGCGCGAAAATGATTCTATACATTCCCGCGCTTTTGCCGATGCATCAAGCTTCGATTTTCTTTGTATAAAATCATGATGGTCCTGAAAAGGATCGTTTTTTCGAGACGGGAAGAATTTAAATAAAATGTTCGAAGTGGCTTGCACTCCAAGCTGCGATCCACACAAAACTAACAGCGGTAATGACTGAATGATAGTGGTATGTGGGGGTATAAGCGGGACAGCATTTATTTTGGGCACAGGTGCGGCTCTAGCCCACGGTATATACAAAATATTTTTTTCTCGTTAACGCTTACAGATAGACTCCCTGTGCGTTAAGACTTTTTGATCGTATATGATTACAGCTGCTACATATTATTATATTTACCTCTATATCTGATACACTCTGTATAGAATATATTTTATTGTCATCGTTCTGTTAAAAAGAACATAGACATTGTCAATCACATTAATACAAAAATGTACAGGGCACGTCATTACTAATAGACACATGTTAAATATTCTTCAATGGAATAGAAGCTATGTTCATACAAAGAAGTTTTTAGTTTAGTTTTGAAATTGAATTTGCTACTACAAGTTTTTATATCTTCTGGTAGTTTATTGAAGAATATTATATCTTTATATGCTGGGCTAATTCAAATGCTTTCGTACTATGTACAGGTATACTTTTGTTTATTCCATTACGTACTAAATCAAGGACAGCAAGAAACGTCAAAGGACTTGCACAACATGCAACGTACATTTGTTTTTGCAAGGTAATTTGTTTTTTAAAACCAGGCGTGGCGCCTCAGAACATAATGCCATACCGGAATCGTGACTCCGCATACGTGAAATAAAATATTCTAAGCGAATCAATGCTTACGGCATCTCTAAGATATCGCAGTCCACAGACAGTCAAATCCACTGTCAAACTAGTGCCAGTCTGCAATAATCAAGTGTCGACTGTAAATCATTGACATAAATTAGAAATGGGGTGGGACCTAATATTGAACCTCGCGGAACACCGCATGTCAAGTCAATGTAATCGGAACTACATGCCATTATCATATCTTGAATGCCCTTAACACTAACCACTGCCTTCCTACCAATCAGGTATGAATAAAACAAGTCATAGAATTCAAATCGAACAGCAATACAGCGTCATGAAAGCAACGGCAAGTCAAATCGAACAGAAAAGCTTACAGCTGCGTTTGGCGGTGTGACGCTAATGCCAAAACGAACATACCTAATAGATCTCTTAGGCCGCAGTGTAATATCAGCCTCCATTCATACATACACACAACAAATAATCCCTACAAAAAATAAGAAAGTTATTTCTTCTAAAAACATTAATTTGCTGTTTGAACAAAACAACACTTCAACATCAACTAATTGAAATGAACTGAAAACATAAATAAATAGAAACAAGAGTATTGGGTTTGTCTCATTGTCCGTCAAACTCATCTTAGATGACTGATCTGTTTGGTGGAAAATTATCGTAAATTACCTTCGCTATGCATGATGAAACTGTCAATACCATCGCTAAGTAAACATTTATGTGAGGAACAATCTCTCAATTTGCTGTTTTGTATAAACATTTAACAACACAATTAATTGTTATTGTTCTTTTAATTAGCATGGCAATTTTAGAACAAGCTCGGCTAATGTAGTTTCTACGTTGACGTCGTATCTACTATGTAATTGTGAAAAGTGTAAGTACATTTGTTGTGTTAATTTAACGTAAATGATTTGCAATCCTTACATAAGGTATGTGCAGAAAGATTGTCGCGTCTTCTGTATGCATTCAGCACTTAATGCGGAAGAAAATGTGGATATTACCATACATAAACAGCTGTAAAATATCTTGTGCTTTCATGTTTTCATGAATTATATAATTTTTTTGCGATATTATATTCATCATATGTCTATAGAAACATAATAACTCGCCCAAAAAGATATTGCAAATTAATTTCTAAAGCTTTTTTAAAATATTCTAAAATAAATATTTTGCTTTTCGGAGTTAGGTTACCTGTCTACTTATGTACATGATATTTGCATATTACACAATAATAATTTGTAAAGATTTTCTTACATCTGCGTTTAAATTAAACTTTCTTATGTTTTGCAATATACCTAAAGATTGCCATCATCTCCCTGTTTTTATAAGACATAATATGAAAAGTGCAATGGCAATGACATTGTTTACAGATATAATCCTGACACGCCTTGTTGGATCTTCAACCAACGGATACTACCTACGCGGTACAAAGCACCATTTAAAACTGTAAACAAAGTCTTTATTGAATCACGTTACCTTTTAAAACTCCTTTGCCCACGAACTTGCAGCTTTTGTGTGTGGGTAGCAAGTCAATATTATGGTAATCCAAAAAAAAAAGTATAGAAAGTCTTAAGCCTAAATAATAATTACTGAAACATGAAAAATGTATTCTCAATATTTTGAGGTAGTGGTGGGACTGTTTATCTGTGTGCGATAAAGATTATAAAAGTTGACTTGAAGTCAATTTTCTCAAAAAAGTTACGACAGGTATGTAGATTTCTATGTTCTTCAGAGCTGTTACGTAACATTTGTTTAACCAACAATTTAACTTTGCAATATGTTTTTAATGTACGCATTTAAAGCTAATTCAAGATGTCTGTCTATCACCTTGACTTTTGCGTCTCGCCTAATTAATAAAGAAAACAATTGCAATAACCGTGATGGTCGAGATCTACACATGTAACAAATTCGTCATTATGAAACGGTGTAGAAAGTGTTGCAAGTAGACCGTGACAGAATTCTTATACGACTTGTATTAAGTTTTCAGCGTGATTGACGGCGATAACTGCACAAGGTATATATAATGCACTTGTCCTTTCATCAATAATAAGCTTGTCGTTTATTGTATTCGACAAAAAATTAAATTGTAAGTGGTTAACATTTCTATTTGGTATAAAGAAACTTATCCTTTTAAGAAAATTATTGCGTTATAAACGGATAATTTTCTACTCATCCCAGATGATTTATGCATGGTTAAATGTGAAGAGCATGCACAGTATTTCAGATGAAATATCAAGTGGCAATGTTAGAGTGCTTGTATAATTTTAAACTGAGGATAATTCGACATAGGATATATTCTCGGCGACGTATGCACTAGCTGCCGTTGCAGAAAACATGCTTACAAAAATTTTTAAATTCTACCAGAAATTTCTCCATTCATAGACGACATTCTTAATTTTCCAACACTGAGTTTTATAATATATTGTACCGGAAACTATACACATACGGTTTTCTTATGTGCAGTTGTAAAATAAAAATGTCAATGCGTTGGTGACTGGCGTGTAGGCAACCAGTTATACTAGTCATTTGACATTTCAATATTAATTATTTCTTATTTAATTTCATGACATACAAAACAACATAAGCGGGTAAAGCTTTATGCCACAGTAAGTTTTCAAAAATGACTACGTTTAAGTACCTTTGTTTGGTTTTGAAAAGAATACAGAACGTTTCTAATAAATTATGGCACGGTTCTAATGTATATTTTTACGTTATTGTGACCTGCTTTACCTTTTAGGTGAAAAAAAAATAATAACAATAATCGTTTGAAACAAATCGGGTGATTTTGAGGGCCACACAGAGAAAAATAAAGCAGTCATAATAGCTAATTGCAATTAGATAACTGAACAGTTGCTGAATCACCTAGATATTTAGCTTATTTATATATTCATTTTTGATGTATTAACATATTTAAATTAGGTGATATATAAATAGTTAATTTAAATAAAAGAATATTTAAAGTGACTAAATTTTACTTATTATACGATGAACTAATAACTTTTACTCAAAACTTCTATTACTATATATTTTATATTTTATCCATGCTATAGTTAGACAAGCCGCTTACAAAATAGAAGGATTGTCCATATTAGCCGAAAAATATTCAGA
This sequence comes from Protaetia brevitarsis, assembly GCA_004143645.1. NCBI lineage: Eukaryota > Metazoa > Arthropoda > Insecta > Coleoptera > Scarabaeidae > Protaetia > Protaetia brevitarsis. The sequence continues at coordinate 2,821,231 of RXPK01000234.1, read as the reverse complement.
AAGATATTTTGTTTGGATAAATCAACTAAAGTAAATAGATAAAACAAAAGTTTCTACATTGTTAGGTGTATTTACTTTTGCACAGGAACTTGCACTCTGCAATGCACCATGCTTCCCAAATTCAGTGCTTACTGCGTTGTTAAAGTTAGTGGCTCTTATTAATTGTGAAGTGTTAATTGTGTATATTCACAACACAAGTAGATAGTGCTATCACACTGTTGAAAATATTACGGTGTTGGCGTTAATTTTGCGCTAGTCAAATATTTTAGTGTTGATTTTTACAAACTTTGCCAGACGAATTGACTACATGTGTTTAGTAGAACAGAAATTACTAGAATTTGGTGTGAATTCTTTGTTCAGATATGAGGATTTACTATTTTCTCTAGACATTCAGAAGCATCAACCAATCAGAATTTTTCCCTCGGATAGAAATATAGAAACCCCACCTATTCTAATACAGTATTGCATTATACGCAACACCTGCATTGCACGTGTATCTGTTTTCGAGTCTGTTTCTGCGTATTAACATATCCAAACAAACCACCAAACGTGTACTGACCTGCAAAGTGTAACCTTATGTTATTACACGTTAATTCCAGTGGGCATAAAAAATTTCAACATCTTAAAGATGTATTGGGAATAACTATTTACGTAATTAGTTCAGATTTGAATCAAATAGCATAAACATTCACTTAATTTTATAATGGTTCTCAAAAAATCATTTTAAAATTAGTACGTTTAGTTGAAACCAAAACTTTTGAATGAGTGGTTCTGTATATTTATAATTGAGAAAACGTCTTAAAGAGAGAATATTATAGCACTAAGAAATAGGAGTTGCATATTAAAAAGACGTTGTGTTTAAAAAACGGTGTTAAATCATCCAATAGATCGCATTCATTTAGTTAAACAGCTAGTAAATTTGTCTAGTCTAGATCAAATAAAATGTGACTAGAAGTATATCATAATTCCACGTGTTAGTTGGACAAAATAACCCCTTAGCAATAGACAATACTTGACTATCTTTGTTCGTCAAATTTAAACTTCTATAGTTCTCGACAAAATAACACGAAAACAGTATGGACCTCTCCTGACTATTAAATTAGTCAAAAAAGTGTTAAAATTTTCAACAGTGCAACAGCGCATTATAAGACTGGACAATCTCATTTAACAGAAGATCTTGAAAGTAAGTGATAAGGTAAGGAGCTGAACATTGAAAAAATCTAAATGAATTGATTTTAGAATGTAAATTGACAACGCAAGTGGTAATCTATAACCTATAAATTGCTAAGTTATCCATTCACTTCACTAGTAATGATCTGTATTTTTTAAATTTATAAATTTTGTCAAAATTAATAAAACATATTTTATACTGCTAATTGTTTTGAAAGTTTATTTACGCTAACTTTATATCCTTGTCAGATATAAAACATAGTACTTTGCACAATGTAAAAAAGGTCGTTTAAAAATCGGTCAAATTTTAATAATTTGAATTATTTACGATTATAACCGGTAGTTTAAACCAACTGTAAAATAAACCTGATTAACTGATAACCGAGGAGGAAAGAAAAATCCTAAAATAATCAAAAAATAAACATTTAAATGTAAAACTTAGATAAACGTAATAATTTGATTCCATATTATAGGTATGCTATGCTTATCCTAAAGAAATATCGTGTTAAAATAACAGTTTTTCATTTACTTCAGAATTGCTTTCAAATGGTGAGTATAACTTACATGTATATCTACTTTCACGATCAACAGTCTATTAATTACTAATTAGTTTGTAAGTTAATTCAAAGGAAAGCGAAAAATGTACTTTTGTAAAACATGATATATCAGAAGTTATAATAAAAAAAAGTATGATGCTAGCAAATTCACATCTGGACAACATCCTACATATATACTTGTACATTAAATAATTATGGCTATAAAATCACAACAATATGTTACATAATACTCGCCTAAACCCAATCTAAAAATAGTCGAATGAATCGAATGATTGGAATAATTTATCAATAAAAATATCGCAAACGTAATGTTCCTTTATTTACGTTCTTTGTGGTAAATGTTTAAAAATGCAAATAGAAACTTATATAGAATGTGGTTTACCATTTTGGTAATGTCTAATAATGAATTAATTCAGTGAGTAAATTATGTAATAATTGTTAGTAAAATGATTTAATTATCAATTAAACTGTTACCGTAATTAAGTTGATAATTATAAAAATTAGATACTCTTAAAATAAATTATGATAAATATCTCTGAGCTTAAAATAAAGAATGAGAAATATACCCACAACGCTCACGCAATTATTCTCCATGTTTGGAAACAATAAATTGCTTATAATTTACGTTAATGTGTATAACGCCGTATGCGTGCATATTCTCGTGTTGATAAGCACGTAATTGTCGTTCAAAATTCACAATGGCCTAACAGTTAGTTGTTTTCACGATTGTTGCAATTTGCATACTATTACTGTAGTAATTACCGCTTAGTCTGTAAATGAAGTCGTTTAACGACGCATAGCAGAACTTTAAATGAGAATAAACCATATTTCATTTCATTTTCATTACTAATTATTAAAACACTTTTTTCAAATAAAGCGGTAGCTAAGTGTGAAAAAATAAATGTTGAATAGTTTAAATTATAAATATGATTAGTAATTATATTCGGTTTATTAACATGTAAAAATCGAGTTCTAACTGAAACCCTTAAACATAGAAACGTGAAATTTGAAAGGATAGGGAAATAAAGGAAAGTTAGGTCAATGGTCATCGGGGTCTACATTTCTAAGCCTAACTTCACTTAAAACAACAGCCTCCCAATATGGCAGTTTGTTATTGTTTACATTGCTACTTGCATAAATTAGTTTACTCGTCCGTTTAATCTATATGATTTACTTGTTTATCTATTTATTTTACGTATTTTATTAGTTTTAAATTACCCCTGTTGTTTTAAAAACACTTAATGAAACTTGATAAGGTGCATTGTGTAAAAGGTAAGGTTGGTGGCCATAAGATTTACATACTTTTATATATTATATTGTTAGGTTTAAGTGAAAAAACCGTGAAAGAAGACGCCGATGGGCATCATGCTATTGGGCCATTCACTCTTGCACGATAAATTCTGATGTTATCACGATGGTCGCAGATTCTTTGAATTTTCGAATGAATCTATTATCTTCAACAGGACACGAATTGAGAAAGCATATATAAGAAGGACAAGAATACAAAAAGTATATACCCCCACCACTAATGACTTTAGTTCCTCTATTCTACGTCAACATTTACGATGACGACATATGTACTTCTCGTTTTGGGTTCACTATAATGGAATTTAGATTCATGAAGACCTTCTAAACGAACGACTAACGCTGTCATTTTAATTGGACTGTGAACCACAAGTGAAAACTATGTTTCAAGAAGGATAACGACCTAAAACGTGTTAAGAAGACTTACTACCTACTGTAGTCGTTCTAACGTAAGAGAAAGGTGTGATTTTGATAAATGTCTGAAGGTGAATTATTAATTTTGCGATTTTCGTCATCATATTCGAATCAGAGTACTAAAAGCTAAGAATGTTTCTTGTTGAATTATTTTCCTTAAAATCTCCACAGTGCCAATATCAAAACTATCATCTGCATGTAAACATAATCATTTTATTATTTGCTCACATCGAAAAGAGGTGCGGCAAGTATGAAAATAATAGCAATTTTCTTGTATCTGCACATTTGTGATATGTGTCTCTTTGATGTTAAAATTATACCTACAATGTACTCTTAGTTTACCTATTACCAAGGTTCACCTTTTACTTATGGTATATCGTGATTTAACATCATGGTTTTTTTTCTTTAACGCATTTAATTATTTTTATACATGAAAGAAAAAAAAAATAATTGCTGTTTATTTGCATATTCCTAAGATTACTTAATTACTTCAGAATAATAATAATTTTATAGATTTTTTTTTGTACACCAAGACATCAAAGTGGAATTGATAGATGGTTTCTAGAATCCTAATTATTATTTTCCATCTACTAGAGCTAATCTTTCAGATTTTAACGAAAATGTACTTTTAGCTTAAAGAAGATTCATTTAGAAATCCTCACAATTTAGAATATTTAATACTTAACCTGTTCATAATACACATACAACATATTGGTGATTCAAAAATAATCATTTTTCAGACATCAAAATAGATAGTTTCATTTAATATTCAATTTTACTGGAAATAAGTTTGTTGACACCAGTTAAGGCTCGTAATACCAAAATAGCAGAGGATCAAACTGTGTTAAAATACAAAAACTTGTACCAGAGGAATGAGGTTAAAGTGAGTAAAATTTGATTAATCTAACATCTTTTGTTTAGAGGTGTGTGGATCTAAATACCGATTACTTGAATATTTTTTCAAGAAATAGTCAAAATAGAACAGCTTACTTGTTATTTATATTGCGTTGTTGCACACATCCATCCAACTTATGGTGTTATGCAGTCTAGAATTTTTTTGATGTCTATATTTGTTATAGCCACGGATATCGAAGATCCAATGTGAATTACTTTCACATCACAAAACAACTCTAACTCAAATACCTTGGCATGCAGGCGTTTTCATCAATGCAATTCCAATGCTATCTAATATGTACCATACAAAATACGATAATTGTGGGTAAATGGAACTTGTAAAACTGGATGTAATTACGTACTTTAAATAAAAAGAAAGTTGTCCGACTAACTTTTTTGTACCTACTAATAAAACTATTACAATCGAATTCGCAAAATTCTTTTGCTTTGCGGGGCTATTTGATACGGTAATAATACTTTCTGTTAAAGTGTTATACGATGGTGCAATACGAATTCATTCAAAGAAAGCAACCGTTACTGTAATGAAAGTAATTGATAAGTTAAGTTGTCATGTTTATTGTAGGATTAGGCTATCAAGCACTGAAAAGAAAATTTCGAAGTATCATTGGGGTAAATTATGGAATTAATACACATGCCTTATTATTAGATTGAATACTTACTTCCTGGCTCGTCTCTTCAGATGGTTCTTGTGGAGCAATTGTTGTAGTTGTCGTCGTTGTGCTTTTCGCGAATATCAAAGCTGTTGCTCTCAATGAATAGACATCTTGGACTTTCAACCATATTGCTACTGGAAATAAAAAACAAAATGAGTTTCAAAATATAAAACCTCCAACTTCTTTATCGATTAATTTAATAAAATAAACAATATTCTATCTCAAACAACATCATATATGTAGGGAACGGTTTAAATCGTTGGCAATAATTACAATATCGGCTTTAAACGTCTATGAACGTTAATATACGTCTATAACAATACGCCTAAATTTCAAGGTCACAGTTATCATGTTATATGAACCTATCTGAGTATCATAGGTCTGATATGACATTGAAATTTAAGTTATTTTTAACTTTTAAAACAAGTTATGTTACATTATTTAATGTTGTGAATAAAATATATCCATTGTTACAAATGTTTCCGCTATTGTTAAATTAGATATATTTTTTTTTGTGTTTCATTGAAGGAAGCGTGCAAGTTTTATTATGCTCCTTGATTTTGTGTCATTTGTTTTTTAGAATTCTGCCTTTTCTTGTCGGCGATAATCCTCCATCTTTTTAGCAGAAGGAGGTCGTGCGCCTCAGGCTTCGGTTACTACTCAATATACTGTACAACTAATTCTAAAGCACAATATACACTGTAAGGACAATTGATGAATCATCGGGGTCTGAATTTCTAAGCCTAATTTCACTTCAAACAACAGCCTCCCAATATGACAGTTTGTATACATTGGCACTTACATGAATTAGTTTAATCATCATCATTTATTTATTTATTTTACCAAAATTTAAGATAATTGGTCTTATTTCTCATGCAACTGTCAATAGTTAAAACGTCTGGTTCATTCTGTCCAAATTATGCACAACTCTAAAACGATTTCATCCTAGGCAAATTCTAAAGTCCACTTTACTAATATATTCCATTCACAAAATATATGTTTTTTGTGCAGGAGTATAAACTTGGCCTTAAAAAAAATTGAGTCCAGGCACTTCACTTGAGCTAGGTGCTCATTGTACAGTCCCTATTAAATCTCTTACTTCCACCCGAGCAGCTTGGTGTTCTCTATAAAGCCCAGTATCTTGCCCAGTGGAAACTTGAGAACCCTCGAGGGCTCCAATAGATTCTTCCCGAAAAGTTTCTGCCTTAGTACTTTCAATTCCTCACATGTGCAGATTACATGTAAACTCATTTCCTCCTGTAGTTCGCATCTTCTGCACCACGGTTCGCTTACTCGACCTGTGTATTATTATACATGCTTTTTCAGGAGACATTGTCCAGTTACCAGCCCAGTAATGGTTTTATTTTCTTTCTTGCTGCGTTTGAGTACGTTATCAGAGACTCTAGCATCCCCATTCCCTATTAGCGCTTTAGTATGGAATTGACCTTCAGTCGACCTCCATGTCTTTGTACTTTCTTTATGTAACCAGGTCCAGATCTCTCTTCTTGCGGAATCCTTAGTAATCCCACATACGGGCTCTGGACCTATGAAGTGTCTTTTAGAGCTCTGCTTGGCTGGTTCGTCGGCTATTACTTTGCCTTTCATATCCTCATGTCCCGGCATCCAAATCAGAGACACCGTGTAGTCTCGTGCCAGTGTATTGAGGGACATCTTAAAGGTATTCAGAATATTATTTTCTTGTCCAGAGATAAATCGCCCACACTGTAACATTTTCTTGTTGGGGAAAGTATTGGAAAAGTGTTTGAATATGTTTTCTTAACTCATTACAGCCATAGAATAACATATACAATAACTTCTATTTTTGTAAATAGCCAAAATGAAGAATAAATGATATAAACAATAATATTTTGTAAATTCTGTTAACAGTTTAAATAAATAATAACTTGATAACTATTTCCGGAATATTTTCCTTTTATGTGTAAACAAGGTTATGTGAAAGTCAAAGCGAATCAAAGGACTTCTTTTTGGTGCAACTAATTTTAATCACTCTTCTCAATTTTGCAACAAGGTAAAAATGCAAACGAATTTAATATAATTATTTTCATTGTTGGTTTTTACAATACTCTTTATCCTAATTAACATGGCTCTGAAGACCATTTGAAAAGTATCCAATATAAAGTACAAAAGTACTGAGTACTACGAACAGAAAAAACTATCGATATCTAGTCAATACGCAAAAGTATCTATTTTGCGTACTATAAATTTATTCTTATCGACCATCTACATAGTAATAACTATTTCTTTGAGTAAACAATATTACTTCGGAACAAAAATATACTTAAGGATTAAAATATCTATGGTTGGCTCAGTACGAGGTCTAGTAATGAAGGATGGGTACTATAAAAGACAAAAGTCTTGACCCAAGTTTGGCATAACTAGAAATAAACTCATTGGAGTTTCTTCGGTATTTCCATATTTCTCTCTTTAATTCAGAGCCAAGACTTTTGTCTTCAATGGCACATTTTAGGAAATTGGCTTTATTTATCGCATAACTGTGATTATTTAGAACGCTTGATTAACTACAGTCCTTCTATCCAAATTATGCACAATTAGAAAAAGATTTTATCCTAGCCAAATTCTAAAATCCAACTTAGTAAAATATATTCAAGTTATAACATATTTTTTTACTGTAAGAATATAAATTTATCCTTAAAAAAATTAAATTATTTGAAGTCTGTACTGGTTTTCTTTTTGATTAAAAGATATATTCTTTAAATGAAAGCGATCGAACTACGAATTAAAGAAATAATTGACGAAAAATACGTTTTTCAATGGAAATTCCTGTTTCTTTGAGGATAAAGAATATTACTTAAAAAAAAAAAAAATAGAAATATGCTCAAAGAAATATATTCTTTCTGGTTTAAAATATCCTTTCTATCAGTTTGTACCAATAAAATAATAGAACAATATTACTATACTTTGTAAGTTTTCAAGTCCCGTGACAGACACTTATTTTTTTATAGGTATTCTTATAATTCCTCCAAAATAAAATTGCTTCAATGCCGGATGCTTTTTTAATATTTCATTTGGTAGGAAAGTTTGCCAGTTATTTTTTTGAGAAGTTATGAAATAGAACTTAAATCGATTTTATTGAAAACAAAATTGATTAAAAACTTTATTTCTTTAATATACACCTAGACCTTCTCATAATCATTCATAATTGTAAATTATATTATGTGGAAATTCGGTATAAAACAACCCATCGCATACATTATAAATTTAGTTTGTATGCATCATCATATTACTTTATTTTGATCACGAAAATCTTTGGTATATACATTATTTTCAACTATATACTATAAAATCTTGAATACAAATTACCAAATTAAAACAGTAAGCTCACCTAGTGCGTATGTGCATTTCCGGTTAATGTAATACTTATTAGTGTTTAAAAAAAACGTAGTATAGTTATAGTTATAGGATTTACGATAAAAATCAAACTTCATCGCAAATTCTTACACTATTATTGAGAAATATCGCTTACCTATTGTTAGTAGTAGCCAGAGTCCAAACGGTCTCCTCATTCTTCTGAAACAAAAGGATATTTTTTACTATTCATTCCGCAGTAGTCAGATTGGCAAGAGAGATAACGCCAGTGAAATAACGGTGTTTACATAATTTATCGCTGTGTGTATCTATCGCCGTTTTCACGAGTATTTTAGTTAGGATGAAGATTGATCTCACTCCTTGACACACATACAAGATATGATGTATGTACTATAGTGATGCACTTACAGTTCTTTGAGGTTACAAATATCTATATATTCGTCTTATTGGTTTCTTTAATTGTTAATAAAATTATGAAGTAAAAGTTTATAAATTAAAAAATATTAATACAAAATAAAACTGAAAAAAACGCAGGTGTTGTTCCTTTTTACAATATTAGAGGGCCGTTTCTTAAAAGTAGATTAATAATTTATTTATTTATTAATAATTAATGCACTTTTATCCTATTTAGCCCACTTTGATGAACATAGGAATTAGGCATAAGTCGATTAGTACAGGCAAGTATGCACTTAATTCGGCGAAAATATATTCCTGAAAGCTAAACTTGTTTACTATTACTTATCTTCTTACCTGCGGTATTTATGTAAAATCTTGTTTTTTATAGTTATTTAATAGGCGATAAAAATTGGCCTTCGCATTAAAAAAAATTTCTTTTTTTTTATTAGTACATTTAAATTTTTGTATGGGGTTGGAGTGCTTCATGCGATTAATATACTTATAGAAAGGAATTTTTTAAGCTAAAGAAATTAATTTTTATGGACATATTTTGTTGTGCCAAAGAAATAATACTATAAACTTTAAATTCAAAATGAGTCACAAATATATTACCATATAACAACACAAAATGAGCAAGTGTCAGAAAGCAAAATAAGTAAATGTGGCATCAAGATCCTCTTATAAGGGAATCATCTATTTCATACAGCTCCAAATTTATTAGGAATTATTTGAACTGTTTTTTTTTAATCAATTGTACAAATGAGAATTTTTATATAATTTGGTAAATAATTAATAGTATATTAAAAAAAACTAGTGTTACAATGACGTCTGTTGTAATACGACTGATTTAATGTACGAGTATTACAACAGCCTTTATAACACGTGTTTTTTTTTATACTTACTATTTTTCTATTTCGCATTAGTTTATTTTATTTTTTATTTAAAATGGGATTTCTTTTATTATATTTAGTGAATTTAAATATTTTCGTGTTCCTGACACGATTGCCCTATGCACAATAGTTATATGCAAAAATCTATACAAAAATATCAAATGTCAAAACTCGAGTTGCGTTACCAACCACGCATAAAAGATCATTACAAACAGTCACATAAAATGCTCATTATACAGTCCCTCGCCGCAATATTAGGGCTACCCCACGATTCTAATAGTGTAATAAACGAATCAATAACTGTTATTATACCTAAGATACTCAGTGAAAATTAAAAGTGTGAAGGTAAATCAGGAATATTACATGTAATAACGTTGTGAATTTACCACAATAAATCATGTAAATTTTGTTTTACATGGTTTTTTTTCTAGGATATTTAACATGGAAAAAGAAATTTCGGTAAAATTTATAGCTTTTTCATGTAAGTTTAAGATGTAACAAAAATTCAAAAGGAAAATACAGGAAAAAACATATACAATTTTGTATTTACTCTCAAAATTTACTTAAAAGTGTAAAATTTTTCGGGGTATTTAGTGCACTTTAAAAGTAATTTTACTAGTGAACTATTAATTTTGTTGTAAAAATATGAGGATCTTTTATATTTATTTGTTTTTACTTGAATTTTCGGGTAAAATTATAGATATCATGTAAAATACGAAATTCATACGCCGCAATGTGATTGGTTATTGGATTATTTATCTGTGTGCCTAGGTAATTCTATTCGTTTGTCGAACTTATTATTGGCTCAATGATATCATGTACGTCACAAACAATCGTAGGTTTCGCTTAAGCGTGTTCATTCTTGATCCCTGGTTGAGCGATTCAGTATGACCTATTAGGTGCTATAAAAGAATTAGGTAAGTTGCTTGCTCTCTTTATAAAAATACATATGAAAATTACTTCAATGTTCGGTAAATATTGAGTTCATATAAATATTACATACGAATTTGACAGTACAATCTTTGAAAAGCACATCAGCATGTGAAATTTACTAGATGGTAGAAATTTTACCTTCTGAAGCAAATTTAGCTGTAAAATTGTAGGCAACTTTGTTACCAACGATTTTACATGTAATTTTACTGCAACTTTTTTTACAGTGTAGAATGAATAATGTGTTCAACTTGATTTTTTGGCAATGTGATAGCTTCACATCCAAAATGAAACGATAACATTAGCAAGAAATTTTATTAACATGAAATACGAAAAAAAAAATTAATAATATGTTTGGCGACTCCGTAGCTGAGTACACATCTAAGCATCGACAAAAAGAAATGGTCGATATCTGCTTGTGGCACCTCGTTCCAAGCAACTTGAATTTTGTGGATTAACTGTGCTAAAGTCTGTGAAAGATGGTGCAAAGTGAACAGTTTCCTTCCAATGATTTCCCACACATGTTGAATGGGTTTAAATCCGGTAGTATTGACAATAATTAATTACTCCTTATTATTCCTCTGTTTGAATAGATGCGAAGAATGTTCTGACCATGACAACAACGGCATATCTATGGTTTCTAAGAATGTTGCTCTGTGACAAAGTGCATTGTCGTGCATAAAATTGTAGGAGGATTCATTGGGGTTCAGGTTGTTCATATATGGCATCAAAATATCCTTCGATACAATTTATATTAATATTGATTCATTGGGACAATTCATTCAAAATCTCACACAAATGATAGATTATTACCTGCTTTCGGAATAATTACGATATTGTCACAATAACATTAATAGAGTTCTACTTAACACTCTTTGTTAGGCTGTCCCAAGAACCGTAAACTGGTAATAAAGTAATTGATACCATTTTGTGAATACAAGTGTGCTTCTACTCCAGTTACTTATTCCTACGCACTTTTATTAAACATTACTAAACTATATTTATTGAAATACTGAAAATAAATTATCAAATTTTCAAGGTGGCCCTAGTATTGTGGCCAGAGATTGTACATTCGAAATAGGAGAATAATTTTATACCCATATATAAATTATATACAAGGATGTGCTTTGAAGTGCCCTAGAATATTAATTCTATTTTCTTCATTCTCAACAGGTTTACTACAGCATTTTCTTGGTAACACCACCAAAAATGTTTCAAGTTTTCTGAATTTGGTTTATAAATTGCACAGAATATGTATTTTGCTGGTCATTAGACATGTAAAAAACAATAATTATAACAATAATATATAATGTCAATAATAATCTATTGTATAATCTCAAAGTCATAGCCTGCTAGATAAAAATTATTCGATCATTTGAAAGTGTTAATAAACAAAACGATAATATTTAAAAGAAAACTATTGAAGATATACAGAGTGTTCTATTTGAAAAAATAGGTTTTGCAACTTTCAAAATTCTCTGATGTCACTACCTTTAGACATCCTGTATAATAAGACGGAAACCTTTTACCACATTTTGGTGAAATAATGTAAGAACTTGGTAGATTTAAATGATAGATATCTGGCACTGAAAGCAAATGAAAATTAATCAATTTCGCGCAATAGTGTGAATATCAAAATTTTCACAAAAATCCTAATATCTAATCCCAATAAGTTCATGGCGATTTTCGGTTAACCTAAAGTGTAAAAAAACATGGAAGTATTTTAGAACAAAAGTAAATAATCGATTGTTATGAACTCTAAATTTCTAAAGCTGAAGAGCTTCGTTTAACCGCCAATCTTCTAATTAGACAGTTCTGTGGCAAACTATGTATATTTGTAAATATATTGTTTGCACTGCAACATATAAATAGAGAGAATGAAAATGTTTACGAATTATCAAATCTACGACCAAGTGATGGAAGCAATAGAAAGCTTGACTAAATAAATACGTCTACAAATGTTAGACTTTATAAATGAACTACTAAATATTATTATTATTTTTTAAAGCACGGATTTATGCCTAAGCGCTCTACAGTCACCAACTTAGGGTGTTTTACTCAATTTGTTTCTGAAAGCCTTGATAAACAACGTCAAGTTGATGTAATATATACCGACTTTCAGAGAGCATTTGATCAAGTTGACCATTATGTGCTCTTGTGGAAATTGCGGATTATCGGTTTTTCACCATCACTATTAGCCCTATTTGAAGCCTATCTACATAGAAGAGAGCAGTTTGTATTTGCATAATATTTGCATGTACGATCTGAGACATTTCAACCATCTTCTGCTTTACCGCAAGGATCGAACCTTGGGCCAGTGTTATTGTTATTATTTATAAATGATATTGCCGATGTCATTAATTGCGAACATTTGATATTTGCTGACGATTTAAAAATATACAAAGAAATTACATCTATCGCAGACTGTGTCAGCTTGCAAAACGATTTACAGGCTGTAAGTGAGTGGTGTGCTCGCAACCATTTAAACCTTAACATCGATAAATGTAAAATTGTCACTTACACAAGAAAAATGAATTGTATTAACTACTCCTACTGCTTGAATGATGAAGATCTTAATCGATGTGAAACTGTTAAAGATTTGGGCGTTGTCTTTGATAGTAAACTCTCTTTCGTCAATCACATAAATTTCATAGTTGCAGCTGCTTATCGAATGTACAGTTTTATACGCAGAAACTGTCGCGATTTTGAAAATGTAAGGTGATTATCCCTTCTTTACTTTGCATTTGTTGTTGCAAGATCAAAACTTGAACACGTATCCTCGGTTTGGTACCCGATCTATCAGATAGATATCAATAACATTGAGGCAATTCAGAGAAGATTTTTAAAATATTTATTTTACAAAATTGATGGTGCTCCAGACAGAGGATAGATTATAACATTATGCTATCAAGATTTAACTTTGTGTCATTACAAAAGAGACGGATAATACAAAGTATAAAATTTTTATTTGGCTTGTAAAATAATAATATAGATAGCTCCTGGCTTTTGAATAAAATTAATTTTCTTGTTCCAAAGTTTGAAACCCGTTACCAATGTATGTTTTATTGTAGTAGAAATAGAACTAATGTTTTAGTTAGTCTCCGGTAGTCACTATTGTTATAACATTACCTACATTCGGTTTGTGTAGTGTACTAGTGTAATTATTAGTAATAGTTCTAATTGTTAGTCTTATATTAAGGATTTGTTGTGCGCAGACCACACGCATTTTTATTATATTTTAGTTGTTCTATTTCTGTGTTTACCTTCAACGTTTATTGAACTGTCGCTTCATTCCATTTTCCGACTCTTTTTCCAATTTTAACATTACTGCCTTTTACCATTACGTGTTCAATCCCAAATTCATTGTATTACCTAAAAGGCCTTTTGCTGTTTATATTAGTTAGATCGTATACAATTGTAACCACCTTACTTTGACATTCACCGACAATACTATACTTCAATATATATTTACTGTTTATCACTTTAACACCCTCCAATCGCATAGATCCCGACTGTTGATTTACCAAAACGCGACAGCCGAAGGACCAACCCGTTGCGTTCGATTCTGTGAAATTTGCCGACTAAAGTCATGATAGGATGCCCCTTCAGGGAAACAAGACAAAATCATCCTGTTGTCCAAACACTCCGTGTATCTCCGCTGTTACATGTGTTAGACAAGTAATTGCAAATTGTCCTAAGTGAAATCACTCTTTTCAAAACCGTATATTGTATTTTGTGTAATAAACGTAGTTAGAACAAGTGAGTATTTTATTTAAACCCGGACAAATCGGTTGCGGACGAGCGGAACCATAGCACTATGTGTAACAATTACAACGATATTTCGCATTTATGTGACATACATTACGACACTTTTGGTAAAATAAGAGAAGTTATTATTAATTTATAGCCTAATTGTTTAATTTGTAGTTCTGTATTCGCTAAGATTAAGATTTAATTATGTAACTTTCTGTATTTGGGCTTCCGCTTGTAGGAAATAAATATATTATTATTATTATTATTATTATTAAAGCGATATAAAAAGTTGCAGGAAAACAAACATGGTTTTATTCAAATTTTTGCCAAGCCGTACTTCGAGCTTATCAACAACTAAGGGTTCTTTTTGCACAGAATATTTGAACTCGATTATCGGAATTCCAACGTCGATTAAGTAACGCGATATTGGCGGCTGCATAACTTTCGCCAATTCTGCCTATAGGCGTGCGAACGTAATAAAACTATTATGTAAAAATATCAAGTGCTAATAGCGTGTAAATATAGCTACGGGTCTACTTTTGTCTGTTACGCAATCGTCAAGTTGACACGCTTAAGTGATAGTAGGATTCCGAACATGGCTTATCGAACTCGATTCGTTGTCATTTGTTATAGCGCATCGGGTGCGATTTTGATGGAAATCGGAGCGTGTCGCAACCTTTTCCGGAAGAGTTGCCTTGCGTTACGATAATAAACTATACAGAATAATATTTAAGTTTGTTTACGTTTGTGCGTACGTTTGCATGCGTGCGCAAACGATTTAATATATGTTTGTTTGGTTAGCTGCTGGTTTGGTATAAATAATACAATCGCACATCCATACGTGCGTCGATGGAAAGTAAAAGTTGCCTTTCTTCATTGCCATTTAGTTACCTTGTATGATAGTAACGTCGTACACTGTATTCATAATAAATGGTGCAGTACAATTCCTAGTATTAATAATTTATGGATTTATTGTCAGAGATGTAAAAGAAATGCACCTGAAAGTGGTGGTAAACCAATTGTTTGGTGTAACATCTAACAAACACAATGTTTTAGAATTAGCAGTTATAATACATTTCAGCATGTTCATAATTATTAATTCATGGGCCGTTTAAAGGATTTTCTTGGATTTATTACATTGAAATAATAATTTAGTGATTATGTCATCTTTATGTAGAATTGGGAGGGTTAATGATTCACATTGTGCAATAGCGGTTTATTTTAAGGTTTGCAGATTTGCGCAACCAGCAAAAATTATAATAGCAAAAACATTTAATTTATGAAACGAATGAAAGTCTAATTCTACATTTTCAAATTTTAAATTTAAAATTTATAGTATCTCACAATATAAACCAACTATTTAAGATTGTTGGGTCACATGAAATCAGTTCCAAGATGGTCTGGGAGTGCCTACGGCAATTTAACGAGCTAAGCAAAAGGAATAAAGTAACCCTTCTGTAGGTTCCGGGTCACACAGGAGTGGAAGGAAATGAGATAACGGATAATCTCGTAAAAAGAGGAACTGGAATACCTTTTGTAGGGTCTGAACCCTTTTGCTGCATAAGTAGCAGCACAATACTGAAGAAACTGAAAAGAGAAATGGATCAGAGAAAATCTAATTATTAGGATAATCTCCAGGGGATGAGGCAAAGTAAAATTCTTCTGGAAATCTATAACCAGAAGTGGTTTACAGAATGTATCAACCTGAGTAAGAACAATATTCGCATATTAACAAGAGTACTTTTAGGCCATTGTAAACTGAAAGGACACCTGAGTATGTTTGGATTCGCAAAGGAATCTGAATGTAGATTTTATGGGGAGAAGGATGAAACACCCATCCACCTCCTCTCAAATTGCGTAGCACTGTGCAACTCGAGGGCGTTGCACTTGGGAGCATGTGAAATCGAAGAAGGAGACTTACCTAACCTGAGACCTTCTGATATCTTACACTTTCTGAAAGGAATAGGATTGGAAGGCCAGCTGTAAAACAGTAATAATAGGGGACACAATAGATCTCTTAGGTGGCAGTATAACATTACCTTCCTCATACATACATACATAAGATTATTGGGTAAATATCTCTGACGACAAATATCTACTACAGGGCGCTTGCAGTACTATTACGAAATAATATTAATTGTATCCGCTCGCTGTTACTGGAATAGTAAATACCGTAAACCACAAAACTGGTAAATTAAGTAAATACTTGCATAGGCATTGAAGGGTACCGGCAAAGAAACTATTAGAACATATGCATTCATGTTTTGGTGAGCGCCGCCATTTGCCTAATTTTATCATAATTTGGTATAAATGTGCATTATAAGAAAAGCGGAATAAGATCACAATTAAGAGTAATTGCATTGCGATGGAGGCTGCAACTCCTCAACAGTCAGATGTTAATTTAAAAGAGCAAAAACTGATATCGAAGTTTCTGCAATAAATGCATATATTTAAATATCCTTAAGTCCAATAAATAAATTTGACTTTAACTTCACCAAAATTAAGAGACATGTTATGAAGAATTCAGTAACAGAAAATGGGTATTAGAATTACAAATAATAAACACATATAAAAGTGTTAGTTATATAAATAGAAATTTGAATGTTAAATTACTTACTAAATTAAATTTTGTCATTACTAAGTAGAAAATTAATATAAACAAACGGTGAACTGGTGAATAACGAATAGATAAATTAAAACGCAGAAGTTAAATAAGAAGAATCTTAACATATCATTTATTGTTTATAATTGTAGAATAATTATACGTTACATTTGAAGTATTTAAATAGCAAATATGTATGGTACAAAATATAAATTATAAAGAATAATTTGTATAAATACGTAAGGATTCCAAAATATTATGAAGAAAAGGTGTTATTCAACTAAAAGTATTCTTCTAATTCTTCTAATATTCACAAGAGTAGCTTTTTAGGGTTAGGGAGGTTAGGTTAGGGAGCTTTTCCGCCAATTGATTGGAAGGACAATTTTAAGAGCTACCCAGAGTGTACTCAAGAGGGCACGAAATGTATTGAGAATGAAGGTGATACCTTTGAGGAGTATTTATTAATTATGCATTTACTTTTTCCTTTTCAATTTAATTTCAACGACATTATTTTAAGATGTAATATGTTAAAATAAACCTCAACCACAAAGGCATTTATCTGTTTTGTTAAAAGTTGATTCTTTATACTGCTCTACATTTTACAAAATAAAAATTATCATAACTTCTTTATTATTCGTTTTAGGACAATATTGTATGGATACTTTTGCATCATAAATTAAAATATTTTCCTTTTTTTAAAACAATATACAGGGTGTTCAATTAAAAAAAATATAAATGTCAAAATTTCTTGGAAATGCGTCATTCAATTGTTTTTTTTGTATATTGCATATTAATCAGCGTTAAAAAACCCTAATATTTTGCTATTTACCTACTTTCTAGAATCAATAATAACAGAAATAGCAATGGCGCGCACTTAATTTGAATCAGCCTGTATTATAAATATTTACGGAATATGCACTGTCACATGGATGGGCTGCAATATTATCGGTTAAAGTAGCAATCTCTAAAACGATGTTTACTCCATGATGGCAGACAGTTCAATGCTAAGCATGGCCATGACGACCGTTGTGAAGAAGGGTGATGCGTCGCATGATTTCCTTAAAAATAGTCAGTACGATTAGACAACGTATTGCTAGTATTTTAGATACTGTTCTATGTCTATATGTGTCAAATGTGTATCCTTGATGTATAGATAACACTTATTTAACGAAAGAAAATTTATATCGTGTAAAACAACAGCTTTAAGAAGATTACTTAGAAATACAATACAGTTAAACAACATTATGCAATAACAATTGAATAGTGCATAAGAAACAATTAGGATCTCACGTTTGGGAACGACGGAAAATGAACGTACATAATGATGAGCTCCGCGGTGTAACATTTAGAGACACGATTCTCGAGGAACGAATAATAAAACGTGTGGTGCGCCGTGCGATGCAAAATCAAAAGCTCCATCAAGCTGCAGGTCGTGGCAATCTTTCGAGATCTCAACGCAAATTATCCGCGGCATCTTCTTCACGATCTGCGACACACCTAATTTCAAAATCGATGGCACACGATGCCGATCGTCGTAGCCACAGCGCAACCTTGAAATCTTGTTAATATTTGCACTTTTTTTTTACGTAACCACGCTATCAAGTATTATGGAAAGCGATACTGTCATTTGTCTGACCTTTAGGTTACTTTTGCTATCTGGAAAACCTAGTTTAAAACGGCATCCAATTGCTTCCATGATGTATAATGTAACGATATAGACCCAGTTACCTACTTTAGTAATTCTATTAAGGTTTAAATGTTAGTTTAAATTGCTACCTGTTGAATGGCCTATGTGGATTATTACATAATATTTTGAATTGCCTAGTTTTCTTTCTTAATTTAATTTGAATAGGAAATTGTCTGTAATATACAGTGTGTGTCACGACGAGCTTCCATTAAAAGTTTATGGGGAAGCAAATAAATGCCAGATTTAAATTTTTTGTAGTGAGCCTGCGGGTGTAGGTTATATCTGCTAGTTTAGCTAAAATATTTTTTATTCAGATATTGCACTTTGACAGATATGTGACAGATGCACATATTTTTAATTATTATACCTACTGTTTGATCATGGCCACCTAGAACCAATACATGTACTCGTAATGATTATGCTACGACAGTTTTTCTGCAATATCTCCTAAACCATTCATTTCAGCTAAAAACGGTTTTTTTTAACATTTATACGTATTTTTTGACGGTCAATCGATTGGCGCAGAGAAACTTAGGGGTTGCTATTAAAGAAAAAATGAGTTATCACAAATTGAAGGTCTTTTCTTTTGCCTCCTCTCTTCCTGCAGTCAGTTTAATATTTCTTAACTTCTTTGTTTGAAATAGATTCCCCACTTGGTGGATATTATTTACAATAAAAATGAAAAAAATATTTAAAAAAACGCGAATATCTTGTAAAAGCATAAAGATTAAGGGCATGGTATGTTAGATAAACTTGACCTAAAATTCAGAGTAGAATCGAAATTTGAAATAAAAATACTACCTTTCCATTTGAAATAACAAAGTTGGCAACTACTTCCGGTATTAGGAAACATTACCGGTAGTTGAAAATATTTTAACTAAACTAACCTACACCCACAGGCTCACTACAAAAAATTTTAAATCTCGCATTTATTTGCTTCTCCATAAACTTTTAATGGAAGCTCGTCATGACACACACTGTATATAAGTAACTACAAAAATGTTTTAATAATTTACCTGACTTTACTAATACCATACAAAATAGGTTAAAAAATAAATATAGGGTTGATCATACACCTATACATTTTTAATCAAAAGAAATCTATATTACTGATGCTTAATTCTTGTGGTTCTATGGTTCAGGTATCCATGATAAATACGCTTGGCCAAAGAATAAAAACTTTAAAAAAAAATCGAAATGAATTGTTTACTATAAATTGCAGTTATAGAACCCATATCGCAATTTTTTTGTCGCTTCTGGATTTACGGAAAATATGGTCAAATTTTAGATGAACATTCTACACATTTTCCCTTATTTGGATTCCATGTATTTTCCAGTGCCCGAAAATCTTGAATAATTTGTTAGTTTTTATTTCCCATCAGATTACCAAAAAATATGATTTTCGTTTTTCTATCTAGAGTGCTGCGAATACGCTAAAAGCCTACCCAATTGTCAGCGCAATATCAAGAAGCAACAAAGTTATTCTAATTTGTTTTATACACTCAATAAAACGAGAAAAAAAAATGCATTGACAGTTTTCTCAAAGAAAGTGATTTGTCTTAAACGGAATTTAATTAATTTCTAAGTATTAATTTAAAAGAGAAATTTTAGCGATTCTGATGATTGATTAATTAATTGGTATTCGAAATAAAAGTTATCTTTTGGTAGATTAAAAATTTGTAGATATATTCAACAAACTAAAGGGAATGCGCGATTGTGTCACAAAGCTTTATTCTAATTATTTCACAAAACTTAGGCACTCGTGGGATTTCTCCACGCGTGCATTATTTCCTTGTTCACTTTCCGTACTTGTTATGTATACTCTGTATTTTGTATTAATTAAATTTTCTTCTTATTTCGCTGTAATAATTGTTCTTATTGTTATTTCGACAAAGTAAAAATGCCGTAAAATATACTCCTGAAATGAAGAAGCTTGTAAGAAAGACGCTAGGTTACATATCCTGGATATATTCTATATAAAATTGTTAAATTTCTTTTAGTTTCTAAATTTTGACGTAGGTCGTTTTCAAAAAAACATCTGTATGTATCAAATAATTTGAATTGAAATACTTTCTTTCTTACAATTAGTCCAGTGACTGAGGAAGAAATGAGAAATATAATTTTAAAATTAAAAAATACTTATTCATGCGGACATGATGGTATTAGTTCATTTCTATTGAAGCAATGTGTTGAAGAAATTGTATCTATTTTGGAGGAAATATATCCAGATTATATATCATGAGAAGAAATTAAACATTTACCAAATTAAAAAAAAGAACACGAAGAAGACTAACTGGTCAATCGAGGCGTACCACAGAGCGTCAAGATTTGAAATATTTGAATTTTTCTAAATTTTTTGACAGATGGACGAGTGCCTCTGAACTTCTATAACTGCAATGGTATTTAACTTGGGGAAATTGGAAATTTGTAGAATTATTGACCGTATAGGGTAGCATCCGAAACCGAATGAATTTTTCGAAAACATTATACAGCGTGTCCGAAAATTACAGTTAAACTTTCGAATTGAAAAAGTGTCAAACTTTTTTTTTTAAATACAATTACATACTTTTCTCTTTCTCATAAAACTGCCCTTATAAAAATATCAAAAAAAGTCATATTTATTACCTATCTAAAATGGATACTTGTTACGATAATTAGTAAAATATGTATGTATGGTGTAAGAAGGTAGCTTATGTAGTTTTTTAAAATGTCATCCTGCTTTGGTATATCTAAGTAAGTCATGACCATTCGGCAAACAATCCAGCATTGATGAAATGTCATTGTTTACCATTATAAACTGCTGACACGGTTAAATTATAGACGAAGATTATTAAATTTTGTTTATCTATTTAGGAGAAGCAATAAGTGGATAACCAGACAGTGATACCTTTTGCTGCCGGTATCCTCAAAGCAGAGAAGCCGTCACCAAACACAGTTAAACGAATAATACAGAATCTTAAAAACTTCGGTTCGGTCAAGACAAAAATTCAAAAACATAAAAACATAACGAGCAACTTAAAGTATGGGAAGCACCAACACCATAACATATTTGTTTCACAGAACATTTACTGACAGATCTATCAGTGGCGGCTGGTATAAAGGCACAAGGCACGTGCCACCCACACCAAGATAAATGCAAAAACAAATTCGCATGTAATTCAGTGCATTATTATATTCTAGGCAAAGTGGACATACGTGAATAGTTAGACAGTGCTTATTTGCGACATAAAATTAAGTACAACGAAGATGTGGAAAAATTGTCATATTTTGCGTCGGTTTAATTATGTGTATAAAAAAAATGTTGAAATCTTATCCTATGTTGAACAGCATAAATTGAAAAGTGAATTTCAGTTAATTTATGAGCGGAGGAATGTGTGGACGTAGATGTAGGTGGTGTTTTGCCGCTTTTAGTGTTCATAACACACAACAACTTAAAAAAAGTTTTAACGGAAACATAAACTGCTGGATATTATTTATACAGCCCCCATGTCGACAGCAGTATGTGAACGATGTTTTTCCACCCTCAAACGCATTAAAACTTTTCTGAGAAGCACAATGTCAGAAGATCGACTGAACGCATTTTTACAAACAGGTCATAGACGTCTTTTCCAGCATGAAAATAGGAGAAGGATTTTTTGTACAAAAAATTGGCAAGTTCTTATATTGTGCCAACCCTCTTTCATAACTCACGAGCCGCCACTGAGATCTATCTATGCAATTACTAAAATCTAGATATAAAAGTTATGTAATTGTGGAATATTGTCAGAGAGTGTGCATGTAGCTCTTAAAATATAATGTTGATTGAAAAAGTGCAGCGAAGGGTCATCAAATTTTCTACTGAGTTAAGAGATTCTAGACGAAAAAGAGTAAGAGCTCCAGCTCTACAACTGAATTTGTTTATTAAAAACTCTAATCAAAATCTTAGAGATCAATCTTTGTAATTAGCAGAAAGAAAAATGTTCTGGGTTAAACAGAAAAAGAAATCCTGGCAAACAGATTTGTGTACCAAATAAATGCGTTTCAAGGATCAACAATTCAGACACTATCGAGAAATGCCTGTAAAAATAGATTAGACCAAGATCTGCAAAACGTTAAATTGATCTACGTAGATTATCTATTCACTATTATCTACTCACTGCAGATAACATAGTGGCTTTTTGTGACTTTTTAATTGCGAAAATTTGTGATAATCATTATTAGATCAGATATTATAATATTCAGCAGAAATATAAGATTTGCAGCAGCTCTTATGATAATAATACATTATTCCAGTTCTCTGCAAATATTACGACAAATTTTATCATTTACTCTTATTTGTTTCCATAAATGAAGTATTAATTAATACTGTAGAAAACTTTATTACAATCAGATGAAAATAATTGCTATACTGTTATGGTAATGCCTTTGTAGTTTCAAATAAAGATAATTGGTAAATAGCTGTATATGTTCCTCTCTATCTATTTTTCCCACTGTGTGCTAAGCAGAAAAAAAAGGTTGTTTCATTTTTATTTAATAACAAACAACTTTTCTTAACAAACCATAACTGCGATGGCTTCCAGTAGAAAACTTTATGTTAATTCATAGTACGTACATTACCGGCTTTAGTAATATCTTTGCATACAAACAAGTCGTGCTGTAAAGAATGTGAATGAAAATTAGTCCATCGATTGCAACACTTTCGGTAAAAAGCGATTTCGTTAGTAGCACTTTCCGAGGCTATTTTATATACATATATTCATTAAAAAATATCCAAACAGAGCACTGACGCGTTCAGTTGAACGATGGGATTCACGTTAATTAAGTAAACGTCAATATTTCGAAGTATTAGGTTTACCAATTGGACTTTTAACAACTTGTGGTAGGTAATAGGATGTTAGAAGGTAAGTGATATATCTTCTATAGCAGTTATAATTCCATTTAACTATGTATAATCACGAATTCCCGGAAAAATATCGATTGTGGTTGTTTGTCAACGGATACGCTTTCTCTTTCATCTTAAAATGTTTCGTAACTCTAATAAGTTGTTGAATTTCCATAAATCAGTACTTTATGGTTGTCTTTTGCGGACAGGGCGATCTGATATAATTGGAAACGGATGGAATATCATTTCAATTTGGTTAGTAAATTGCAACAGAGATTAATTCCAGAACAAAACTCTCGTTGATCTAGTTTTAATAATTAATAAATTGCAGAAAAATATCTTATATAATCTATCTATCCACTGAGTGGTTTTTATGCCTTCTCAAGAAAGTGGAATAGTTTTTTTTTTTTTAATATGTAATTTAAATTCTAAATGACACCAATTTATATTGGTAACATTTAAATTTTGATTAGCATTACTTCACCTTGCAATAAATTAGCGATAAAGATTATATTCATGTATCTCTTACTTGGTGGTTAAGATTAATGTTTCAAACAAAATATTAAGATATCACTGTACTAATAATAACAGTTTTGAATCAAAAAAGTACTTCGTTTTAAATTAAGCAATTAATTTTTAATGACGAATTACTATTATTTTTATTTAGCGCAGAAAAATAATTTTCAACGTGTTGTGATTTATGGCAAACTTCAAATAAAAAAACCAAAGAAGATTTATATTTGCAAAGATGATAAGCTTAAATGTGTGACGTATAATGCTTTCTACTCTGCAATCAAAGCTAAAAAAAAGGGACACAAGACAGAATCCTGAGTGACACCCACGTTAACAGGTAGCCAGGCGGTACTGAGAGCACTAATGAACTGGTTTAGAAATGTATTCGAGAGCTGAATAGCCTTACAGACCGTAATAAAGTCACTTTGGTGTGGATGCCCGGACATTCAGCAATCGAAGGAAACGAAAAAGCCGATGAGAAAGTGATCATATGCTTCATGTATAGGCCTAGTACCTATTTTAGAATTGTCTAAAAACACAGCACGAAAGCAGGTAAGAAGTTAGGTCAAAGAGAAGCAAAAAGAATACTAGAATAATACAATCAGACATACTCGTGGTAAGACATTTATTAAGGAATCATCAAAACAGAAGGCTGAAGAACTACTGCAACTCAGTAGGAATCATCTTCGCATCATAACAGGTCTCCTAACAAGGCACTGAAACAGCACTTGCAGAAAACTGAGATCAGCACAGGAAATACCAACTGTAGACTGTGTAATAGGATGACATAGAACGCTTACCACATTCTGTGTGCATGCGAAGCTCTGAACGCAAGAAAACAGGCAATTTTTGGTAAACCGAAAATGAACCCAGAGAATTACTTCAACCCACCAGTTAGAGACTTGCACACAAAATAAAAAACATCCACATTTAGATCCGCAGACTCAGAACCAACCTTGGAACCGTCACCACCAACCAAGTTCATACCCTCTGCTGTCTGTTAGTCAAGTACGACCTGAGTAAATCAAGGACAATGTTACGAATCCCGTTGTTTTTTTTTCCACTTTGCCGGAAGTATGGAGTAATTATATATATAAGGCTGTACATTCTTGTTGGAATTGAAGCCACTCCAATGGAGTTCTTCAGACCTTCAAAGCGGAAGTGGTAGGTCATACCACTCCTCTTTTCCCTCTTCTTTCTACACCATCTTGCTTCTTCTTGCTTCCTGCGATATGTTTCTCAATTCTTCTCTATTTTTCATCTTCCTCCTCCAGTCTTTGATCCCTAGGCTTTTTATGTTATTGATTATCTGTTGTTCCCATCTTATTTTTGGTCTTCCTCTTGGTCTGTTTACCATCGGTCTCCAATTCAACAACTTTCGAACTACCATTTCCTCTCCCTTCCTATTCACATATCCATACCAATTTATCCTTTATCAATTTAACTATATCCTCACCATCTAATATTTTGTCTATTTCCTGGTTATAAAGCCGCCTACTCTGTTCTCCGTTGATCTTCTGTGGTCCATATATCCGTCTTATTATTCCTCTTTCAAAAGTTTTCCTTCATCTTTCTTTGTAAGGCGCATGGTCTCCGCTGCGTACATTACTGCTGATCTGATTACAGTCTTATAAATCTTAGCTTTGTATTTCTACTTATCTCCCTTGTATTCAATATCTCTCTGTAGCTACCATAGCTGATACATCCTGCCTGTATTCTTTGCGCAATTTCGGTACTTCTGTCGTTTCGACAATTGACCAATAAAAAAATCTAACAAAAAACAATTATTGCATTCCAAGATATTTAAAATTTTGTACCTCTTCAAATTCATATTCTCCTATCTTCACTCTCTGTACGTTGCAGTACCTTCCGATTAATTTCCTCTCTTCTGTGCTTCTTTACTTATTTTAGTTACCGCTTCCTCTAGTGTTCTTCCGTCTCTAGCTATTATCGCAATGTAATCAGCGTAAGCCACCACTTGGAAGGCTCATGGAGTTATTAATCCTATGAAAAACTTTGCTTAAATATAGACACCCCTTAAGCTATTGACAAAAGTATGTATTCGTAGCAGATTGTAATTTTAATAGTTAAAAGTAGAAATTTCTATTTTTCTTGTGTTGCGTTGACTCTTCATCGATCAATAAATATTTGTATATCCCAAAGCTAAAATACTAACGTACTACCAAAGGGAAATACGTATAATTCTCAATTGCAACACATCTCACCACGGTAACCAACCAATTATAAACACAGTTCTGCATATAAATATGAAATTACATATGTACAAAAGAGACATATTGTGTATATGCATTTCATCGTTATAATACTTACACTTGACTTTAGCACGTAGTGTCTTACCGATGCACGAATGTCTTAACTGGTACACACCTTACAGTTATGAATTAATTTTAGTCGCAATAGTATATGTAGAACGCATAAAAGTCGTTAATATTCCAATCAATCGTAGTAGTGAAATAACGTACCTGTAACACTATCCGAAAAAGGTAAACCGCTAAGGTAATACACCCAAATGTGCGTAAGTATGTATTAGAAAAGAATTTAGGAAGTTCATCGGCTTCTTATGCAAGCTAAATTATAGCGAATGTTTGGGCTTGTTGAGTATCTGGTTTAGTTTGTCTGGATATTATTTCCACTAACCGTGGTAATATTAATAAATTGAACAAACGATTGAGGAAAATTATAAATGGAAATATTTAAGTTATTATGTGTATACTACCGTATTCGAGCTAAGAATTAATAGTAAAAGTGGAACGAGCTAAGGCGAATTAAAGGAACTATCGTTTTAGTTAAATAACATTTTATTTCGTTCACATTAACTTGTTAAGAGACTGGTGTTCTTATAACATCATTTTGTTTTGTAGGAAATTTGTTTGGATGTCTTCATCGATAAAATGCGAATAGATATATTAGAAAGTCTATTAATGCATGCATTGCAATTTAAAAGCTTTTAATAATATAATTTGTTTATACAAGGAACTATTTGATACAAAGTCAGTACAGTTACAGGTAAAGTAGTGGTAGTTTTCTGTCAAATATTTTTATATGTTGATCATTACACTGAGAAAAGAGATTGCTTTAAATGAAAAGTTTTATAACGTTTGATTTTTATCATGTTAAACGAAAAGGATACCTTTTCCCAGAAAAGTGTTTGTATTATTCTTAAGTACATGCTTTTGGACGAAAAGTAACCGTAATTTAATTAATGGAGTGCACCTTAGTTTTGATTAATATTTTATATTTGTATAACTTCTGTTTACGTTTATTATATTGCCATTATTATATTCACTTTACTTTAAATAAAAAAAACCCAGCGTTTTAGTTTATTTGCGTTGAACACGCATGAATACATTGATTTAAAACTTTTGGCTTTTAGCGGAAAATACAAGCTTCTGCATTCAAGCTGAATGCTTTTTTACGCGAAGGTATTTTAGTTTTATGCATGTTCCCACGTGCATAAATCGCAGATACACTACCTATAGTAAACAAAGATAAATATTTTCGTGCAAGATTAAAGGAATTTCAGAGACAATTGGAACTTTTCAGTTAATGTTGCATTTCTTATAAGCCAACACACTTTACAGAAGTATATAGTGTTTGAACATTTATAACTGTTACCCACGGAAAAATACGTTTTTTGTTAACCCATTTGGTTACTAAAATATTACTTAATTGAAATAATATTAAAAAATTATCCTTATATAAAACGAATAATTTGGTTAAAGTTTATTTAAACAATGTAATATTATTTTCATATAGCAGATTTCTCCCTATCTAGTACTTATGTGTTGTACAGAAATTGTCGCATAGATGGCACATCTCCTGTTTAATTGCAGTAACAGAATACATTTCGCACAAAAGGGGGTGGAATATACGATACCAACATACTATTGTTGATGGGAGATCAACTCCTAATACCACGGGCAAAGGCTTGGCGGTTTCTATAACATCCTAACCACATGTCCCTTCATATATGACAAATATGGAGTGCATGGATTTTTGGAAATAATTAATTTTTACTTCAATCAGAAATGATCACAACATTTTTTGTGTTTATGCTTTTCCGTAAAACTGCAAACAAGTTAAGTCTAAAGTGAATAAATGTTATGAGAAGAGGAAAAACCTCTTGATTGAAAATGCTTACGGTTTTCTGTCAATGTGCAGAGTTTTCAAGTTCAAAATAAAGAGGACTTGAATCAACTATCAATATGTTTCACTTAAAAGAATGAACAAATTGCACAAAAAAAATATTACTTTCAAAGAAACGCATAGGTTTAAAATTATATTCCTTTTGAAGGTAACATCAAATCATGTTGGCCATACAGAAGACGCAAAAACTTTTGGTTTAATGCAATTTCTTTTGAATAAAAAGGATATTTCTCTCAGTGTACATAGGCTCTTTCTTGTGTTTTAATTTTAACATGAAGTTTTTTTTTATAAAGCCAACTGCAGGCTAATTATTCAGGAGTATATTCCACATATAGAGTGTTAACTAAATTCCCCAACTATAAATTATATAACATTCTACCCATACAGCCCGTTATTAAACTTAACCGTGAATGCACTATAAAGACGTTGGTTGGTATCCAATTAGTATCCATTGAAATATCCATTTACTTATTTGTATTGGAAAACATACTCAGATGTCAATAACATCCTGCTTTACATTTCCAAATAAGGATCTCAGAACCATTCTCGCTATGTTCTAGCAAAAACGGTAGACATGTGAGATATTTTAATATATATCTAACAATAAGAAGCAGAGGTGAATAACTTGTAAATCCTGTATTAATGGCAACGTACACCTCTTTGGCTTTTATTGAAAAATTTTACAATTATTATATTATACAATTTTAGCTTATATAGGCATAGGTTTTTAAAAGCTTTGAAGTTTTTATATAAAATCACCCACCCAAGCAACAATATTGTTTCATTCTAGCATTGTACAATTTTGCCTATACCATTACAAGAGAGATGATTCATTGTTGAATGGCTTTTTGAAATATTATTTAATGTTAAAATTAAAAAAAAACACGAAATAATGTTTACTTGCTTCTCTTTTCTGTGTATTTTTTCTAGACGTTCCACAATCATGTTTTTTTGCGATTACAGCGCAATCTGTTACGAATCGAAAAAAAGTTTCAAACAAAAACTACATACTTGATAGCGTAGAATCCGAATTTTTTAAGATCTTTTTTTGATTTAACCCTAAACCTACCAAGGTGTGCTTTTGAGGCACAATTGATTTTGAAATTGCTGGAACTTTGTAAGTTAACTGCCCACAGACTGGAGGATTTTTGTATTCTCAAAATAAACTATTTAACACAGAATGACATAAAATTTTTTTAAAAATATTTTTCCATTTACTAAAAAAATTAAACATATTTACCCGACACGTCCTACCAAGGTGTGTCTTTGAGGCACATACTGTTATTATACTATAAATGCATTGCTACTTATTTAAATAGGTATGTGGGTAATGCCCCGTAATAAGATATGCTTTATATTTGGGACTTTCCCTTGTATGTAAGAACTTCCAGTTGCATATGAAGGGGAATTCCCTAAATGCGTTTTGCTAAAACAGTCAGCTTACAAACTGCATTGCTATCAGTGTATTTGTGACTTTCCTAACGAACGCATTGGCGTTTTAGGTGTCTATTGGTTAATTTTATTTCTTTACCTAGTGGAGAGTATAGTATAGACCAGTAAGCAAAATAAAGTTTATGACCCAGTAAAAATAGATTTGTTGTTCTATGCTTATTTGGTTTTGAAATTTATGCAGAAAGTATGACGATTGGTTGACTGACCGACGCCGGCACTAACTGAAAGGAGTTGCTCGATGCATTGTACGAAAGTGATGAGGATTTGGGAAGAATGTAAATGATGGTGAAGATGAAGAAGAGCCAAATGACGAAACCTCTTCTAGTGAAGCGGATTATCAAGAAACTGCGCATGAAAGAAAGCGATGAACAAGAAGGAAGTGACGATAGTGATGCTAATGATGAACCGCCCGCCATTCGCAAACTTTTTATTGAAAAGATGGTACGAGTGGAATGCCACGCGATTGCAAGGAAAAACACGTGCACACAACATTAATTACAACAGCTTTGAAGAAAGTGAAACTTCCACATGGAGTGCATGTTGTACTCTTGAGACGCATTCAATTGTTTGTTTGATGATACGGTTATTGGTATTGTGGTTACTTTCACTAATAAGGAGGCTGTTCGTATTCTTGGCGATTTGTGGAAACAGTTGACGACGTTGAAATCCGTGCTTTCTTGGCCTTTTGATTACTGCAGGAAGAAATAAACAAGGAATGGTGGACTATAATGAGCTATGGAATCTTTATATGGAAATCCTGTTTATCGAACGTGTATGTCACGAAATAATTTACTCAATTACTAAGATTTATTCGTTTTGACGATAAAGCGACCAGACCCTCCGAAGCAAAAGGACAATTTGGCACCAATTAGAGACTGTGGGACCGTTTAATACAAACTTGCTGAAATATTATCTTCCTGGCAGTAATCTAACCATCGATGAACATTGGTGGCCTTTAGAGGTCGTGTATCTTTCCGACAGTACCTGCCAGCAAGCCAGATAAGTACGGTATGAAATTTGGTGGATATGCGATAGTGGAACTAGTTATCCGTTACGTGGTATACCGTATTAGGAAAGAAGGTCTCAACAGAGCAGAAAACTTAGCGCAAAAGGTGTTGAAGACCTTGTGAACCTTTTCTGAGAACTAAAAGGAATATTACGTTCGACAACTTCTCACCAGCTACGAGCTTGCATCCAGTTTGCTTACAAACTTGCTTGCCTAACTTGTGTAGGAACGCTCAGAAAAAATAAGCGCTGCATACCACAAATTTTTTACTCACAGGCGACGGAATATTGAAAGCAACTTGTTTGGTTTTCAGAAGACAATGACTTGATGTATCTTATTACCTAGAAAAATCGCTGTGTCATATTATTATCTTCACATGCACAACGACTCCACATTGATGAGGAAAATAAAAATAAATCTGAAATCAATAAGTACTACAATTCCACGAAAGGAGGGGTGGATACACTTGATCAGATGGTACATACATATTCAGTGAAACGCAAACTAATAGGTGGCCTTTTGTCTATTTTTTCAATATAATTGATGTGTGTGGAGTAGCTTCATTTGTCATTTGAGAAATATCCATCCTGACTGGCATATTTCAAAAAACGAAGACTTCGCAAAATTTTCTTACGAGAAATTACAACGAATTAGTACTGGGCAATTAGACGTCGTAGTTTGAGTGGCTTGCATAAAATCATACTTCATTGATACAAACTACGTGATCAAGTACCAACCACAGGGGAGTCTTCGGCTCGAGAAGTAAGAAAACGAAAACGGTGCTATATTTGCCCATCAAAGAAAAGCAGAATGTCAACACAGTTATGTGATAAGTGTAAGCAAACGGTTTGTGTGTGAACATTCAGAGAAATACTCACGTGCACAAATTGTAAACTACATAATAACTTTCAAAATTTTACTATCTTGTACTATTTTAAATTATATCTTCTGACACACAATATTCTTTTATATGTTTTAATCTACTGTATACCTACTACATGAAATAAATAATGCATATTTTGCTATTATTTACAAACAATGGGTACAAATAGTATGTGTGCCCTGTGAGGCACACCTTGGTAGGACACGTTACGATAAAACGTTGGTAGGACTAGGGTTAATGCAGTGTTTTAGAGATATTCCGTTGTCTCAAGATAAAAAACTCACCCTGTATATATAAAGGTTCGGTTTTTTTCCAATAATCAAGTCATTCTGCCTCACTGCGCACTGCTTTAAATAAAAATAATCTTTTTGATTTATTGGTTTTCAACACTCAGTTTAATAATAAATAGAATAGTGTAGATATTTGTTTATTAACATATACTTGCGCGCTTATTAGTGCAGCAACATATATAAATATTTAACTTATGATTTCAGTATTACGTTCATTTATTCATGGTCTACTTGTCCTCTAGCGTAAAATACAATATTTCGAAATCGCATTGTTTGTGAGTAATAAAAATGCTATACTTACATATTCTATCACAATTTTATTTTTACTTTTAGTTATGGTTTGCAGTAACAAATAACGTGGAAAGTCGCAAGTCACCCAACCTAGCAGTCGTGCAAAAATTTATCTGTTTACCTACGTGCACAGAAACAAAATTATATCGTTAAAAGAGAAACTCCTTCAAAAAAAAAAACTAACTATTCTTAAGAGCCTCAAAACAATATTATACGGATCAAGTTAACGTTCTCGTCTCAAGAAATTTATATTGATCTACGGAGAAATTATTACGATAAAACGCTTTCCTGTTTTCATTTCCGTGTCAAGTAGATTTGACCGCCAGTCCTTGGCAATGTAAATTAGTTCCGCGGACGTAATTAATAACAGAGAAGAAGTAATAGGTAGCTGAGAGCGATACAAAGAGTATGTTTTGAAATATTCCATCTATTTCGATACGCTAGAGGACAGAGCGGGGAAAAAAAAAAGAAAAGTACAAGACGTCGACTTGATCACCTTCACTTGGCAAAACAGAGCGACTTAAAAAATCCGTAGTGCCACACCTTCTCTTCGGCTCGTACAATCTAAACAACATTATCATAAAATGTGCAGGTGAATTCCAGTTTAAAATACCTGCGTCTTGCATTGGTGGTGCACATCATTTTTATTTTCCTTGCAGAGTTCAGTGACGCTGTCGAATGCATTTAGTATAACGGTTCTGGCTATAAAATATACCTATGAATGTTTCGTTGTACGAAAACGAAATTTGGTGTCTGCATAATAATGTGTGAAAAGGGTCTGGCAGGTTAGTATGCAGTAAATCTGCGATTTATTTTGTGTCGAGAGAAGGAATTTCTGTTTTATCGAAAGATAGATATGGTTTGAAAATTCTTTTAGATGAAAGAGTGAGAGGACGATGTGCGCTGGAAGAAATACATACATCTAATTAAACACTGCGGACAGGCGAGGTCTGAAAAGTATATCTTTTGTATTTTTCTCTACATTAAAGCAGAGCTCACCACCGTTATTTCTGTGAAGAAGGTATTTGCCACAAAATACATTGCCAAGTTACGAGTAAAAGGAATGTTGCCAACTTATATATGATAAACATGGAGTTTAAGGAAAATAAATGCTTTATTGTTAGAAGACCTAACAAACAAATACTGGGCCAGAAAGGAATCGCCAATTTGGCATCTGCAGATCATCATAGCTAGACTTGACTCACGTATATATTCCTACACAACACCAGACATTCTATTTTATTCGTACCACTGTGCTTACAGTATAGTCTTTTTTTTCCCTTATCCTCCCAGAGTAAGGTTTTTGCCATGGTTTTCCCTTACTCCGTGGCCATTGATTTTATATAAGTATATTATATATAATCAGTGTCCTTGGCGAATGCTGGGAGATAACGAAAGTCGTTCCATGGGCGCATTTAATAATAACTGATAGCTGACTGATTTACTGTAGACTCGCGATTATGTGAACTAATCACATTTTACATTTTTTATCATTTTTCAAAAGTAATATTCGTATGGTCGCGAGGCTACTGTATTATATTTTTGTTATTAAAAATCATAGGGAAGTTATTTAGTAGAGTAGGATCATTTTCAATTGTTATGGAACCCATATAGTTACTTAGAATAGGTAGCCTCGTGTAGTACCTTTTCAGGTGGAGCACGAGGTTAGGATGATTTGTAATAATTTAGTTTTCATAAATAAAGTATAGTCTTTCCCAATTACATTAGCCAACCAAACCACGACCTACAATTGTTTACCTCAATTAGGTCAAAACTGAAGGAGGTATTAATTATTTATACAGATGGAGCAAAAAACTAGAGGGATGTGATTGTGCCTTTTATATCAACAGTAGTGGAGTACAGGTGAAGAGGAAGTTTAAGCTTAATCCCGCGGCCGCCGTTTTCACCACAGAGGCAGTAACAATTCTGGAAGGCTTGAGGTTTGCTACCAATTCACTGACGAATGCTAAACATATAGTCATTATATCCGATTCGGCCAGTGCATTAAAGTGCTTCGAACATCGGAAACATAAGTATACATCCTATTATTGTAGATATCATACGCACACCTAATGCATTAAGCATAAGATCTTTTGAATTTTATTGGGTGAAGGGTCACTGTGGTATTCATCCTCAAGAACTTGTTGATACAATGGCTAAGCAGGGTTGCGTAGATGGTAGCGTATACAGTCCTATACTGGTTGAATTAGAATTACACAAGGTTGTCAAACAGTCAGTGATAACGCAGGAGTGAGACAAATATTGGAAGAGTTCCTATTCTGCACACATGACTCTATATGCATACATACATCCCGTGACGAACACCAGCTCATGGTATATAGGTTGCAGTCTACCGCATCATTATCGTACGACGATCGCGAGACTACAGGTTGGTCACGGAAGATACCCTTCTCATTTACATAAAATAAACATAGTTGAGTCACCGGAGTGTTCATGTGCGGCAGTTGAGGGTAACTTAAATCACGTTTTCCATTAATGTTGTCGGTTGAAAGATAATATCGATCAACTATATACCTGTCTCATAGCAGAATCCATTCCATTGCCGGTTAATTTGACATTCCTGTTAAGTCTGAATAACAAACATATATGTGATGCACTTATCAGTTTCCTGAAACAAGCGATGATCTATATTTAAGCTTAACGTTAACGTGATCCACTATGACCGACAACTCCATTGTGCAAATAAAATAGGCAGAACCATTTTAAATTTATTGCTGACAAATGGGCCGATCCCGCAGGTCAATATATATATTAAAAAAAAAAGTAGAGCTCTTCTTGAATTGAATGTGTTCTGTGTTATGTGTTGTGATGATACAAGCTGCTCAGCTGAAACAGTGAATGACATAGATCGCCGTGTAATTTCTCAATCAGAAAAGCAGTGATTAAATAGTATAGGAAATGCATATCAAAAAATAGAAATGTAGTCGAATACTTATTATAATCTATCTTTTTTGTCATTGTTATCAATAAATTTTTGTAAACTCTTGGATTTTCTTTTTGGCTTTCAAAACAAACATCTTAAGTTGGCAAACAACAAAAGTTTAACTATTATATCAAATCCATCATTATATGAGTCGTAGCTCTTTTGGTGACAATGCAATGCAATATTAACAAAGTTAGCCTAGTGCCCAGATAACTTTGAAAAGCGTGTGTATTAAGCAAGGCTAGAAAAGCCTGATAACTTCTAATGCCTACTAAACATCTCATAATCCTTTTTTGAGCAATAAAAACATCCCGTGATAATATCGACGAGTCCCAGAATACTATGCCGTAAGTTATTCTCCAATAGATTTCACTATAATAAAATTTTAATAAGTCACTGGAATGCAACACATCCTTTAAGTTTCTACTTTGATAACAAGAAGTGTTAATCTTTTTGATAAGATATTCACAGTGCGACCTCCAATTCAAATTTTCATCTAGAGTCACGCCCAAAAATTTAGTTGTTGTTTTGCGCTCAATATATTTGAACTATTATACATTGTATAAAATAAGTATGAAACTACATGTAATTAGTTTTAGTTAAATTAAGCATTAAGTTTTTGGAAGTAAATCACCGGGCAAGCTCACTAAGAAACTATTTGCACTATTTGCTTCTCCATAGAACTGCCGACGAAAATGGATGATGTATCACCGGCGAATATAACAATGGAGTTTCGAATAAATAAAACAATGTCGTTGATAAATATTAAAAATAAAATTGGCCTTAATATTGAACCCTGCGGAACCCCGATGGTAACAGACATGATTAATACACTTTCCACAAGCAGTTGCTACTCTTGATGGATATTTTAACAAGTTGGATCCTATCAGTAAAATACGAAACAAACCACTCCGATACGCACACCACGGATCCCATACCTATCCAATTTGTCAATAAGGTGTTCATGATTGACACAATCGTATTAGGCTCTAGAAAGAGTACAAAAAATTCCTGCTGATAGCAGGCCATTATTTAACGCCTGCACTACACTATTTATGAAGGAATGCACAGCAGTGATGCTAGAAGGATGTTCTCTAAAAGCATGCTGTCCATCGGTGATGATGTTATTTATTTCTAAGTGATTTATTAGCCGAGTTAGCATGGCATATTCATATAACTTAGATAAAGAAGAAGTTTGGGATATTGGACGATAGTTCGATTTCTCTTGTTCTGAGCCCTTTTTAGTTTTTAATTTGTTCGCTACTTGTAAAAATTCGACTTCGCTGAAAGGATAAGCGCACCTGGGATGTTATAAACTACATTATGAGGTTCTTCTACGAAAAATGTATTATATATTTTTCGGCGATATCGATGGGATCAGTCTCATTTTGCCTTAGATTAATATTTTGTCGTAATTTCACCTTTTCTTGTTTGGATTCTGAAATAACGGACCACGTCTCTCCACAACGGTTTTTAGAGTTAAATATTCGTTGTGGATAGAATGATCTTTTTGTTTCAATTACTAGTTTTTGGTGAAGCTTTTCCATATTCAAATAAGTCAGGATATTTGACCTTTTCAAACCAAATGATTCCAATTTCACAGTTAATGACAACAACTTCATCTTGTGACAGGAGTTATTTGATTTTTTTTTTTTTGTTTTCCTATAAAACTTCGAAATATCACGATATTTTAATGAGAACTTGTCTACCCAGAACTAATATAACATTAAAATAGATTTTGTATTTTTCAAAACATTAATGCAATAATCATATGTTATCATTTGGCTTCCATTTTATTATATTTGACTTGTAGAAGACCTGAGGATGGCGCGCCATAGCCGAAGCATGCTGTCTTAGAATATAATAAACACTTTTTTTATGAATGTAAGGACGTTTGCTTCATATACACTTTCATTTTTATTTTGCTCTTACTTACTCATACGGTTACGATTTCAATAATGATTCCTAAAAAAAAATTTCATCAAAGTAATTATAATGTTGCAATTATAAAAAAAATACTATAACTTGTTTTTCACTTATTGTTGCTATTTCAAATGCTATTAAAAACTTTCAAAACCAATTACTGTAAGATTATTAACATGTAAATGACGGCTAATATGATAATGCAAACGATAACAGGCGCGGTAAAAGGCTATACCTACAGAAATTTGATAATATGTAGATCTTTGTAGTCTGTACCTTAATAATTTCTCTTCACTTTTATTTTCTTCTGCATTATAAATTCTGATATTATAAAATATCGCACACATTCATCTTTCTTTTTACATTTTTCGTTTTCATGGGGTTTTATAGGTTATCGTTGATGAGATAGGTAGTGAATAATGTTAAATGTTTATTAATATTTTTTTCGCAACGCTTGAGGCCATTTAATCATGATTAATTTAGGAATGTTATGGTCATTTTTATATAGATTTATAGATTGATGTTATATCTTTTATATTTATTTACTTTCAAGTTTTAATCCATAAATTACTTTTTATGTACACGCGTGTCACGCTAGTTATGTTTTAGCATATCTAATGCCAATTAAAATGATAAATATCTTTATTTCCCAACTTTTATGTATTAGGGTATACTTTTCCATATTTGATGGAAAATCCTATAGAATAGCTAATGAAAATTCACATAAACAGCCTTACGATGTCACTATAACAACAATAGCAAATAATAAATACCATAATAAACATTATTTCAGCGATGTGGTAAGGAATTAAATATACACTGTCTGGCAATTCAAAATGTACCACCCACAAACTATTTTAATATTTTCCAAGTACTTTACTATATTATGGAATTGGAAGATTCCTGCCCGGTATTCTCTATTATCCAGGGATACGACGACATTTTTTCATAAAGCGATTGATTGCAGGCACTAACCTACGTGAGCCCTAGTCCAAAAGGGGGTGTACAACTTTTTTGGACTAGGACTTACGTAGGTACAATCGGTAATGAGAGGGCAGATCAATTATCGAAAGAGGCCGGAACAGCAAAGGTTAATTTCGGCTAGAGTAGTTAAAAAAGGATTTAGGAATAAGCTTGGTAATAATTGACAAGATAGGTGGGATATTGCTTTAAATGGATGTGGGAAATTTATCGGTAATGTTACACGTTTTAGGGAAATGAATGGTTAATTTACTTACTAGTATCAAAAACACAAAAAATGTCATCGACGTATCTAACCCAAACACGTGGAAAATATGCCAAAATATTCTGAAGATCGGTTTCAAATTTTCCCATAACGAGGTTAGCTAAGAAGGAAGATAAGCTGTTACCCATTGCTGCTCCTTCAGTTTATCGGTAAAAGGTACCGTTGATTTGAAAGAAATTTTGTTTTATGCAGAGCTTCGCCAAAGAAATGAAATTATCAACTTCATTACTGCCCAACTAATTACCTTTCAAGAAATCTTCTAAATAAGTCAAAGTGATATCAACGGGGACGCTGGGAAACAGTGAGCTCACATCAAATGAAACTAAAACTTCATTGTCAATAAGTTCAATGTTTTTAATTTTTTCAATGAACGCGTATGAATTTTTAACTGCTAAATCGGGGGGTTGCACAGGTAAGTGATTAAATTTGTCAGATAGCCATTTGGACAGTAAGTAAGTTGGACTATTGATATTGGAGAAAATGGGTCTCATGCTC
Organism: Protaetia brevitarsis; assembly: GCA_004143645.1. Classification (NCBI taxonomy): domain Eukaryota; kingdom Metazoa; phylum Arthropoda; class Insecta; order Coleoptera; family Scarabaeidae; genus Protaetia; species Protaetia brevitarsis. The sequence continues at coordinate 2,782,540 of RXPK01000234.1, read as the reverse complement.
TTCTCTGGTTTATGTATCTTAGGTAAACAATACATCCTAGGTAACACTGGATTTGATACAGTTAGTCTATATCTTAAGTTATCATTAACAATATTCTTACATTCTAATAAGGTCTGCTTGGTTTCCGTGATCATTTTTGATAACGGATTTTTAGTTAGCTTTACGTAAGAACCTTGCGTTAAAAGGGTACTGACACGATCAAAATAATCTCTTTTATCTAAAATGACCACAGTATTACCTTTGTCAGATTTTAAGTAAAAGCAGTTTTTGTTTTTAAGCCCTTTAGCAATGTTAACTTCTTTACGTGTGATATCTGAAGGATGACGTTGTTTATTTTCTAAAATTTAAGTTTTACAAGCAGTTCTACTAAAGTTTTTAGTACAATCATCAAAAGTACTAATCCTGTTTCTATGCTAGATATGATTTCTTCAATTGGTGGTTTTTTTTAATTTTAAATTATATTTCAAACCTTTAATATAAACACGATTCGTTCCTGAATAACATATTTTCTGGTTTATTAATGTGAGCACATTCTGGGTTTTTTAAAGGTGTAAATTAGGGTAGTTTTAGTGTAGTTATTCAGTTCATTGTATCTGCTGATGATGATAGCTTTGCTATCGAAACGTACGTCCAGTTTAGTGCAATTAGTGATGAGGACTCTAGGACTCTAAGTTTACAGCATTACCAGTACCACAGTTTGGAGTATTTTTTTTAACTCTTTAGTAGTCTGAAGTAGCGTTAAATTCTAGCTTTTTGCATAATTGGGGTATATAAGTAATATTTAAAATGTAAATCTTTAATTTAATTACTATTGGTTAGAATAATTAAGTTATTGTTAAGCATTAGAATAGGTATTCCTACTGTTTTGTTTGCTTTTAGATTACTCTGCTGGTCTATCTTGTTTCAATCTCAAATTCATGATGTGTGAAAAACGGAGCATCTTCCTGAAGACGGCATAGCTATCGGAATTAAGGGGGCGTGAAGGCTGCCTCTTCCGAACTCAGAAGAATAATAATAATAATCAATAACAAGATCTGGTCTGGAACTTCTCCTAGATCCTGGTCCCAAAGTAAAGTTTTTCCATAGTTTCCAAATATAATAACAACTGATAGATGACAGATTGACAGTAGACTGGTAAGTATTCACATAATTGCGAGTCTGATTATAATGACAAAAAAGGCATCATTCGATTATTGACGATGATTGGATAATTCGATTATGACGTTTAAATTATGAACGATCATTCGATTCTGAGTGATACCCGATTATGAATGATTTGATTGGAATGTTTGTAACAAGGATATACAGAAGAATTTGGAGAAATAATACATAAGAAAAGGAAATCACAACCTAAAAACAAAAACTGCACCAAACACTTCTTCCAATGAGTGATAATTGAATGATCATTCGATTCGAATGATTATTCGATTATTATTATATTCGAATGATCATTCGATTAGGGATCATTCGATTATGTTCATCACTACATCACTGCATTGATGACGACAGCAACAATGTGATCCTCAGCAATAGCACTGAAGTACTGAACTGATCATATCTATAAGTAAAAACGTTTGTATTAAAAGCCAGGCTATTTTATTTTTAACTATTGGAGTAAAATTGTTTTTGAATATAAAGGTGAAATAAAAGGTTATGACTTCATTAGAATTTTTATTGAATTGGGTAAGTAGAATTTGCTATAAGTGGGTATATAATTTCATTGCTCTGAGCGTACAAAGATACAGACTACACTTCTCGGTGTACAAACTAGCAAGAGCGTGTGATGTTTCTTATTGGTGCCACAGATAATAACATCATAAATATTATTTGTTAGATCAGGTAAACTTTATGGTTATTTTGTAATCTTGAGACGATGAGTATGTGCCAATTTTTAATGAAATATTTAAGTATAGGTTTATGATTTAATTATGTTATAGCTGTTTCTTCAAGATCTTCTAGGACAAGTTGAGCAATGATTCTTGAAAAATATAATTTTAGCACTAATCGATTAATTACCTCAACTAGAGATGTTTAAATAGAAGTGTTTTCTAAACTAAGCGGACAAACTAATATATAATATCATATAGCTTTAATGTTGAAATTTTAAAATGCATAACTCTGTTCGCATATAAACGAAGCATCGCGCTTGTACTGACGCTGAAATCAAATCGGTGCGCGATCGCGCCGTGGTCCGGTTTTTCTACATTCCTGCATTCGCGCTACTGCGACTTTCGATTTCGTTTTGACCCGACAGCTATTTGTTTACGTTAAAAAACACTATGCAAATGTTGCCAGCGCTATTAGGAGCAATTTCGGAGGAATTTTATCTGCCGAACGTCGACAGCCGTAAAATGTCCCATTATCTCGATGTTTTTTATTACCTAGTTAAATTGCTAGTTACTGGAAATTAGATTAAAATGAAAAAAATAGTAAGCGTTGTTATATAAAACTCTGTCAAGTTGTAATTATGCTGCGCGATTACTTGCATGGGGTTTTAATACAAAACTAACAATCTATTAGGGTAAATAAGTTGCGAAATTTTAATTAATGAACAATCAGGCATTGTTTGCATTTGTTAAGTGGAGTGGGAAGCGAAATATCAACTTTTTTCTTAATACAGATTATGCTGCACATTTGCCAGTGACTTTGAAAATTTGTTCCTAGCATTAAAGTATCAAAAATGTTAAATAACTAATGCTTTATCAATTAGAGAAAATGAAATTCGTTTTAAAATCCTTACGTTCTCTGAAATTTTGAATTTTTGTTTAGTAACATAAATCATTTGATATATACGCCAGTTTCATCTTCTTCTGATAACGTTAATAATTTTCTCTTACACTGTTGAAAATTTTAACACTTTTTTGACTAATTTAATAGTCAGGAGAGGTCCACACTCTTTTCGTGTTATTTTGTCGAGAACAGAAGTTTAGAAGTTTAAATTTGACGAGCAAAGATAGTCAAGTATTGTCTATTGCTAAGGAGTTATTTTGTCCAACTGACACGTGGAATTATAAAATACTTCTAGTCACATTTTATTTGATCTAGACTAGACAAATTTACTAGCTGTTTAACTAAATGAATGCGATCTATTGGGTGTTTTAACACCGTTTTCTAAACACAACGTCTTTTTAATATGCAACTCCTATTTCTTAGTGCTATAATATTCTCTCTTTAAGACGTTTTCTCAATTATAAATATACAGAACCACTCATTCACAAGTTTTGGTTTCAACTAAACGTATCAATTTTAAAATGATTTTTTGAGAACCATTATAAAATTAAGTGAATGTTTATGCTATTTGATTCAAGTCTAAACTAATTGCGTAAATAGATGTTCCCAATACATCTTTAAGATGTTGAAATTTTTTATGCTCACTGGAATTAACGTTTAATAACACGAGGTTACACTTTGCAAGTCAGTCACATTTGGTGGTTTGTTTGGATATGTTAATACGGAGAATCAAACACGAAAACAGATACACGTGCAATGCAGGTGGTGCGTATAATGCAATACTGTATTAGAATAGGTGGGGTTTCTATATTTCTATCCGAGGAAAAAATTCTGATTGGTTGACGCTTCTGAATGTCTAGAAAAATAGTCAATCCTCATATCTGAACAAAGAATTCACACGAAATTCTAGTCACTTCTGTTCTATTAAATACGCGTAGTCAACTCGTCTGGCAAAGTTTGGAAAAATCAACACTAAAATATTTGACTAGCGCAAAATTAACGCCGACACCGTAATATTTTCAACAGTGTAGGTTTTAATTCTTTTATACATCAATTTTTTGAAGACGTGAGACAAATTATATCTTCTTTGTTATAAAAGACATTGGAACGAGGCCTAAATCACGTTTTTCATACTTTTGTTTTGCATATACTTTTGTTGTAGATCGGGGTGGGCCAATTGCTGAAACATGGACTTGAAGTGGAGGAAGTTCAGGATTGGTAGAGTTAATGTGGAATATTGATATTTTACAAACATAATAAATTAAAGATTGGGTACAGAACAGCGTTTTGCTATTAATATTCCACATCTACCATAATTGATTTACTCAGATGAAGATATTTGCAATGATAGCATTCTTCTCATTTAGATTTTAAATCCTTGCACCAAGTCAGTTTGTATAGATCATGGTTGGGAGACTCGTTAGAAGACCCAATATGAAAAAAACTATACCTAAATTGATGTTGTTATATTTTCTACTGATTTATTTTCAGATTGACGAATAACATTACCATAATCATTTAGTATTTTGCTATTAGCTATAATATTTTCGTCACCCTCCCAACTAGATTTTCATCGGCCAGTTTCTTGTGATTAATTTTAAATCTATATTTCTAAGAAACTTCTGTGATAGCCGAGCGTTTTAAACGTTTGGCATATTACTAGAACTCATGGGTTCAAATCTCGCTTTTGTCAACTACGGTAACGGTTTTTTTTTTCTTTCGGGACCCTAATGACGATTATAAGGGAGATTTAGCTTTGCGAGGATGCATGTTAAGCATGAAATTGGTTAGGTTTTATCTACCACGTTAAAAAAGGGTTATCAGTTTTTTTCTTCAAGCATTCCAACTTTCCTATTTAGAAATCTGACTCGTACGTTCTATGTTCAATATTACCAAAGTATTTCTTGTGTTGCACTTGATAGTTTCATTATGGTCTACTAAAAATGTGTTTTATCCCGGCAATTTTCATGGTTACGCAAAAAAATATATCGGTAAGTATTTTCACGTATAACTTGATAGGATAATGATGATATATTATTGTAATCTCTAATGCAAAATAATTTATAATGCAGTTACTAAGTTTTTGGTAGTTTTTAAAATTAAATCCAACACTACAACTACAGGTCTGTTATTACCTTACCAAAGATGTTTACCTGTCAAAAAAATTACTTACTTTTGTTAAAACCACTAATTACTACTTGCTTTTCGTAGAAAAGCACATGATTATAAGTTGTTTTCTTTATTTATATTTTAAATGTTTCTCTCAAATTTGGTGGATGAGCCGGGAAAATTTTTAGCCAGTACCTAACTATAGTGAAATTCGTGTAACGAAACTTATTATAATTGTTTCCTTTGAGCATATTATTAGTTATAATAATTATGAAGAATTGAACCAATGGTTAATAGATATGTTAAACATAGGTGTAGTGAAACCGGCAGAATTATTGTGTAATACATTAACAATTTGAGTAAAATTAATTGTCACGCTAGGTGATGCATAGGTCACTATTTTCGATTTTGTCGTAACAAAACTACTCACAGCATTCGAGCAATTAAACAGTTGTAAGCGATAACAAATCTGGTATTAATGTAGATCATTTATTATGGAGAGAACCTAAGAACAACAACATATTAATTTTATTTCACAGCCTTCTTACTAAAATTAAGTCCATACTTCTACCCTTATTGTATTTAATTAATTCGCAAAGAAATCAAGAAATCGCAATTTATTTATATGAATAATAACACAATGCTGCATATGAGACACCGAACCGGGAACTACCAAATCGTATAAGTTGCGGTTTTCGGTTTGTGGTACAGAAACCCAATTCTGACTCAACAATTATTGCAATCAATGCACTTGCAATTAGTTCCGCATTATATGGTAGAATACATCCGTTTAACAGTACAATCAGGCTCTGGATATAACAGTGTACTGTACTTAATTTATTGCCTCTCTTACCAGAAGAAATTAAATATCAAAAATCAAGAAAATATTTGAAATTTGTTTGCATAAATAATAATTATACTACAAATCGTTCAGGCTCAACCTAAAACTGTTGTATAAATTAATTTTTTATATTGCTCTTATATAAAAAGGAATACTAGAATCTCTATTTACAAGGCACAAAAAACTGTTTAATGCAATATATCATAAATTATATTAATATCTATTAATCCAATTACTGGATCTCAGAATACAAACATCATGAATCATAATAAAAAACTGTTTATTAATACTGTCAATTAAGAATATTTGGTGATTTTACTAGTGTATTTGTAGCACACTTTTCTATGTGTTAGAAACGTAAAATACATTTGTTTCACAAATTTTCGTAAAGATGGCGCTACTTCTTATTTCATTATTTCTGTAGGACATATTCGGTTTAACTTGTTCGGCAGATTCCCTAAAGCACATTTACCTTGTCTAGTGTAAGCACCAGGAAAGTGTACTATAGGAATTAAATATCATTAATAATAATTACCTTTGATATTTTGATGAGAGTGTAAATATTAATACTGCACTAGAAAAAAAAGATGTGTTAAGTCAACGCAAAATTGGCTTGTATATAAACAACAATAAATTGAGTTAATACAACACATAAAGTGTAAAGTGTAATCTTTAAAAGTTTAGTTCAACAGAACGTGGTGTGGAAAGGCCTGTTTTGGTTCTCACTTCGGACGGTTCTATTACCGTTCAGAGCAGTAGACCAGCACAGATCATGTACACCTTGTCGTGTAGTGAGAAAAAACTTTTTACTACGCACGTGAGCGTTTGCTTTGAACTGTAATAGAACCGTTCAAAGTTGGAACCAAAACAGACCTGAACTAACACTTTATGTGTTGTTTTATCCCAATTTATTGTTATTTATATACAACCTAAGTTTGCGTTGATTTGTCATCTTTTTATTAGGTAGTGACAGTTAGTCATGTTTCTTGGTTTTTATCGGTAAAGATGAGAGTTAGATGTTATATGTTTTGATGTTTCTGGAGATATAGGTGACATTTGTATTTTAGTGCCTTTTTAATAGTTTTAAGTGATTTCTGCAGTTGTGGGGTTGTCATGATGGATTGTATATGCAACTTTATGGATTGTCTATTATTCAGCAGTAGTGAGGAAGAAGATGAAGAAAGAATTGAAACTTATTAAATAAAAACTAAAATGGTCTTCTATAATTATATGCTTAAACCTGTTTTAGCCAGAAAATGCCGTCCGAAAATAAGAGGCTACGTGGATAATGTAATTAGTAGTTAATTATTCGGAGTCTGTATTTTGTGAAAATTTTAAAGTGAATTGAACTATGTTTGAATATATAACTTCCTTAATTCAACACCAAATAATATCTTCCTATGGAGCCAGAGGAAAGATGACAATTGATAGCCGGGTGCAAGTACACCGTACAAAGAAAATGGAAACCTCGAGCCAAATCAGCGAAGCTACCGCCATCATCATGCTTCTGCATGCAGCAGCATTGAAAGAGCGTTCAAGTTTTTACAGAAGCCGCTTCGTATTTTAAAATTTTTGGATGTAAGATGCATTGAATGGGCTTGCAAATCTATAATGAGGTGTTGCATTCTCCATATTTGCATCATTCAGGAAGATATGAACATTGTTATACATCATAACGATGAGAATGATTTAGAAATGGATGATTATTATTATGGCAATTGGCAGGAAGGGCAAATGAGAATTGAAGGGCAAAATAACCGGAATCTTATCTATCAACAATTTTAATAAATATTTTAATAATTATTTATTCTATATAAAAAAAAATAATATCAGAAAGGCAGTTTTTTTCTTTAAAGACATGAGTAAATAAAATATCAAAAATGAGAAAAAAAAATAAATTCTGAAATATTTAAATTAAGTTAATTCCGGTTTGTTGTAATAATGGGTTTATCGTGAGATTTAGAAAAAAAATGTGATGTAGCTCCTGTACTAAGTAAGAAACATTTTAATCTACTCAATATATTGAAGCAATTCCCCATGTCGGCAGTAATAATAATCAAAACAGTGACCACCTGTGACGATAACCTATATACAATGCAACCACACCGTTTCAAAAATTACTACGAATTTCAGTTACCACAATTTACCGTTACCAACCGTATGGTTGATTTTTTAGACATACTATAATTTCGGTTTTTGTACCCGTTTTAAGTACGGTGAAAACTTATGAAAAGTATGTTATACACTATTTCGGGTTAAGACATTAATGATATGTATGTATAAAGTCCACTTTAGCAAAAAGTTCCTTATTAAACTATAGGTATAAGGAAACATAACCTCTCTTTGTTTCCATTGATCGTTTATACTAAAATATAACCTTCAAACTTCACATACCTACACTAGCAATTTCTACAAATACTTCTTTAGAAAAGAGTCAGTAACAAATTATTAATAATTTCAAAAATAAATAAAGCATGAAAAAAAAAATATAATTTCATATTGCAAGTGTTCCGAAAACCGCCAGAAGATGGCGAAGATGAAGACTTCTCACTCTAATTGATATGTCAATGTAGTAACTTAAGTAACTAACTAACTAACTAACAGGAGCGAGATTATAGTAGTAATTAATAGAATGAAAGAAGTAAGGATATAAAGCAGAGCTGTGAAAATGTTATTGCATAATAATTTGTTTTTTTTTCTTTTAACATTCGCGTACCACACATTTGCATTTGAATTGTTTACTGTTTCAAGCATTATAATCGATTCATATCTCGTTATTGCATTCAAATTACTTCTGTGACATATGATATTAAATCCCATGAGCGGACAGATAACCCAGTGACCACATACCGTGAAGATAATACGTGTTTCTAATTTTAAACAGTTTAAATTTGTGCGCTATTTGAAGGTTGCAATATCTAAAATGTCAAAGTACACGCTTTTGTTTCATATAAAGAAAAAAACAAGACGTTTTTATACTTGGATATTAACATTTACAGTTTCATCAAATCCATAGAAAATTATTTCTTCTGTAAATGAAATCTCTCTATATAGCATCTCTTAAAATATCTACATCACTGAATGAAAGTCGGCCAAACTATAGAGAATCTCTACAATAAGAATAAATGCCATGTTTTGTATTATAAATTCAAATCGATTTCATAACCGTCATATATTAATGAATGATATTAAGGACGCTCTCGTATGAATCCGCTTTGCATTGCGCACAAACATGGGGATTATAAAAGGAGTGCAATAATTCGATTTAAAGATATACCCTACTTACAGTTATCTGGAACAGTTGTTTCTTGTCCGCAAATTAAAGCATTTCAGCACCAACAGGATTATTATAGTTCTCTGTTCACTCTGTAATTATCGTGATGGATGTGTTTTTTTTCCGGAATTTTCTCCTATATGCAAATCTATATATAAATGAGATAATCCGGGGTGAAGACGCGCAGGCACTTTTTCAATTTAACCGGCGAAACGGGTAACAGAGCTGTCAAAGCGAATTTAGCGTATTTAATAAGTAATTTTGTTCCGCGACGTATCCTAATTTGTTTTAATAATACGTATAAAAAACACATCAGATAACTTTCTCTAGCAGAAAAGAAAAGACAGTAAAATAATATATAATAAACACTCTTTTACTGTAATAAATAGAAGAACACTGGAGTTACGACTAATGAAACGAAATCAAAAAGTGGACGCGTAGGTGTCTTCTACTTCGTCAAGGCGCTAAAGACACTTTCAACGGCCCCCAATCACCTGATCGCACCGTTTCCAGCGAACGAATGGCGAAGAACGAAAACGTTTCGAAGACAAGAATACTGTTACTTTTCCTACAGAGCGGTACTAACGCAACTGTGCCGAATCGGTATTCTTTTTCTGAGCCGCTTTAGAGCTATTGCGACCGGCATTTTCTTAGACAACTTTCTAAGATACTAGCAGCTTGAAGGATTTTCCCTCTCTCTTGTTCTTTGCGTGAATGTCGTTCGAATTGTCGAGGTATATGCACTATACGATCTGGCATATTCATTTTTTAAGGTGGTGGTGACACTAGCGACACCAATTTACGGTCCATTTATATAACAGTGCGTTTAAAAAGTGTGCACCGCACGTAGGTACTCTATAGATAAATTGGCCAGAAAGTATTGTATTTGCGGATCGATTAATTCTTCTCGGGAATTCATGTGTAATTGGGTTTTTTTTTTCTTGAAAGAGAAGGTAAACCACAAATAGGTGTGAATAAATTAAACACTGAAGGTCATACGACATAAATAAATAATAAAACGTTTTTTTTTCGCATAAGAAGATTGTTTAATTTGTTTAATTCCTTGTCAATAATATTTAGTATTTTATTGCTTATTGCCTAGTTCTTTTTTTTTGTCTCACACGGAGCCTCCGGAAACTTTACAGCCTCTTGACTTTTTGTACCTCGGCTTCCATTACTTTTACTCATTAAATTATATCAGCCATTCAGATATTCTAGTACTCTGCACTATTCTGCACAAGTCTCTGGCTGGTTGATCCAAGTAGTTCTCTAAGTTCATTTTTGCCGAAGTCTTTTTGCATCCAGAACCCTGCATACACACAGAATGTTTTTGTCATCTCATTACACATTCTGCAGTTGGTATCTCCAATGTTGATCCCAATCTCAATTTTCTGTAGATCTCCTTTCAGTGTATAGGATGTCCCACCAAAGACTGAGTCTTTGATTACAGCTCTATTTTTAATTTTACAAAATAAATCTTTTATACAAAAGTTTTATAGAATTCAATGCTGCATAACATAAAAATATTGTTGACTATACAAAGTATTCCAAAAGTGTGAAAACGCATACTTACTACGCTATTTTAAATGGAATACTCTATACAGGGAATTCCTCTATAAATCGTGACAGTGACAGATATGAAAAAAAGGTTTTTATAAATTGTTGTGAGGTTATAATTTTTCTATAACTCAAAATTATCGGGATTTGTACAGGCTTCTCATTAATTTCCAAGATATCTTTGATTTTTTAAAAATTATGTCGCTTGCACTGTTTCAGAAAAGCGATTGTAATTTAATTACCACTTAGGCTAAGTGAATCAAATTTTAAAATATCTTTGTACGGACCTACTTATACCTACAGGTGTGTTTATAATTGTATTTTAATATACTCAGTGTGCGTTACTAAGCCCAAACTCTGTCAACTTCTAATGGGTATATCTTACTTTTTTTAAAATAGAACACCCTGTATATGTTTACTTCATTGAATACCTATTAACAAATGTTTTGATTTTTATTATGCATACTGTATGTCTATCTCTTCTACTTTTCGAGTTATTATAGTTTTAGTCAATTTTTCATTATTGCGATCATATTTGTAATCTTAGTAGGCGATGATTGTAAAAATGAAAGCCAAAAAATAAATTTAATATAATGTTTTCTATCTGTCGCTGTTTACGAATTATAGAGGAATATCCTGCTGGTAAAACATTCTGTATATTATTCCATTTTTAAATTTTACTTAGAAGAATAAATCACTTTATATAAGCTATTATATGTCCATCTGTAATAAGAACCTTGTTATTTACGCTTTTGTAAAAGAATGGCTCTGCTGCAAGCTTTCGATAAAGGCGGCGTAATTTGTATTTGCATTTGAATCTTTTTTTATTGTCCCACAGTAAACGCCTTACCATGAATTTGCTTGGTTGTATCACTTCAGTATTCTTCGCGTTTTTCTTTAACTTAATTCCTTACCTGTTCTGGTGCTGTGTCGACACTTCTAGAACAGGTTCTGGCAGCAATTTACTGATCAGCTGACCAACTAACTTTATTTCGGTCTGTCAGCTTATTCAATTCTCGAATATATTCCCAAACCAGTGTTGATTATATCTTAGTGTTCACTAGTACTCTTATTATGCTCGCAATGCAATATTGCGCATGCCTCTGCTTGAGTGTTTCTCAGCTGACTGTAGACTTCAGCTCCAGTTCTGGTTTCGGTTCTTGATCCGTCTGGAAGCCAGATCAATCCTTCTAACCTGTCTTGGATTTGGAATAATTCCAACTTATCCCATTCTTGACATCCACCACGAAATTTCTGGTAAAAGGTTATTTCGAAATTATGTGATCTGATTTCACTCCCAAAAGGTTGTCTTCCACATGATAGACAATAATATTATAATCTACCTTACTATCTACCATTTGGTAGTTCATGTAATCTGAGATACCCCATTCTTTCCTTTGTCATTATCACCAAATAAACAGGAGGGAGGTCTAAAAAGCATTCCATTGCTACTCTCCTCATTGCTTGCTCCCGTTATTCCTAAACACGCAAGCGTCTGTATAAGTTGAGTTATAGCACTATGTTGTTGCATCCTGGTCCACCACATCAGAGATGCAAAAATGATCATGGATCATACCACCGTGATCTGTTAACAGAGCCTTTTAACTGTTTAATTAAAGATTTTTTGCGTCTTTGAAGTACAACTTAAAATAAAAGCTTCCGTTGGAGATCCATTTTTATTAGTGAGATAAACAGAATTATTAGTTTTATATGTTTTTTTTTAGCAATTTTTCGTGTAAATTACAAATAGATGCGACCGGTATGTGACATTTATAAAGAACTTAAACTAAAAGAATGGATATGGTTTTTATTTGTGCTATTTTCAAAATTTACAATAAATAGTTATGCACAAACTCATGTGATCACAAAAGTGTGTTGCAACATATTGGTGAAATTTCTATTATTATTTAATTGTTATATAGATATTATATTATTGTAATAACGGTATTTAACACACTTTAAATCTATTAATACTTACTATATTATACCAAGTCCCTAAATGCATCGTATCAATTATCACCTTTAATACCCTCTTTTTATAGAATAGACTAATTTGCTACAATATGGAATGAGTACCATTTGTCAAATTATCCATCCTCAAAAATTTCGCTAAATATTTCATAAATTACTTAAGATGAGTGCTTTTATAATTGCATCAAAAGCACCAAAGTAGTTCGATACCTGCACGCCTTATAGTTAGACTTTTCTTTTACAACGCTTGCTGTATTGTTGGTTGCATACCTCGCAAATGTTTGTACGGTTGTCAGTTGGGATCAGTGTTTCCAATTGTAATAAATCTCTCTGAAATTTCTATGACCCTATTACTTTTTGTGAAAATCTATTATTTCTTTGAGTTTGTCTGAAGGTATAGTATACTAATGTTATAGGCACATATTATTAATAATTCTTTAATTTTTTTTAATGTAGTTAAAGGTTTTTTTTTAGTTACACATGTGTAAAATTTACAGAGAAAATGCACATAGGCCAATCTATTACCTTTTAAACAAAATTCTATCACACGTAATAAAGTAATTTTTTTGTAACTAGCATCACGCTAGCGTTTCTAGGCTTATAAAAGCACTAAATTCGGATATATATTTATCGTATTTTAGATTAGCCACTGTATTATTAAATCATATATTGATAATTCTACAGTTCATAATCTATTTAGTTTTCAATTTTTATTAAAACAGTTGAGCTCTTCAAATTGCACTAAATAACGACTTATTTCAGCTTTTATAAAAGCTTGAAAAAAGCAACCTAAGAGACCTCTTTATCAATGATTCTTTTGTTTTGAAACCTTTCTAGCAAACCTACTTAACTGGTTGCATAAACTAAAGCATTCTTTTTGTCTGCATTTCATGTATGTTAGAATAAATGCCAGCCTCAAAAAGAAAGAAAAAGGTGTAAATAAATACAATTTATTGAATACAAAATTACAAAATCCAGTATAAAAATATATTCGACTTATATAAACTTACGTTGCGCAATTGCACAAAAATGAGATGGGATGGGATTTTCTTCCAACCGTATTTTTTAAATTAATTACATAATGATGCAATTAGAAACAGATTTGTTTTCCAAATAATAAGTATATCTTGTATTTGCTATTATATTAGTTTAAATTAAGCTTATTGTTAACAATATAAATTATTACTTATTTGTAAAGCTATAAATCAAGATATTTTACAATATGAAAACTGCCTCACTACCCCTAAAATTACCCTGGCATAACGCATTTGCTATAAGCATAATACTACTATTTACAATTTTTTTACCTAGGTAGCTAACGTAACCTATTACTATTAATTGCTTTACCAACGAGAAAATCATTAAAAATATTTCTTGTCTTCGTGGTTCATATAGTAATTATAGTACACTTCAGTGAAAAAAAAAACTTCTCTGTAACTAAAACATTCTACTTTCATACAAGCAGCTGTAATGTTTCCCGTTATTTCTCCGCTAATTGCGTTATTATATATTATATACAAATACAGAAACATATCATTAACTTAAAAGAAAAGCTATTGCCTCTGCCGTTGATGATCAATAGGCACCTTGTATAAGTCTTCGTTGATGTTGTATAAGTTAGGGGTACTTGCGCAGTCTACGTTAAACCACCAATCGCAAACACGTGCAAACTGATTGAAGATTGTTCCATTCGGACATAGGAAGCTGAATTTTTGTCCATTCGGTAACACCAATGCCATACCTAGACATAATTTCAAAATGGTGAATATTGACATGTTAAATGTATCATTACAATACGTTTGCTACTCAAAATGAGAACACTATTCTGCTATTTTTTCCCAAAGCACGCCATGCTTAGACAACTGATAGCTTCTATGACGCGCTTTGGAAAAAACAGCAAAATAATCTTCCGTTTGACTATATCTGTGTAGTTACTCTATAGATCAAAGGATGTAGCTTTTATCTACCTGACATTGTGCTTCTGGATCACTGTAATATCCGGCGGTCTTTGATCGCACCTGAAAGATAATCCTTGTGGAACTTCATTGTATATCGGGTAATCTTGTCCTGGTTCGTAACCGTCCAGTTGCTAAAAATTAATTTTATTTGTCACTCTCTACAATATCTTATCACTTCTAGAAAATTTGATAATGCGGGGATTTATTAAAGTGGTTGGTAATGTCTATAAATCATGTATGTCGATGTAACAATAAATTGTCATAATCTAATAATTAATGAATAATAGTATAGATACACTCAAAGAATAAACAACGCTGGGTGTAGTGCAATATCTTCTCTCTCACTTAAAGTGGATGGATTGTTCTTTCTTTGGCTTTATAAAGCTATAAATACACTTGTATGAGTACCTTTGATGCACCGAAATGAGCACAAAAATAACAGTGTCAATAAATAAAGCGAAAGTCATCTTGCGATAATTTCCGCTCTTAAGAGCTTATAACTAAATTAACAACTTTCATAGGTCCATATGGCGAGCGGTTAAATATACATATAATTACATTAGTTCTTTATTGTATTGATGAAGTTCATAATAAAATTTTACGAATATCAGTTGGAAAAATTACTTTTTCACAAGCAAGTGCCCGTTAAACGAGATAGAAAGTAAAGTCGTTCCAAACAGAAAATAAAACTTTAGTGCTAAAGGTTTTTGATTTTTATATTATTACGTTTATATTTTAAGAGTTAGATATTTTAAATGATTTTTTAATTCAATTCTTTCAAGATCTACAAACACAATTTAAAAAGAATGACTTGACTACTAGGATATTTACGTACTTTTACAGATTTGTTTTTACGAACTAAAATAACAGAAAACATATAAGGGATATTAAAATTTTAATCTTTGATAAAATCAAAAATGACTTTTCTGACTTACATACATACATATGTCAAGATAAATATGAGAATAATGAGAGTCAGATTTCGTTTCTCGTGCTCGTGGAAAGTGTTAAAGTTTCTTGCTACCCTTTTCTCATTTTCATTATTTCATTCTTCCTCCTCATTGCTTAAATGGTTTGTCCATTCTTTATTATTCTATTATTATTATTATTATTCTTGGCTTATGCTTGCTTTAGCAGAGTTTCAGATCATGTTCGCTTTCGTCTCCTGTTTGATTTTTATGAAGGCTATGACAGTATGTGATTACAATGACTAATTTTATAAAAGATATGCTAATACCCTGGGACCTCCCAGAAAAGAATCAGAGATAAGACAAATGTAGTGAAAGCAATCATAATATTTCATCATCTCTATTTGATAAATGTTCTAAACTCAATCAATTTACTTAAACAATAAGAATTGATTAAGCAACAAAGTGAGCATTAGTAGAAAATTTAGAAATAGGCTGGTTAAATTGTAATTAATTTAATACAATTATAATGTTAAAATTACCTTTTCAAAAATATAACCTCCTGCATTTTCCCTTGGTCCTGCTCTAAACATTATTCTAGCAAAGTTCTCTACCGTAGTAGCAAATATATTGTTAAATATATTGTATGAGTGCGAAAATCGCCATAAAAAGGGCAGATCTCCTATTTCACTACAGTAACAACACAAATGACATAGGTACGAACTGTAATCATTAAAACGACGACTTTTATCACACCATGGTGGGTTGATTTCTACAAATCAACCTCAGTTTTAAAAGCAATTGGCGTCTGTATTTAACTGTATTTATGCTCAAAATATTGTTAAAGTTAGTTAATTTTTCACATCTGTAATTCACGAAAACCTGTGTGGGCAAAAATGCCTTAGTCCTGTATACTGCACGAGCCATATCAATTACAAACAGATATACATCGTTATATGTATGAAGCACATGCTTCTGTTTGTATTTAAGGTGGTTTCTAGTGTATATACTTAATGAATTAATAAAAAAAAGAAAGAAAAGCCAAATTGTTTTGCAACCGCAGATGACAATTTGGTTATCTAAGGACCGTCAAACGGGATAACGTGAATCAAAAATATAAGTTTTTCGTGAATAGCTTTATAACCTTCGCGAAATTAATAAAAAAAAAACTAAAGGTTTATTCATCATTTACTCAACGTAATCTGCACTTGTTTCTGCTACAGAATAAATATGTTGCAAATTTTTTTTGCCAAAGCGTGATTCGTGTTTCCTTTACCCCCTTTACCCCATATATTCAGTAAGTGGGATCAGTTGTATAAATATTATGTCCTTTTCACTTTTGGATTTCTGAGTAAAGTGAACCATATTAAAAGCTTTCTAAGGTTTGATTTAGTCAAGAAAAGTTAATTTGATCGAAAAAAGTCGAAAGAAAAGGAAGTAACGTATTAAAATAAATTTTATTCTTTATTTACTTCTATATCTTTTTGAAGAAATTTTCAGTTGAATATTCCTTCAAAAAGATAAAATACTCATAAAAGCAGTGCTGAGGAAAAAAAAGTCGAAAAAAAAGAAAAGAAAAAACCATAAAGAAATTAAAACTTTAAACAATCTTAATGTCTATCTAATTATGTTAATATCCAAAAATCCTCTTCATTAATTGCAAATATATCTAGTCCCCTTTAGTGCGACTTGATTTGTACCTCTTTGTAAAAATCTGCATTAATTTCAGATACTTGGGGATAAACGAAATATCCTTTAGGAGTGGAATTAAAGTCATAAAATAAACAAAAATTGGAAATATTGCCTAATATAAAATCATAACTTATCGTCAAAATAGCCTTATAACGAAGTTTCAACATCATCTACACTGGTTTGACCGATTTTTAATTAATTTTCATTGTGATTCACTTTACCCCATGCTTTGTCTGTTTTTTTTTTTAAATAGGGGTTAAGTTTTATATTATTCCTAAAGAATAAGAGAAACAATATCTAGCAGCTGATAGACCGAAAATCTTCCTTAGTGCTGCGAGCATTCAAACGTTTAACCGATTTTTGAAATAACAGTCAAAGCATTTAAACTAGTCCATCCTTGGGGCACCTGGCGCACCCCATTGTATTTAGCCTTACCTCTGCATGCGGGGCTCTGTGGAGGAGGACCTTTTCTTCCTTAGCTACTCGTGGGATCAACCATCGAGGAAGGATGTTTATTAGCCGAACGACACCGCTAATAAACAGGCATTGGAGCAGGACCTCCATAAGAAGCCTTCCACTTCCAAAGTGAGAGTACCTCACAAGGAAGGAACAAAGGGAGGAGCAAAACGACTGGAGCAGATTGGGGAATAGGATGGCATCCATGCCCTCTCAAATTGCGTAGCACTGTGCAACACAAGGGCGTTGCACTTGGGAGCACGTGGAATCAAAGAAGGAGACTTACCTAACTTGGGGCCTTCTGATATCCTACACTTTTTGAAAGAAATAGGATTGGAAGGCCAGCTGTAAGACCTGCAGCAAGAACAGAGGACACAATAGATCTTTTAGGTCGCAGTGTAATATCACCCTTGCAACATATATGCATATATAAAAATGAAAAGGAGAGATAGAAGGTGAGCTGGGAGGAGAAAACATCATAAGATGTTTTAAAGTAAATATATTACAATGGGCAGAACATATAATGAGGAGAAAACCGAAATGATTAGGAGGGTAATGCTGCTACCGTATTTTTTAATTCTTAAAATACAAAGTTGGCTTAGCTATCTGATAGATATCATCATTTGTGCTTATGAAGCTTGTGTCAAAAAGCGATAAGCAAGTAGCCTTATCTTTTTCTATTTTATCTGTATAAGAATAAGTAATAATAACAAATGCCACGGCATACTGACTTTTCAAATAGTGAAATGCGAGATATGATTTGTCTTTTTGCCCAAACAGATTTTACAGGAGCTGCTGCAGCCTGGAGATATTTACAATTATATCCAAACTGAAGACAACCTTTTAGAAGAAACTTTTTAGAAATTTTCATAATGGTCTGGAAGAAACTGGGTGTTTTCGTCCTAAGCGTCATAATGGTGCTCCAAAAACAATTTCAGTAACACAAGAGGAGGAAGTTCTAGTTCGTGTTACCGAAAATCAAGGCGTAAGTAAGTACCTGCCGTTTAAATGCGGCGACGGGAATAAGTCAAACGTCTATCAAAAGAATCTTACGAAAAGAGGAATTCTATCCTTATTATTTCATACCTATGCAGAATTTACCTCAGGATCTCCTGCACGTCTAGGATTTTCGCAGTTTTTACAGACGAAACAGAATGAAGACCGAAATTTTCTTGACAAAATTCTTGTGTCAATTGTTATGGAATCCATATAGTACTTAGAATAGGTAGCCTTGTGTAGTATCTTGTAGGAGGAGCACGTGATTAAGATGATTTGTAATTATTTTAGTTTTTCATAGATAAATTGTAGTGTTATTTATATATTTTATTTTTTTTTCTCTTCGTGTGCAAATCAACAGTACTGGATTTATTATTGTAATAAAACGTATAATATATGAGACTGAAACGATATGAATTATGATACACTTTCAAACCTTAATGACTAAAACGAGATACAGTAACAGGTGAATCATCATTTCGTGTATGATGCGAAGGAAATCACCTGTTTCAACGACATGGGGAGGTCTGTTATATTTAACAGCACTGACCAGTAAACCGGAAGGCTATACAGATGTCATCGCGACACAACAGGAAGCCGATTGTGATACACTTGAATTCTCGCCCCGGTTACTAGTAGTCTACGTATGATACCATTACAACGTGATACAACTAAAATGAAAATCGCGCAACCATTAATAGAGAACGGCTAACGCATCCACATCACCTCTTACCTCTCGGCTCTTTTGTAAATCCGGATTCACGCACCGCTGACTCTCTGATGATACAAAATTTAGGAATTTCTAAATGATCTGCAAACGATCGTGTATAACGACGGACGCGACACGATTGTGTTATGCGTTGTCCATTGTTCCAAGATCGCGCCATTAAGTTGCGGAATCGTTATGTAAATTTTTTTAATTGCGATTTTTAGCGCTTCCCATTTTTCGATGGGAAACAATGGATGAGGATCGGTATTGAAGTATGCCAATAACAGATGTTCGTGATGATATACCTATGTTTTTGTGTGTATATACATGTATGATACGCCTTGCGGCACAGATGTAATAATAAATACCGTATCAGTTGGTCAAGTACAGCGGTAATTGTTGCAATTTACTTGGGCTGTTGAATTAATGTCTAATATATATTTTTTTTGTCGGAGATTATGTTACTCGCTAGAAAATTTATGTAGTAATTGAACCTGTTATGGTAATTAAGCTGTTTAAGTATTCGGGCTATTGAATTGGGGATCAAGGGTTCCGCTAACTCTATGAAAATAGCACGAAAATATACATGGACCGGCATCAATATTGCAACATATAGCAAATTTTTTAATTGTTAAAATATTCTAAAACCTTTTTTGGGGCATAGGTTGTGCATGCCTAGAAACCTCAAAATTTATTTTGAGACACGTCACATGACCACTAGTATGGCGGTAAATTTAAAAAATATGCCGTGAATCTGCAGAAAGTGAGGTTAGAATATATGATATCCAAAAAAGTTATTTGAAAAAGTTGCTTAGAATTCAATTTTGAGGCTGTATGCAAATTTTTGTAAACATGTTTTTAAAAAAATTAAAATCACAATTTTTCCAAATATTGTTTCATTGAATTATAGATTTCCATTTTTTTCGCTCTTAGCAGATCAACTGCAGTACTATTTCCAAATTTGATTGATACTCAAACAATTTTGTCAATTTTTGCATAATTATCATAGCGAAAACTGAAAAGTACGTTTTCAGTGTGACAATTGCTGTTGCAAGGGACTGTATCTAGTAATAATAAATAAAACTTTGCAAATATTTTTTCTACCACTTAGCAGACATTACTTTTATTCAAAATTATTATATGTACATTATATAATGTACATATGTACATATAACTGAAATCGTACTTTTCAGTTTTCGCTATGTTAATTATGCAAAAATTAACAAAACTGTTTGAGTCCAAAGTTGGAAATAGTACTGCAATTGATCTGCTAAGAGCGAAAAAAAATGGAAATATGTAATTCAATGAAACAATATTTGGAAAAATTGTGATTTTTATTTTTTTTTTAATATGTTTACAAAAATTCGCATGTGGCCTCAGAATTGAATTCTAAGCAACTTTTTCAAATAACTTTTTTGGATATCATGTCATATAGCCTCACTTTTTGCAGATCGACGGCATATTTTTTAAATTTACCGCCATACTAGTGGTCACGTGACGTGTGTCAAAATAAATTTTGGAGTTTCCAGACATGCACAACCTATTCCCTCCAAAGATGTTTTAGTATATTTTAATAATAAAAAAAATTCCCATATGTTGCAATATTTATGCCGGTCACTGTATATACTTATATTGCTACAAAACGAATGTATGAGATACATTTATGGAGGCTGGTGTTGTTAAAAAAATAATCATAATTTAAAGAAAAATGCCACCCCCTCGCTGTCCCCGGTGGAAAATCAATCTTATTGTTCAAAATATTTTAAAAAATACAAAAATTTTGTTATTTAAAAAAAAAATCAGAAAAAAGTCATTCGTGTCCAAAAAAATGGTTTCTCCTCCGCCGATTGTGAAAATAATAAACTAATCATTACCCTCCCCTCTCCCTCTCCTCCTCCGCCTTTCCACCCGATGATGTCAAAACATTCAGATTTTTTTTAACATCTACTACAGAATACATTTTCAGGTTTATGAGATTTAAAATCCTTGTTTGTTTTCCTTTTCCCTTCCCATATTATTTATCGCTATATGCATCACCTCCCTTGCACATCGGACACGGAACGGCTCTGCAAAATGCTCTTTTAAGTTTAAGTTCCGGAACAATTGATTAGAGTAAAAGCTGTTTTTCAGAATTGGTTTGTCAGCTGAGATGAAACAGAAAGATTAGTTCCGAGAAAAGGGCAGCTTTAACCATCTCTAATTCTTACTAAATCTTTTTAACTAGACAAGCACTCAATTACAGGAAGATAGCAAAGATTTCAACTTCCTTTAAGAGGCGTTACTTTATTATGTTTCACCTATTTTTTTTTAATACTGCTGTGGCAACCCACATTACCGCGAGTGATTTTAGGTTGCATGTTTGATTTGCTTAAAACTGCTGAATCATTGTATCGAGAAATTTTCATAATAATGTTTATTTTTGTATAATTTTAGTAAAAGAGTTAATTGTATGTTTTATTTAGTTAAGTGTTAAGTTTTTTTTTTAAATTAACTCTATTCAATTAGTTGTCCAGCGTTCGCGAGTTTGTTTCAATGTTTATTCTACTTGATTTTTGTCGGTGAATTGTACGACTGCGTTGTACGCGACGGTTGAGATTTTATCAAGCAGTTCCTTGGTAGACGCTAGCGTGAGTATATGTATTTTTAAATTCTTTGCATCCATTTTGTATTACATTTTTATATCGTAATTTGATTCGCGTTATTTGTTTAATTTCTGTCCATCAAGGAATTCGCTAAATAATAATTGTTAGTATATTGATGCGTACACATTATAGATGTAAGATCATTTATTATTTCTGTGCAGGAAGATAAATTTGCAGTTTAATTTCTCTCATTATTTTAAAGAATTAATTTTTCCGTTTTTCATTTTACTGTTTCGTTTTTAATTATTAATCACCTCGAGTTGGGTGAATTGAAGCATTGTGCTTGCTATTAGTTTTCATTTTTGTATAATTTCTAGTGTTCCACGAATTTATTTTATTTTAATTTGAAACCACGTGAATCGTTTTGAAAAAAAAGAATTACCTTCCTGAACTAACAAATCTTTTGCTTTGATATAGGAAATAGCATTGTCCTATTGTAATTTAGAATCACGTGCAGTTTTTGATTTAAGCCAGAACCCTCTGTTCACGGTTTTTTTTTTCTGCAAATTGTAATTAACCATTTTTATAATAAAATTTTTGATTGTTTATAACGTCATTGGGGTTAAAAATCTGTTCTTTTATTTTAATTTAAACCTTTTCAATTTTTGGGGTAATTGGGAAAGTCAGATTTCTTTCATCCACAAATTACTTGTCGTGGTTAGATTCAAGTTTTAATTCGCGAGGCTAACTCTGAGTTTAATTGTTCTTTTGTGCCCTTTAAAATTTTATCCGTTTAGCTAGCTAATTTAATTTTTCTTTTTCATTTTTTTTATTTCATTTTGCTTTTTCAATTCAGTCAGTACACAGCAATACGTATATTTACTTAACTGTATGTCAGCAAGTCATTAAATATATTTCTCATGCCCGCAGTATAAAATAAGGTCATAACATGTGTAAAGGACCTTTATAATATCTACAACTCTATTGGCATGCATGATGTTCAAATGTGTACGAGTAAATGGTTTTAATCGTAAAGTATGTAGCAATTACAACAATTGTAAGTGCGCATCGAGATAAATATTAGGATTACCGCCACAAACAATAAACAGTGTTTTATTAATTCTGTTAGAATCAATATGTTTATTTAAAGTGGCCTTATAGATACAAGAATAACAAATACAATAATTAAATTTACTCCGAAAGAGTTATTGTTAATAAGCACTTTCCTGATAGACATGGTGAAACTGCCACCTTGAAAAATATGTACGTATATTTTATAAACTTGATAGATCCTTAACTTCGACACTACAAATTATTTTAACAAATAAAACCTTCGATAAGAATGAAAGAAGTAATTATGTGCTTCCTTTGGTTATTGAAATGTTTCTTTTGAAGTTAATTTACGATTTAGTAATGATTACGCTTGTAGCAGTTTGTAATAAAGTTAATGTAAAGTTTAAATTAAATAACAGCGAATAAAAAGGAATCTCGAATTGTTACACTTTGTTTATTAGAAACTAAAACTGGAAATAAACACCGAAAAATGCAAAATCATGATTATCAACAATAATGCTGCAAACTTCTAGACCCCTCACCACAAACTGCACTAAACTGGACGTACGTTTCCGTAGCAAAGTTATCATCATCAGTTCAGTGTTTCTGCTGATGATGATAGCTTTGCTATCGAAACGTACGTCCAGTTTAGTGCAGTTTGTGGTGAGGGGTCTAGAAGTTTGCAGCATTACCAGTACCACAGTTTGGAGTATTTTTGTCATCAACAATAATGACAAGAGGAACCAGAATGCAACAATTTACATTAGAGGAAAATAACTAGAAAGAGTTACAACGTATATAAATACTTAGGGGCTAGTACAACAAAAAGCGGAAAGACAGATTCTAATGTAAATCATAGACTAAGGGAAACGAATAACATATACTATGACCAAAAGAACAGGATTGTTTGGAAAAGGGAAATACACACGAATACTAAATTAAAAGTAAACAATACCATTTTCTATCCACATTCACTTATGCCAGCAACGTCGTGACCATTAAAAAAGAAACACGAAGGGAAGATATTTGGTGCCGAAATGAAGTTCTCAATGTCTACAGAAGGCAAAATGGGAAAAAATACGAATTGCAGAAATCAGACAAGAGATCAAGAAGCAATAACTACAAGATCGAAAAAATACAATTGCAATTGTACGGGCATACAGTAAGGATGGAAAATGAGGCATTGATAAAAAATAAAAATTGTAAACATGGGAGCAGCTTTTTGTAGGAGCCGTTTGACATGCAACTGGCGAAAATACTGCAGCCTCGTGGCTTTTTGTACTTATTTTCCTATTTCGTTTATGCATCAAATCATAATGGTAATTCCATTATTCTGGTAAACTGCTCTTTGGATAGTGTTCTCTGGCATCCCATTACACAATCTGCAGTTGGTATCTCCAAAGTTGATCCTAATTTTTCGTAGGTGTCCGTTCAGTCTAACATGACCCGTTGGTAGACCTGCTACGGCACGAAGGTGATTCCCACTGAACTATAGTTCTTCATTCTTTTGATGGTCGTTTGTATTATTCCAGTGTTCTTCGTATTTCTCTTTGATCCAACTCCTTCTCTGCTCTCGTCCTGTGTTCTTAGACATTCTTGGAGGAGTCTGTATATGAAGATTTATATCCTTATATTCTTGCTTACTCATCAGTTTTCTTATTTTCTTCGATTGCCGAATGTTCGGGCACGCACAGCAAAGTGACTTTACTACGGTCTGTCAGGTTATCCAGTTTTCGAATACTCTGCTAAACTAGTATTGCTTGAATCTTAAGGTTCAGCAGCGTTGTCATTACCTCCTGGTTGTCTATTGCAACATAGATCCGCTTACTTTTACAATCCATCTAGTTGGATTTCTGTTTCACAATGCAATATTACGTATTGCTCTGCTCAAATACCATGGCATTGTATTTTTCACCCCACTGTAGGTTCCAACAATATCTCGAGGATGGTTATTCCTACGGGTTCGACGATGTCATCATTCGATTCCCCGACCTCGAAAGCTTACCCTGGGGTACACCACATTGCCATTATCTCCCTATTTCTAGATTAGTTTTCAATTTGTTTTCATTTTTGGCACATATTTGTAAATATCTCGAGAATGGTTTTTCCTAGCAGCCCCCTTTTTGGTTTTTGATCCGTCTGTAAACCAGATTAATTCTCCCAAGCTGTTTAAGTAGTTGGAATGATTTCAACTTATCCGATTCGTGATTTTCAACTCAAAACTTCTGTTAAAATAATATTTCGAAATCATGGGGTCTGATCTCATCCCCGTAAGGTTGCCTTCTACATGATGGACAATATTATTGTGCCCAAATCCTGCATCTCCACCACCTTGCAAATCTTTCAATCTGAGATGTCCCATTCTTTCCTCTTCCATTATCACCAAATGAGAGAAGGGAGCTTTAGGAAACATTCTATTGCCTAAACACGCAAGCCTATGTATCTTGCTAAGTTCAATTATAACTGCATCTCCAGAGATGCAGTGATCATGGCCAGCCACCATCTTTCACAGATTAAATGCTGATTGAAGCTCCACAAATCTTCGATTAGTTATGCAACTGGAACTACAAGTATTGCGTACCGAGCAATACATTATTCAGAATTGTTTGCAAAAAAAAATTAATCACTATTTCAGTGCGCTGTAGCTTCGATTGCATTAATAATCGAAGATTTATGGAGCTTGGATTCGCATTTAATTTGCTAAAGATGGTACAATACATTTATACATGTTAAATTGAGACGGGTAGTATCGGGAATTCCCGTCCCGACCCGGGATTTTATTTAGCGGGATGGGTCGAGGTTTCCCGATATATCCCGATAACTTCTAATGTACAAGACAAATGTCTAAACAATATTGTTATTCGTAGATGTCATGTTGATTATAAGATTCTACGTTTCGCAAAATACCTTTGTTTGAAATCTATCCAATATTTATATTTCAATATATGTTGCTGTGGATAGATAGAAGAATAAGTGTATCATTCAAACAAAAAAAAACTCTCCTTTCCCCTGTCATCCCTTCCGATGACAAAAAAAAGATCATTTAAAACATTTTTAATGCATCTGCCTCGGTGTTGTGACGAAAACATAATTTTATCATGAAAAAAACAATCAATTCCCTTCCTCTCACTCCTTCCAATGTTTAAGAAAAATATTTAAAGCATTCTTAATCGCGGTGGATGTTAAAAAAAAATAAGGAAATCTTAACATTGGTTGTTAAAGAGCTACGAGAAACTCACGGGACACATTTAAATACCTGTATATTTACGATTTCAAGCTAAAAATACATTATGTTAGGTACCCTCTAGCCAACATGATTTGTCTCCGCCCTGGTGTATGGGAGCAGTTAATATAATAGCAGGATGTTAACATTCGTTAAACACCTCCAACAAACTATAATTGGAAATAAATAATTACTCAGCAATAAATAGTTTGTTATAATTTATCGTTGTAAATCACCTTCAATATATCTACATTATGACTTGTACTAGCTTTTAATGATCATGTCAATGTCTTCATGACTGGCTGCAGCCGATCTTTCCACATCTTTATTTCTCAGAATTTGTTGTGTTCTTTTAAATTTTATTTCAATTGATCTCCTCTTAGTCTATAACCCTATCTATCTACCCATATAATAACCACGACAAGACTTATAGTGAGATTCTGTGCATATTTGTGGCGCCTGTAAGGCCATCTGTAATCCTATATGCATCCATAATACATGCTTACCATCTAGATATTCTTATAGACGCTACAGATATGCGTAGAATTCTACCCTTAATGTGATAAGTGATAAATTTTAAATTTGTCTACTTAATATTTTTTTAAGGTAAAATGATAAGGAAAAAAAGCCGGTTATATACAGGCTGTTCCACCGAACTGGATCATTTGAATTTGGTTTTCAAACTTGCAAAGTGATGATCGTGGATTCACTGTGATATATTTATATATTTAAGGAAACACTTCCGGTATACAGGATGTTTCTTATTTTAAATGGATTAGTACCATTTTCATTGGTCTAACGAATTTACCGAGCCATTTGCAATTAGTTTACATCAGAGTTACCTATCCTTCAACTGAGCCGTTTTTGAGATATTTGAAACTTTGTTGAATTTTCCTTCGAATAAAATTGAATAGTTCATTGAAAGTTTTACTAATGTCGCTGTAAGTCACAAGAAGCAGGTATAAGGTGATTATAGACAATAATCACTGAATCACATAGATTGTCGCTGTCACATAATAATTATGCATTTGTTAATATTTTATAGCGAACATGATTTTTTTGCAATTACATACATAAAATTTACTAATTATTGGATTACTTCCAACGATAAATATCTCAGGTATGGAAATCAAACAAGGCAAAAATAGATAACGCGTAATTCTAAAAAAATAATATACAAAGTGTTTTTAAGAAAAATTTATTTGTTCGAAACTTGGAATTTCAGCAAGAAATGTTAGTATTTCAAAAACTATCAAGAATAGGTATACCAAACCCTAATATCAATCCATGTAGAATATTACGCTGCATTTAATGCTGTAGTAAAAAATACCATGTTCTATTTGAAAGAAAAAAGTTTTGTTAGCATAAAGGTATTCACATTGGAGATGCGTTTTTGAACCCCCTGTATGTGATTTAGTGATAATTGCTATAAGATCTTATACCTACATCCTTGTATTTATATCAAGTTTAGTAGCACCACTAAGTATCTGATATCTCATGATTTATTTAATTTTATTTGAAAAAGTTCAAACGTCAAAAGTTCAACAAAATTGCAAATATCTCAAAAACGGTTGAATTTAGGAATAGGGAACCTCAATACAAACTAATTGCAAATAATTCGGCAAATTCATTAAACCGATAAAAATTGCACCAATCCATTTACAATAAGAAAGTTGATATGAACACCCTGTATACCGAAAGTGCTATAAAGTTGAAAATTTGCAGCTTATTCTTTAAATATATCACAGTGGGTCATGATTACACTGCAAGTTTCAAAATCAAATTCCTACTAGAAGTTCAAAAAAAGCTAATGATCCAGTTCGATGGGACACCCTGTACATTAAGCGACCAAGATGGATAAAATGTTATTTTTGTTAGTGTTTTTCCTTCTTTTTTTGTTATGCTGATGCCGAAAGAGTTGTTATAAAAGTCAACATTTGTTTTTGGTTAAACTTATTACGTATGTATTTTGGATATGCAATCAAAACAGTAATCGTTTCTTCTATATATAGAGTAGAGAAAACTAAGTCCTTTTTCGAAATTTTGATTGTCCATAGGTGTCTGAAATAGTGAAATGAAAATTCCTTTTTCTTTTGGAAAACCAATGGCATTAAGTACACTTAAAAACAAACTTATGATGGCGTTATAAACCAATCTCTTTTGTAACAATAAAATTGATAGATATATTTCAATCTTTTTCAGAAAAATCGCATTGCAGTAACCTTACTTTATCGACACACTGTATTTATAGCTCTAAAACTGTAGAGAAGCGTTGCAATTCTTAATTTTCCGTAAGAAATAAAATCAAAGAAAAATAAATAATACAAAAAATTGTAGCAGATCATGACATCATTTTAATCTTATTCTCTTAAAGTTACATTCGGAAAAAACCAATCTTATCAATCGGTACAAAATTTACAATTCCCAATAAAAATTAACCACCCCAAATTAATTTATGAATATACTTAATCAAACATCTAATAACGTCACTATAGAAATCATCATAAGAAAATTTAAAAAACACTTACGCTATTAATAAAATTGAAAAGAAATCCTGCCAGTACCACGATAACCACATTGTTCCTAATCGAATACATTGTAGCGAAATTCACTCAAATATCACTTCAGACTTTTAATGATAAGTAAGCACACATTGATGGTTACTCGCGACTCAAGCTTTCTCTCTCCCTCATCAATCCTCCACACGTCGTCGGTCGCTTTGGCGCATCAATCGAAAGCGAAGAAGCAATGAATCTTGTAATTGTTTCGCCCGCGTTTTATACGCGAAGATGTTCTTGGTGTTAGGTAAGATCGGCAAAACGTTTCAGAGCGACTGTACGCGTCCTCCCTTAACACTCATTCTCATGCCCGTTAAACTCATTGCCCTGCTCTCACGAAAAAATTGTAATTTAAAGAAACAGCAGAGTCCCGAACTCAACTGACAGCTTAATTCGATAAATCGATTACAAAATCGCGAATCAAATCATCTTAAATATCACTTCTTACGATGGCCTTTTCTCCTCTATTCTATTGTTTTCTCACAATTTTGTTTTAGAACGACTTCAATTGCATTGCAATTTTAACATGCTGCGGCAAAGAAAAATAAACTTATCACGTATATTTATATATTTTTTACAGTCAAGGCTTCTACGTCATACGCATTTTAATTAAACGGCTATATGCATTTAAAACAAAAACAAAAAAAACTGATTTTGGCGATAAAAGTCTACAAACGCTTTCATGGAGGGAGTGTATCCAAAGCAAACAATATCCTCTTTGCGCAATCTGCAATTGAAGGATTACTAAAAGCCTGTCAATTCGGATAATAGACAAAATTAGAATTGCTAATTTTAATTTTACGACTTTAAAATTTGTTTTAATAGTTTTTTTTTACGAAATTCGTTGGTAGAAATTTAAATAGTTTACTTAACAAAATGGGTAAGCTATGCTGTCCACTTCTGTTCAAAACCGTTTGGGAATATACAATTCCAACATACATACAGGGTGTTCCATCAGCAGGAAATTCCTCTATAACTCGTTAACAGTAACAGATAGGAAAAAAAGTTTTCATCTGGACTTGTACAGGGTGTTTCGTAACCTCGGTACAACCTTCAACTTTCTTTTTTTAAATACAACATACCTCCAATATTATTGCAGTTTTAAAAGCGCCAGTAAATAAATAAAAAAATAAGATATAACCTATTTTAGCACTAAACTCATTAATTTTCAAGATATCTTTTTTATCTAAAAATTATGTTGCTTGCCTGCTTGAGAAAATTGTAATTTAATTACCTACCTCTTAGAATAAGTAAATCAAATTTTGAACTATCATAATAGTTATACCTGCAGGTGTGTTTATAGTTGTATTTTAATATACTGGGTGTTCGTCATTAAAGTGCAAATTTACTGAACTAGAAATGAGTACACCTTATTTTTTTTTAATAGAACATCCTGTATATGTTTACATCATTGAATTTCTATTAACAGGCGCTTTATTTTTTGTTAAGCATACTCTATTCCTTTCTCTTTTGTTTTTCGAGTTATTTTACTTTTTGATGGTAATCTTATAGGATCACGTTATTTACACTTTTTTTACAATGAATTTGGAGAGTTGTTAGATGATATACCTCTACATATCAAAGGGTAAATCTGGTTTCAACAAGATGCATTCTACACATAATGTAGTTAATTCTGCTGAATGTCAATACAATCTAAGTACAAATGTGGGTTAGACAAAATGGCGATTATATCGAAAATTTGATTTAATCACTTTTACTTTTTGTATGTTTACTTATATTGATTTGTTTATTTTTTAATGTTTTTGTGACTTTTATAGTAAACATTTGTTTTCTGGCCTTCGTTTTTGCAATCGTCGCCTACTAAGATTACAAATATGATCATCTCAATAATGAAAACTATAATAACTCGAAAAATAAAAGAGAGACATACAGTATGCTTAACAAAATTCCTATTGTTAATAGGAATTCGTGATGTAAACATATCTAGACTGTTCTATTAAAAAAAAAAAGAAGATATACCCATTTGAACTGAGTTTGCACTTTAGTGACGAACACCCAGTATATTAAAATGTAACTATAAAAACACCTGCAGGTTCAAGTGGGTCCGTATTATGATAATACAAAATTTGATTCACTTATTCTAGGTGGTAATTAACTTACAATCGCTTTCCTCAAACAAACGACATAATTTTTAGAGAATGAAAGATGCCTTGGAAATTAATGAGTTTAGCGCTAAAAAGATGTTATATCTTTTTTTTTTAATTTGCTGGCGCTTTTAAAACTACAATAATATTGGGGGTATTGTATTTAAAAAAAGAAAGTTGAAGGCTATACCGAGGTTACGAAACACTCTGTACAAATCCAATTAATTTT
This sequence comes from Protaetia brevitarsis, assembly GCA_004143645.1. Lineage (NCBI taxonomy): Eukaryota > Metazoa > Arthropoda > Insecta > Coleoptera > Scarabaeidae > Protaetia > Protaetia brevitarsis. The sequence goes on along the minus strand of RXPK01000234.1, from coordinate 2,751,589 downwards.
ACGTTATAGAAAAATCATAATTCTACAACAATTTATGAAAACTTTTTCTCCTATCTGTCACTGTTTACGAGTTATGGATGAATTCCCTGTATAGAGGCTGTTTTTTTTTATGTGGTAAAGTTGATTATTTAAGTAACCGTTAAGTGAATTAAAATTTTAACACTTGGAAAGGATATTGTTGTAATACCTTCATAATTAGAAAATTTAGGTATTAAATTTTTTTTTATTTATTTATTTATTTAATCCTCATGATTAGTGGCATGCCACGCAAAGAAAGTATCCTCAGCGAAAGGAACCGGTAACTTGTGCCAGGTCATTAATAAATGCTAATAATAACGTTGCCCCAACACCGAGCCCAGCGGCACACCACACACCAAACTTTTTCTCCTATCTGTCACTGTTTACGAGTTATAGATGAATTCCCTGTATAGAAGCCATTTTTTTTTATGTGGTAAAGTTGACTATTTAAGCAACTGTTAAGTGAATTAAAATTTTGACAATTGGAAAGGATATTGTTGTAATACCTTCATAATCACAAAATTTAGGTATTGAATTTTCCAAATCCTCATGATTAGAGGCATGCCACGCAAGGAAAGTATCCTTAGCGAAAGGAACCGGTAACTTGTGCCAGGTCATTAATAAATACTAATAATATTGGCCCCAACGCCGAACCCTGTCGCACACCACACACCAAACTTTTTCTCCTATCTGTCATTGTTTACGAGTTATAGATGAATTCCCTGTATAGAGCGTATTTTTTTATGTTGTAAAGTTGATTATTTAAGTAACTGTTAAGTGAATTAAAATTTTGACAATCGGAAAGGATATCGTTGTAATACCTTCATAATTAGAAAATTTAGGTATTGAATTTTCCAAATCCTCATGATTAGAGGCATGCCACGCAAGGAAAGTATCCTTAGCGAAAGGAACCGGTAACTTGTGCCAGATCATTAATAAATACTAATAATATTGGCTCCAACACCGGACCCTGTCGCACACCACACACCAAACTTTTTCTCCTATCTGTCATTGTTTACGAGTTATAGATGAATTCCCTGTATAGAGGGTATTTTTTTATGTTGTAAAGTTGATTATTTAAGTAACTGTTAAGTGAATTAAAATTTTGACAATTGGAAAGGATATCGTTGTAATACCTTCATAATTAAGAAATTTAGGTATTAAATTTTCCAAATCCTCATGATTAGAGGCATGCCACACAAGGAAAGTATCTTCAGCGAAAGGGACCGGTAACTTGTGTCCGATCATTAATAAATACTAATAATAACATTGGCCCCAACACCGAGCCCTGCGGCACACCACACACGACTCTGTTAACTTTTGAATTAACGAAGTCATTATCGACTTTCAACCTCACATATTGACATCGATCAGCTAAGTATAAGCAAAACCAATATTTAACTTTACCTCTAAAGCCATACTTTTTAAGTTATGGAATAGAATCTTTGTTCTTATGAACTATCTTTAATAACAGAAGTCTTAGCAAAAGTTTTAGAGATTTGTCAAAGATTTTTCAATGAACTTCTTTGATGTAATACCTACCTAAATGATTTCTTTCTCACAGTGTACATGTTATTAAAGCAAAAATGTTTGATTATATATATGGTAAGAAATTAGTGTGTGTACGTTTATAATCCTCTTAAAGAACGTTAAAAGAAGTTCAAAAACGACACTTTGTTACATGTTCTCAGGAAAGGGTAAAGCTTTCCTATTTAAATTTAAATTTTTCATAACTAAAGACGTAAAAAATTTTAATAAACATTAAATTTTTGAAGGGATATATTTTTATTGGAAAATAAAATTTATAATGTTTTATAATTGAAAATTATGCATTATTAATTCATGCAGGGCAAAAAAAAACAAATATTCAATAAGCAAAAAGTATCATTGACATTTTCCTAAAATTGAAAGTGAAGGTAACGGTTTTTGAACAACTTTTTTTTTATTCAAAAAGTTTCATCATTAAATTTGCCCAGAAGGACGATATAGGCACTTACATCCATCTTCCCCTTGCAAAACGGTTCTAATGTGCAATAATTTTACGAACAATGCAGTAAAAATGTTCTAGTCGATTGTTCCATTTTAATTTCCTCCGAATAGCCGAATGTCACCGTTTCGCCATGTCAAATTGCGTAACGACAACGCATGTATGTTCTTTTACTATTGTTACGTATACAATGAATGTACAGAAAATATTAAACAATAATCATATAAAATTCTCAGTGCAATTTCTACTTTAAACGTGAATTACGTACACGACACTCATCTAAGTACCTATAACATCCTTCTCGATGTTGTTTATTTTACATATTTAGAAGAAAAAAAATAGTAATCGCAAAAATGGCGATAATACACCAATTATTGCACATTCATAACAACCAACTATTTGAGACTCTCATAAACCTCTTTTTTTCTCCATAATATTGCTCCATATTGGTACAATTTTTGTTGGTAAAGAGCACGAATGCGTAATTAAGTTACTGAACGCTATAATCTAACATGAGAACCTCTTCAACAAAGAGGAAAATAGTGAAAAGCACACTTGGAATTTAAGTGTAGCGGGATTGCTTAAAGTGTAAACAGCCAGTACGTGAGTTCACACACAATTATGTATTTGTAACGATTTCAGGAGTTATTCGTGCGCTACTGTGATGTGTACGGTATGTTTATACGGGTAATGTATAAATAAATTGCACCGTTATCAGCTAATCAAACATGAAAAATAATGGGTGTTGGTAAATTGCCTCCCCACAGGTAGTAGAAGAAAGGGTTGAACTTAATTGGTCTCATAAATATGTAAGCGGTCTCCCAAACCTTTGTAATCGTAAGCTCCAGCCATTATTGTTTTATTATTTATCAACTGGGACCCAATTTACCTGCACCCAAAATAATTTGGTATATTAAGTGTTAGTTGTCCTTGTATGGGTGCTATCTGGTTTAGTATGATTTAGAATACCTGAAAACACTGCAACTCTTGGCTTTTTATGTTTGATCCCCCATTTCTTTAACCCTTAAACTATAGCAGCCATTCCAATATCTAGTATTGTACTAATCTATACAGGTCACTAGCTCGCTCATTGGAACAATCTTCTTGGTTTATTTTTGGATTCACTCAGAATCTGGTAAACGGTCTTTGTCATCCTATTACACAGTCTACAGTTGGTATGTTTAGTGTTGATTCCCAACCTTTTTCAGATCTCTTTTCAAAATGTCCTCTTCGAAGACCTGCTACGATGCAAAGATAATTCCTATAGAGTTGCAACAGTTCTTCGGCTTCGTATCTTAATAAACGTCTCTCCATGAATTTGCGTGATTGCATTATTACAGTACTTTTCGTAAATATCCTGCTTTTCTTTGATCCAACCCCTTACTTGCTGCTGGGCTGAGTTTTTGAACACTACTAAAACAGTTTCTGGACCCATATATGATACCAATGACTCCTTTCTTGCCAACTCGTCGGCTTTATCGTTTCCATCGATTGTCGAATGAAGAACCACAGCAAAGTGACTTTATTAAAGTGTCACAGGCTATTCAGTTCTCGAACACATTCCCAAGCTAGTGTTGATTGTATCTTGGGGGGGGCTGGTGCTCCTAGTATCACCCAGCGATCTGTTGCAATACATATAGATACCTTTTATTTTTATAAGCCCTCTTAATGATTTCTGTTGCACAAAGCTTCTGCCTGAAAGACAGTGACATATTTTCCTAGTGAAAACGTGATCACTGTGTTTCTCACGTCACTGTAGATTTCAGCGCCAATCAAGTTTTTTTTCTTGTCTCTATAATTGGATTGATTTTAGCTTGTCAAATCCGTGATTTCCACCTGGAGTTAATGTTGAAGATAGTTTGGGTGAAATTCTTAATGAACTCATACAATTAATAATGTAGGTAATCACTAATCACCTTTCTGTGAGAATCATTTGTTATATACGTAATAAATTAAAGAATCAGTCGTTATATAACCACAAATTTACATCTATTATTATATTTCGATGCTACTGAATTGTTTATTATTTGTTATTATAAGTTCCTTTGAAATTAAACTCTTGAGGAGATTTTTTATTATTATTTTCTTTCTGTAAAGGAAAATACGCCCGTAAACAATATTCCTTATGTTTATGACGTTTAACTAATACATTACATAAATGAAGCATTGTTTTCTACGTAGGGTAGTAAACTATAAATCATGTAAAGTTTAACTAACTTCTACATACGCGGTGTGCTTTTATGTAGGTGTATAAGAATTTCTGTTTTCAATTTATTTTATGTGGGTAGATAGCGCAATACCAATTATAAACCAAGAATTTTGCCATTATGAGTGGCCAATAGCACAATGAATGTCATTTTTATGTTTTAAACACATAAAAATACTGTAGTTTACTCTTTGTAGCTATCTATAGCAACCGTCACAAATATTGCAACATATGGGAGAAAGATTGTAAGCTTTTTACAGTATGAAATAATTAACGAATTAATATATCTCTGCTAATAACTGTAATAATTAAGAGGAATTTTTCCCAAGAAAAATTTTCTTCGCGCAAGATTCGAACCTACATACTCTCATTTCTCATTTACCGGACTAGCGCTCTACCATTTGAGCTAGCGAGGGATATATAGACTCGTGCGACAACTTGACCTATTTCGATATTTGATCTTGAAAGGCCGGCAGGACGGCGAATGTGCAAAGATTGCAAACTTTTTACAGTATGAAATAACAGTACTAAAAATGCTTAAACAAAATTAAAAAAAAAAATGTATCGCACCTTAGAAACAGCAAAAATTTTTGTATTTTAGCTATGGATGTAACTTTATACATAGCTTAAGAAAAATTCTATTAAGTATGTCAAGTAGTTTTAAAATTTCTTTTGGAAATAATCAATTTCTTTGTTTTTCACGGAAACTATGACTATTTCTGAATTAATGTTTTGTATAGCTAATAACTAGAGACCGGATTATATGCAAAGAAAAACTGGAATATATGCACATATATATGCATCGATTTTTGAGAAAATATGCATAAACCTGGGGCATATATGCAAAAAAAATTGCGACAATATGCAAAATTTTTACATAAAATAAATAAGAGCAGAAATTTAAACATTAACTTTATTGCACAATTTTTTTTCACAACATATTCCTAAACTAATTTATAATTAAATGTTTTTCAAAGTTGTGTAAAAGAAAGTTTTCTCTTCTATCAGAATACATATGTTTCGAAATAGAAAAGCTTCTTTCAACATCCACAGATGTAATTGGCGCATTTTTTAACTTTGCAATACATTCTAAACTAAAATTAAAGTCGAAATCGTTTACTGTTTCACCTTCCAAAATTTTCTTAACTTTCTTCAATTTTAAACACCCCGCATTTTTATTTATCACTTTTTTAAATTTATCGTATATAGAATTACCTATTGTACCCCTAACCTTCTTACATAGCATATCAAATTCGTCTACTATTTCCACTGATTCCGAGAGCGACATCCCTTGCGTTTCTAGTTTACGAATTGAACTTGAAACAAAGCTATAATTTGACTTAATATACAAAAAGGTTTTGTAGCAATTCTGTTCATGTACTATCTTTTTTCAGTTTCCTAGAGCAATGCAGTCAGCAGTGATTTCAAGAATTACATTTTTATTCCTTCAAAATTATCGGCGAAAAAAATTGCAGCCTCTAACCATGTACTCCATCTCGTAATAATCGGTTCAGGAGGCAACTTAACACCGGAAGTCGCTCCTTATAAAATTGGATTCGTAAAAGTGCTTTTAAAAATACTTTCTTGACATTGCTAATTAAATCATTAATCAGAGGGAATTGATTCCTAATGTCTTCGGCTACACGATTGAACCCATGAGCTAAACAAGTGGTATTATTCATACCACTATAAAAAAATTTTAAATTTTGCGCGGCTTTTATCATGTATGATGCAGCGTCGGACAACATTGGTAAAATTTTTTCACAAGGTATATTTCCAGGTAAAAAGAAATTTGATAAACCTTCTTGAGCGCATTGGGCAATTATCACATTATTTGTTTTTTGAAGTTCTTCACAATAAATTAAATATGATTTACCTACAATCTTCACGAGGAATTCCTATTAACAAATAGGCAATATAACGGCCACACTTATCTGTATTTTCATCTACCATGATATAAATAAAATTATTCCCTACCAATTGTTGAATTTCTGATATTGTTTGCTGGTAACAAGATGTGACATAATTTTTTCGTAAGGTACTTTCGTCAGGTATATTAAGTTTGCAATATTTTGCAGAAATGATTTCAAATTAATATTGTTTAATCTTGCTAATGGTATGTTAGAAGAAATTAATGCGTTACACAGATCCGTATTGTATTCTTCTTGTTCTGAGTTTCGTGAAGTTGATGCTACACATTGACGTATAGATTGCTGCACACATGCGGATCGCTTTAGTTTTTCACATTTTCCAATATGTGATGGAGTTTTAGCGTGTTGATCAATCAGGTATTTTCTCTCAGAAGACACAACAACACATTGTCATTTTATATCAAAGGTTTAAAGAATGTAAAAACAATTGTAAAGCTTTTAGTAAAATTAAACTTACCAGTTTACTGCAGGCTCTATAAAATATTTTGTCGCCATCCTTTACCAGTTCAGGATATGGCTTAATCCATAAAGAAATTTTATTCGCTATACTCATTGTATGTAAAAGATTTATCATTCTGAGAATTGTCGGTTGTCGATCTACATTAGGAATTGCTAGGAATTCTTAGAAGGATAACAAAAAGCTTAAATATGCAATATATGCAACTTTTGTAAAAATATGCACAGAAATGCCTAAATATGCAATATATGCAATCACTAATTACCGCTAATTAACTTCAATTAGTGTAATACGTCTACATATAGACTGTAATTAAAGATATGCAAAAAATAAAATATATGCACTTTGCATATAATCCTGTTTCTACTAATAACTAAGAAATTACCTTCAAGACATTTTTCACTATACGTTTACTAGTACCTTTGTTGCTTAAGAGATAGTTTGCGTGTTATGCTTTATTTTAAAATTCAAAAATACATTTTCAAATCCATTTTATTTTTATTAGATGGATAATAAACCTTTTCTATAAAAAAAAGCAGACAAGATTTATATATTATATTTGCCTCAAATTCTATATATCCATCGATAAGTAGCAATAGTTTCAACTGTTCTGTGCCAAAAAAAAAAAAAATTCAACTAAATTATATTTTGTTAGTGCAACAGTAAAAGTATTTTCCCGTATTTTGTCTCGTTGTTCAATTTACATCTTCTGGTGTAGCGACGTGTATCAAGAAACCGTCAAATAGAACTTTTGGCATCAGTGACATATTCTACTACGAAATAAAACTGAAAAACTTAATGGGCGGTTAATTCTGGCGGTTTTTTTAAAATTTTTCGCTTTGTATTTTTTATTTATGTCTCGCTTATTTATCATTGATTACTTTCATTCAGGCGCTGTTGTTATCGTGTCCATTGTATGTCATTGCCATGATACTTTATCTTATCAAGCTACCTGGATGCGATAGGGTGTCTGTTGTACCTACGTGGAAACAGGTAACCAAATCCGTTGTTATCAAACATGCGCTGCACGAAATTATTAATAATAATCCAGCTATTTACCTATAATATTTTCTTATAGTGACATGACATTTAGAAACGAATTTTTAAACGTGTAAATATCTAGACAAAATTAGTTAATCGCCGTGCGCATGCATAGGTATATAATATCTTTATCTGTTCGAATTTCCAATGACACATTTTTCGAAGTTGCGAACGCGGTTAGTGTGTACCGGTAATTATTAAGGGATATCTATTTGCGTTGTGTAGTGGGGGGACCTTGAATATGTCAGATGCGACCGTATCAGTAGTAGAAGCGCGAGGTTTGTGTTGTACAGGTGAAAATTCGAACCAAACGATAGCATTGGATTCAGTGTGTGCACCGTGTCCTCAAGTTTCCGGTAAATAACGTACACAATGGGCGATGTGGTATTATCCGCCAAAGATTTGCCCGTAGCGTTTGAAGTTAAATATTTAGGTAAAGATAATTTAATCACGTTAAAAAGCTAAATTATTGTGGTCTAATTAAACAATATAATTTTTAATACTGACACTGCTGTAATTAATTAGAAATGCGTTTCTAATAATTAGGCTGATTTTATGGTTTCCATAGCTTTGCTTTGTATAAAATCAAATTTCACCGCGTCTAAAACTGGTATTACAATCAATGTGTTTCATAATGAGAAGTCAAGTATATTGTAATAGGAATTTCAGGTTTTCTATAGGGAACTGCCAACTGCCAATTAAAATGTTATACTCGGTAGTAATCTTATCAATTATTTCTCTAAATAATTTTATTGAAAAGTCCAAACCTGCTAGATAATGCGTTCGCACAATTTTATAAACACTATAACAGGTATTTTAGAGATAATAACTAATAGTTTAATGAACAGTAAGTAAACATGTCATATCAGTTGTTTCGAAATACTTATTTTCTCAAATTGCACAATTGTTATCAAATGGCGAATATACATGTACAGGGCTTTCTACGGTAGTTAGAAGCTTTCCAGCTTAATAAATTTTTGAACTTTAAAAATCTAGAGTTTTAATAATCGGATGGTTTTTCCAAAATATTTTCAAGCTTTTACACTTCTAGTTAACCAGAAGTCGCCATGAACTTTTTTATTTTAAAATGGAACAACTTAAATATTTTTGAATTGAGCATAAAATTTTATGAGTATTAAACTAAATTTTTTTATACCTATTCAATACCGTCAATTATTTCTAAGATACCTATTAAGTAAATTTTGATATTTACACTTACTTGCTCTAGGTACCAGAAATTTCTCATTTTAAAACATTTATTAATTATCTTATATGATCTAAAAATTAGTGACATATCAAAGAATTTAAAAAAAAAAAAATGCTCTATATATTTTTATTTTTGCCGTAACATTCCATATCTTAATTAAATATGATATTCATTCATTCATTCATTAAGTTAGGATAGGCACCTATAGTCCAGACACTTAAGCTCGGTGCTCAATGTACCATCCCTATTAAATCTCTTACTTCTACTCGAGCAGCTTGGTGTTCTCTATAAAGCCCAGTATCTTGCCTAGTCGAAACTTGAGAATCCTCGAGGGTTCCAATAGATCCTTCTCGAAATGTTTCTGCGTGAATACTTTCAATTCCTCACATGTGCAGATTGCATGTAAACTCGTCTCCTCCTGTAGTTCGCATCTTCTGCATTAGGTTCGCTTACTCGGCCTGTGCTCTATAGATGCTTTTTCAGGGGACAGTGTCTAGTTACCAGCCCAGTAATGGTTTTAGCTTCTTTCTTGCTGCGTCTGAGTAGGTTATCAGAGAATCTAGCACCCATCCCCTATTAACGCTTTGGTATGGAGTTGACCTTCAATCGACCTCCATTACTTCGTACTTTCTTTATCTAACCAGATCCCGATCTCCCTTCTTGCAGAATCCTAACAATCCCACGTACGGGCTCTGAACCTATGAAGTGTCTTTTAGAGCCCTCCTCGGCTAGTGCGTCGGCTATTACATTGCCCTTTATATCCTCATGTCCCGGCACCAAAATCAGAGGCACCATATAATCTCGTGCCAGTGTATTGGGGGATTGTTTGCAGTCTCTACTTTTGACCTACTTACAGGGTGCGAGACTGCGTTGATAGCAGCCTGGCTGCCAGTCATTATATTTATTTTCCTCCTCATGTAGCCTCCTTTTGCAATCATTTCTGCAGATGCTGCAAGGGCGAATACCTCTGCCTGAAAGACCGTTGTATGCTTCCCCAGGCTTATGGATATCCTTTGATTAGGGCTGGGCCCACAAATACCAGTTCCTGTGCCCTGGCTGGATTCGGATTCATCCGTGAACCTGTTATCAAGAGCAGTGATCTTACTGCGTGCCTGGTCACTGTTCAGTATGGAGATGTTCACCTTTTCAGTGAAAATAATTTCAGGTGCCATACTGTCCGTGGGCATTAGCAACAATGGCCCGTCCAGCATCGTGCCCGTAGTATAAGTGTGCCCTCCCACTCTGAAATGGGATGCCACAGGTTGTTGGCTTTCAGTCTATGGATCGCATTCATTGTCTCCGCTCTCACATAAAGCTCCAGCGGGGGGAGGTCCACAATGGTCTCCAAAGAAGCGCTCCCTGTACTGTTGATTGTACAAGTGATTCCCTGCAATGCCTACCTCTGGACTGCGGTTAGCAGCTTCACTGCGGAAGACACTTCTGTCCTTCTCCACCAGACTAGTGCCCCGAATGATAATGACCAGCGATAACAAATATGACATTCGTTGTATGCACTAAATATGAAATATCATTTTAAAAGTGTCAGTCAAATTAAGCCAAGTTTAATACATCGGCGTGTATGGCTTTTAGATTATTGACATCACTAAATCCAACTGTTTCTGATAATCACTGGAAATTAAAATACGGCTGAAGGATTAAAATTTATAGGTACCTATCAAACAATGTCAAAGAAAAACATTAAGTTTTGTATAGATATTCAAGGAGCGTACAGTAAACTATCTTTTTTTTTTTTGTTTATTTAATACCTAAATCAATATTTAATGCATACAGCGAATTCTCGCTCAAAATTAAGCCTGGCTTAACGTGTCGGTAGAAATGCACATAAGTATGACAAGAAAAAACTCAGCAAACCCATTATATTTTTCAAATTTAATATACCCAGTATTTTTAATTATTACATTCGATAATATCCGCAAATTGTGTATACAACTTGGTGTATTTATTTCTGTTTCTCGAGATATTATCAGCATTATACACACAAAACAATAAAGATAATGCACCACTTACAAAACACAGGAAATTTTTACTCTATTTTGTATGTGTACAATTTTGTTTTAAAGTAGATAGCGAGCATAGGGTCTAACTAAAAAAAAAATATATGCAAAGTATCAGAAATATTATGATTTTACTAAATCATTTATACAGTTTTGTTTAACTAACCATTCTTCAATACTCTGTATTTCTTCCTCTACTCTAAATTCTAGCCTCACAACTTCTTTACGTGATCAGTGTTAGTGATTATTACTATATATCCACCCGCAGAAGTTCTTCCCACGCGTAAACGTCAGTAATGAAGCGTTCCAAATTTAAACATCCACCATTTCCATCTTAAGTTCTGTGCAAGGCGTCAAAGATATGCCTCTAACTATAACGTTATATCTTTTGGATTTGTACTTCTCAAATATTGACTACCAAATTACCTAATAATATTATTTTCCCTTCTATATCCATAAATAACATATTATCAAACATTTAAGCATTTATGCTTACATGATTATGTACTTAGCTAATCTAATCTAGACATCTAGTAAGTTCGATTATACAGAATTAAAGTGCAACTCCAAATTATTTATTCCACAACTATAAAGGCATTATTATTATTGGTGACTTATCTAAATATACTCACATAAATTAGGTTATCTAACATTTTTTATCTGAGGAGTATACGTAAAATACTGGAAGTTTGGTTTAGTTGGAAGTGAAAAATTTTAAAATTAAAAAACTTCAGAAACAGATCCACCAGGAAGTCCCACTGAGCCAAATCTCTCCTCTAATAATTTCAATAAACCCGGAAAAATCCGGTTGTTACAATTAACCGGAATGAAATTCGAAACCCAAAGTAAGACCTTAAATTACTTAATTGTTGTAAGTGCTGTGTAACTACAATAATTTCTTTTTTTTCTTTAAATTAATATTTCAATACTTTTTATAGTTTACAGAAATATTAATTTTTTTTTTAGTCAAAATAAATAATCAACTATTATACTCACTTTATATGGTAGTTTACGATAAACATTTTTTTTTTTTTTCACACTATTCGGATACAAATTTACTGTTACCCTGTTACATTATTGAATTTCCGTTTGTTGTGTATAACAGCTTTTAAATGCTTTGAGATTTCTACCCGAAAAAAAAACGATTTTGCTGTTTTCATTTAAATATTTTTGTTGACGCACATTTGATTATATTTACTAAACTACTAAATGATTTAAATAATATTAAGAAACATCTCTGTTATTAAATTAACTGATAAGATTTGGTTGAGTTTAATAAAATTTTGCTTATAAATAATATACTCTCTGTCTATTTTATGTTTTAACCAACCTCATTGATGCATCATAGGAGTAAAGACAATCTTCTGATTTCTCAAGCATTGCTATTGAAAAAAGAAGCAAAGTTGCCGCTTGTTTCACAGAAAAAGATACAAGGATTCATTTCATGAGTGTGACAGATAGAGATAGGCCTAATTACTGCTTTGTTTAAGTACAATACTTAAAATAGTGCACCGTTTCCGGTTTCTGTTATGGCACTTGTCAGTTATCAAATCTAACCTATAGCGTCGTTATTTTGGGTATTTGGTTTATTATTAGTTATTTCGCGTCAGTTTTTTCGCTTTCTTCTATATTTGGCAAGAAAAATTGTTCTTTTTAAAGCACAGAACCTTCTGTAAAGTTTTTAGTAGTGTAATACGGTTTGAACGCAAAAATCGAATTTAAACTAATAGTGAAAACCGCGCATAAGATATTCTGTTTATACGGCTTTTAATTTGACTTAGAAGTACCGATTTGATTCATACGGACAAAAATCGATGACGTTGGTTAAAACATAAAATAGACAGATAGTAGTCAATTATAAGTAAATCATTTCAACAGAATTATTTTGTATTTTAAAATGAAACGGAAGAAATTTCTCACCTAATCACTATTTGTTTCAATTAATTTTTTTCTTAGAAGGGCTAAGAAATATTTTTTACTACTATTTAAAAGAATAATTTAAGATTAATGCATATTTATTAACGGCAAAGAAATCGTTCTCAGTATAGGAAAAGTTACACTAAATTAATATTGATACACAAGTTTATAGCCTTTACCATTTGTGAAGGGTACTTTTTACACTACTGTTTACACTAGGTTCGGGTAAATTTTTTAACACTATTTAGAGTGGAAGTCCCTGTACAAATGCTGGTGTATTTCTAGTGTTAAATAACGTAAAAAAATTCTTTCTGTGTGCGCTATACAATCTTTGTGATAACTTTGTGAAGAGGGCATAGAGCCTTACCGTGAAATACTGAAACTCAACTCAAAAGTCAATTTTCTCCATGTGCTTTCGGATACTACAGTTTCATTACAACCCAAATATTTCCGTATCGTCTTATCATTTCATTTCATAGATGATGTCCATTTTTATTTTTCATTTCCATTATGCTGTGGTAATAATTCGTCTATTAGGAGGATTTGCAACTTCTGAAAATGTCTAGTTAACCATAATCGAAATTTACATATGTAAATAAGGTATATGATTGGCAAAAATCGTTTAATGGAGCAATTCCTTATTGGGGTATGGCCACGGTATTTATTTATTTTATATTAATTTTAGTAACAAGTTAGCGTTATTTTAAATTTTATCTTTATATCTGATAAATAAAAATATATATATGGCCAACAGCTGTGATTTAGGACATTCTCATTAACCGCATCGCGGGCCTGAGCCCCACGTTGGGCGCCATACGTATAACGGCTACTAAATAGCGCTTATCCTGCTTACGGCAACCAGATATAAACGGAGAGTTGGGTCGTGAGTTCAAATTTAAATTGGCAAAAATACAAGAAAACATCTCATATAAAGAGGTACATTACGTTACTAATATTATAAATAATTTTCTAACCTAATATTTCTTATCAAGGTACTCTTGAAATGTATAAAATGTATTGTCGGTTAAATATTTGCGTAGCTCTATTTTGTTTTCTTTTCATTAGTAATTTCATTAAAGCAATGTGGAAGGGCATTATATGCCGAAATTATTTTATAAAGAGCTCCTCGTTCATAACTGGAAGGGCTGTGGGAGGGTATTACTCAGAAATCGGCATGTCTGGTAGCCATACCAGATGAAATATCACGATTACGGCTAAACAGATGCCTGTTGGACAGATAAAAGGATACCAAGTCGTAAATGTAAAGACATGGTAGGCTAAGAATGTTAAGTTTTTGGAACAGTGGTTTGCACGGCGTTTTACAAGTTTTATGCATCATACACCTAATTATCTTTTCTTGCAGTACAAAAGCCCGCTGAACATACTGCTGTGAACTGAAGGTACCAGCATATAATGAAACGTGAAAATTTAAATAAAAATAAATAACTAAGCTCAGCAAATAAAAATTCAAAAGGACGCAAAAGATTCTTTGATCTCAGAGTAACTTTCATGAAAGGTAATAGTGGGCGTTTGGTAAAATTTGACTTTCTTTAAAATCCCAAAGATTGAAATGGTTGATCAAAAATAAAAAACTGTAATTTTAAAATGATATTTATAATCATAAATTTATTGTTCAAAAAGAAAAAAAGAAAAAAAAAATTAATTAAAATAACAGGCAAAATAAAAACCTTAGACTGAATCCTGACCAAAATCAAAACCTGCATGAATTACATTTACAAAAGACAATGCAATCCTTTAGCAAAACAAAATGGAAGATTTGTTCCAGAAGAAAATCTCAATCACACAAGATATCCACGCGGTTACGAAATTTAAACCAAACTATAATTTACACGTGGAGAAACAATATAATTTAAATTGAAATTAATTTTAACAGCACAAAGCTTCTCTTCACCTTAACCGTGGTGATTAACAAAAAAATACAAATCAGCAAAAAGAAAACGGAAATTTAAACTCTTTAAACTAAAAACACGAAATCTTCTAGAACATTTTACAATAATTACTGATCTAATATCCAAAATGCGTACACATTAAACAAACAGCATAATTAAATAAGAGTTCTTTGATAGATGAATTAATATCAAATTAAAACGCACAAGCTTTAAAATTAAACGAAATTACCTAAATGGTAGCAAACAAATGAAACATGTACTTACACGTCGGCATCATTCAAAGAACTGAGTGCCTCAAAGGGATAACATCGTACATATATAAAATTTACAACATCTGCGTGCGATGAAGCCGCAACGCATCGCAAGAAAATACAAGCATATAAACTATATACAATACTGGTACACGCAAAATGTACAATTCAATAATTTAAATTTACACAAAACATTAAATAATCCAACAATCAAATCAATTACAAAATCTTTTCAAAATAAACAAAATATTAAAATGTGGAAACTCTATCATTGTTTTGAACAAGACTGATTTGGGGAATAATAAATACAATTTAAATTTCCGGAAACCCGGGTGCCATTCCACAGCAATACGTTGATGAACTCTAGAGAATCAGACTATAAGATAGCCTGGATTGAATATCTCCCAAGTACAATGTTTAAGAGTATCTACATTAACCGTACTTCCGATTTTATAAAAGCCGTAGTAATACAGACTCAGTTCCACGCACACAGACTCTGCCTGATCTTTCCAATTAAGTTTAGAGTCCAGTACTACACCTAAGTATTCGTCGTAAACTGAATCAGCTTGATTTTTTCAATATTTAGCTGAAGCTTATTCATGTTACACCAGCTTGACATTTTTTGAAATATTAAATTTAAAGATTCTGAAACGTCATCATTTGAACCACCTTTTAATATGACGGTTGTGTCATCCGCATATTGATATATATATATGTCCCGATATCCAGAAAGGAAGTTAACTCGTTGACATAGATTATAAATATTAGAGGTCCCAAAATGGAGCCTTGTGGTATTCCTTGCACTATAGCGGCGTTGTGTGAAATATGCAAGTTCTTACATTAGATACTATAGTAGGAATACTAACGCATTGTGTTCTATTTGCGAGATACGATTTTAACAATTTTAAGGGAGTTTCACGAACACCACAGCGGATAGTACGTTTTGCAGGCAATCAAAAATTGCTTTTTCGACGACGCAGCTTAAAAGGCTTGTTAAGATATTATTTTATTATATAATTATTTCAAAAAATATGTACACTAGCGACACTTTCTAATTGTACGACCTACAGGGTAAAATAGAGCCCATATCTTTAACGTGGATAGTAGACGGATTTATGCAGTAACTGGCCGCTTCGAAATATGTAAACACAGATGTGCGGTCTCTCTGTCGGTTATTTTAAAAGCTTAGACTGGATTTATTAATGTGCGAAGTTGAATGCATCTCTTATGTATTTGTTATCTTTGCGTAGGAATAAATTTATTTGATGTTTGAAGTATTTCGAATAGCTGTAGTGTTATTAAATGGTTTTAAAAGGTATTTTCATTTTACAGTTGAACTACGTCTAGGAACTAAACCAAAGGCATGTTAATTATACAATAAATAACAATATCAATGGGTTTATTACTTTTATTCATTTTATACGTATGCAAATAATAATGAAACTATCAAAATGGATCGCATGAAGACATTTAAAGTATTTTAGCTATACTGAAATCAGTAAAGCACACCTCCGTTATGAATGAAACACTTTTTTCAATATTACTGAACACATGAAAAAAGTGTTTCATTCAATCTAGTTAATGCATTAACTAGATTGCGACAGCCCCTATGCAAGATATTAAACAATATAGTAATAAGATTATTACTACTTCCACTTTCGTGAAGTGGTGTTGCGCCAAATAATTTATTAAATGCAGAAAAATTTGTAGTAATTTCGTTATTGACAGAAATGCATGTTTTGTGTCCCTGCAGCGTTACCCAAATATGCTTATATTTTTTAATCTAATTAATGTCATGATGATTCATATCATTTTTTTTAACTCGCTCCGGCTTCCTTCTTTAACATTAAATAATAAAGGAGATATGGCGAGATGCATTCAAAACCATGATTTTTATATCAGATTATCAGATATTAGAAGGAAAGCTCTACACTCGTCAGAAATTTTTTTATTAGTTATAGTAATGGTATGTTTCCATTAATATTATAATAGCAAGATAAAATAATATTTCGATTATAAATTCCTAGTTTCAAAGATTTTACCTCAATCTCACAATATTTTTCAAAAGAAATACAAAATTTGAATTAGTGCTAAATTGAACAGTAGTGATAGCATTAAATACAAAATGCAGGTTTAAATTAGTAATTAATGATTAGTTTATATAAATATTATTATTCATTATGTTAATATCGAAAAAAGGAGCCGGGGCGAATTAAAAATAGTTATGAAAACAATCATTGTGAATCAATTGGATTAAAACAACAACATATTTGGTAAAGCTGTAGGGATTTGTAAAGAAAACAAAACATCTGTTTGTATACAATATTATATTTAAGGTAAGTAAATGAAAAAATTCGAATTGTGCTAACCGAGGTAGGTCGGCAGGCATAAGTATGCGCCTTTGATGTATTTAATTCCCTCTATTTTATAAGATCAATGTTTTTTTCTATGTTTATTTACTGCATTCTTCCTTACATTTAAAGTAGATTTACTACAAAAAAACACCGAGACCGCACATCTGTGTTTACATATTTCGAAGACGGCAGTGAATGCATAAGTCGTCTACTACCCATGCTACACATTTAGGCTCTGTTTTATGCTGTAGGTCGTACAATTAGAAAGTGTCGCTAGTGTACATAGTAAATAATTGAGAAAAACTGGATGATTTAAAAAAGAGATTAATATATGAATACAAATTTGTGGTAAAAATATTTAATTATTGCATAAGGAAATATATGACACAGTAAATTTGAAAGTAAAGCGGCCTTACTTTTTCACATTGGATATACAATAATTTTAATGTGATAAAAAAAAAAACATGGGAAACGTTGACTGACAAAAGTTAAAAAAATCCTTTTGATTCTTAGTTTTTTTTGTGATATGTAAAATGCTAAATATAAAATGTATCTAGTTAACAATTTCAATTAAAAGAAAAATAGGCTTAGCTGGTGGATGATGTACATCCGATTTGGCTACCGTGTGGAGTCCCCAGGAATATATTGCGCCCTCGGGATTAGTTTTCGATAATTTGGTCCTCGCATTATTGTGATATGGATACGGCGTTGGACCTACCTTTTAATCGGCTTTCACGGTCTCCAAATGTTCTCTGCCGCCACGTGGTCGGTTGAAAATTCTTATTCTTTTCCAAACAGTAGAGAAAATCGATGAAATTATTACGAAGAATCATTTCAAAATAGTAGATGAATTTATAAACGATGAAATTATTCATATTTTTAACTCAGATTACTGCGTTTTAACATGTGCCATTTGCACCTCACATAAAAAAATTAAAACACGAGCAATCTGCTTGGTTCGGAGAGAGCCTCGATCTCTCGTCCTCTCTTCGGCTTAAGGTCGGTATTTGCGGGAAACTGCCTCATGCAAAAATTTAGACGATATATTCAGAGCCATAATATTGAATTATTACCTATAGAAAAATTGTAAATAATTGTTATACTTATATACTTCTGAGGTTTTATAGAATCCATACTGTTTCAGGCCAAAAACCAGCCAAAGGACTATGGGGTATCAAACACACTCGAAGGCCAGTCGATACTCTAGTAAACAACGCCAAAAGCCTACCACCTAACGTGATATTACCAATGGTGAGGATCACTATAGGTAGAGAAGGTTTGAAGTTTAAATCTATGCACAAGTCGAACGAACCGCCCCCTCAGAGTTTCAGCGTGGACGCGATCTCCTACGGCGTACAGGATTTGATCTACACAAGAGTATTTTCGATGATCGTCGTTACCAGTAACGAAATCAAAGACGGTGTGGTACCTTTCGTCTGTCACGCCTTCGTCTGCGATTCCAAACATCAAGCGAGGCAAATAACTTACGCACTAGCGGCAGCTTTCCAGGAGTACGGCAACAGAATAAAAGAGGAGAATAAAGATAATCCCGAGTTGGCGAAAAAGAAGTTCGCCATTGATCTAAGAACTCCGGAAGAGTTACGTGATGCAGATGATGAGGAAACGGAAGCTTAGGTGTATTTGGTTTTTCTGTTTAATTTTTTAGTTTTCTATTAATATATTTTGCCAGTATTTACGATCTTATTTATTAAGTTGAGCGATTACATTGTACAACATTAGAATATTGAAACCAAAATTGTATATAGTATAATAATACGTACCTACTTATTAGTTCCTTATATCTGCTTTAAGCTTTGTTCCCTTAATTATAAATAATAAAATATTTAATCGTGAGATTTCGAACTCTAATGCACAATTGTTATAATATTTTGAATTAAATAGTTATTTATAATAATTATAGCATTCACTTATGTATGTGTAGATCGTTCAAGTTTAGTTGACAGTACCTACTGAGATTATGATAGACTCATATGCGAAAGGTATAGACTTGTCCTTAAAAGAAGTTATTTCGTTTAACCAGTAAAATAATCATCGCTTCTTAGAGAACATGACTGAAGAAGTAGAACGAACAAAAATGACTAGTTTATGTTTGATCGCTCTACGAACAAAGTTATTTTAACACAAACATGAACGACCTATAAACATTAACTAGGTACAGAATTATAATAGAAGGTAATATAAAAAAAAATTGTGTGTTTTGTTATTGGAATGTGTGGAAAATTAGAAGCAGTATAATTGACTGTTTTAATAAAGGACGTTTATAAATATAATAGAAATAAGTATATTTCACAAAACAATATACGTATATCTATAAATAATTTTATTTTTATTACTTATTACTATTTTATAAATCATTCCCATTCCTTTCTCGTGAAACTATTAAGGCAGATCCTCTTACAATAGCTAGTAATTATTCAGAAATGGTAGTAGATCTACAAGTACTTTGCATAGTCTATGCCACTGTATCTTACGGCACAAACTACATAGTAATGCATGAATGTGTAACGGAACGGGCTTTCTTATCTGGAAATTTTGTGGTGATCAGCCTAAATACTGTCCCAAATACTCTTTACACTGCACCTACAACCTGCTCTTTTGACCGACGAGCCACCGCTGGGAAACAATCTTTCTGTTTGGTAGCGATTGGTGGTAGAGAATATAGCCAAAGATATTTTACAACGGTGTTTTTTCTCAATCAGTCGAAGTAGGGCCGGTAGTTTGCCTGAAGAATGTCAACTTTTCTGGTAAATGGTAACAAAAATTAACAAGATGACAAATTAAACAGTATGGAATCAATGTTAACAAAGTGTTAAGATAATAAATTAGATAAAATAACAAGTAAAAAAAAATAATTGAAGGAATATTTTAAAATTTTATAATGACGTTGAACAAAAAAAAGTTTAATTTTGCTATACAAAACAAATTCTTCTATACATTGCTGTAAAGAGTACAACCATTCTCAATTTTCTAATTTTACACCATTTCTATAGTATATATGATTCGATAATAAAAACTTCATGATTTATTGTAAATATTTTTTATAGTGTCAATAAAGCAATACCGTACACCGTACACATGACAGATGTATTTTATTTGTCATTACCAACCAATAATTTTGAATAAATAATATTGTGGCTTGCTAGAGCGTAAATTTAATTGATCATATAGAAACTCACGTGACCTTTGACGTAACAAGGCATGTTGGCAACTAATTAAATATTATTCGCTTTTGTATAAGAAAACCGCAAACCTAATATTTGACTATTGATTTTAACATGCTTGGTATGTAATATGACAACATATATTGATTATTTTCGTCTTCATTTTATTCTTGCGTTTTCGTTATTTAAATCAGTTTTCCTACCAAATTTTATTTGTCTATATGTGATGAAAATCTTTATAGGTATATTATTTTTGAATATTATCATACTGCTAAATAAGTTGCATAACTAAAGTAAACCATTGGATTCATTTCTAAGAAGTATATCCTCTGTACTTTATTCTCACTTGCTTATTCTAATATTTCATTTGATTTGCTTTTTTTCCGCGATACCCATTACCTTGTTCATGATGTAGATCATTGCGTAATGTTTCGTACTCTTGAACTCTTTCAAATATTGTGTTGTGGGTTGACCACCTTTGTTCGAAAATTGGTTTCAGTTTTTCAACAACGTCGTTCTAATTAAGATTAGTAATATTCGATCTATTCGAAATCGCTTGCTTCTTTTTGTAAATAATATTTTTTCTATGGGGAACTACTCACGAAATCAATTTCAATAGTAATTACTCTGTTATCTGATTCAGATATTTTTTTATTATTAAACATGTATCTCGCAATCCATGATTAAGCAGGCTTCATACTCATCAAAATTGATCGCTAAAGTTATAGTAAAATATTTAAAAACAGCATTTCCACTAAAAACAATATATAAATATTTAGTGTTGTTTACTATTTAATAATATATAATTATGCTTAGATTCTCTCAGCTTTTCGTCAATTACAGGGGGCATCGGCTTAGCTATGAGTCATTATTAGGCCTGCACCCCCTATTTGAATCCTATAGAATTTTAAATCGTCAAAATGTGACCTGTCAAGTCAGAAATAATTGATTTGACACTTTTGCGGCTCGATTGCACAAAATGCACTCCTTTACTTGTGTCAAACCAGAACAATTATTCCAGTACAACATGTGCCTGGCAAATGACACAACCTGCAGATTCTGCCAAAAGGAGGAAGAAACACCAGTTCATGTGCTGTGCCAATGTGAAGGCCTGGCGAGGACAAGGTTTTTAATAATGGGCGTAGAGAACCCCACAGCTAGTAATTACACAAAGAAGCCGCTTTCAAAGATGAACGCCTAATTAAGAGGGCAAAATTAGAAATAGCCAAGATTTCTCACATATTCTTCAGTAGGTCCAAAAAGATAGCCTTGCTTTATGAGTAATCATTATGTGAATTACAGGTAAGTATTTTATTAAATAGGACGCCTTACGTTATCCGTAAATGCAAATTTTACACTTTGGATAGTTTGGGTGGTTTCGACTATTCCACTTTCTTCTTTCTAGTGAACATTATTATCGTACTTTTTTTTCAGATTAATGCTTAGATTTCCCCCTGTTGCACTCATGTCAAATGGCATTAATTACCCGTTGGAGGGATGAGAGAATATTCTTCTCCAATCCAAAAAGTATTACGATGTCATCCGCCTAGGCCTGCATCTCGGCTCCAAACGCCTCAACCATAGCCAGTAGGTCGTCTAAAAATAGTGACCATAACATTCCTGGAAAATTCCCTCACTGTAGACACCCCTTGCCCGGTCTTGCTCCAACTATCTCGTCTAGCACCGTTATGACAAGTCTTTTGTAAGCATAGCAGACAGCCTTGCGTAGGGATGAGGTAATTGCATTGTTAAATGCTCCTTCTGTATTCACAAATGTTGCTACGACTATTTCCTTGTATTCGAGAGTATTCGGATTCTGGGGACTAAGATTTGTCTGTTTAATTAGTATGGATATTGGTGTACGTGAGCAGGCGTATCTGGAAGAACTATATCGCTGATATGATTGAACCCATGAACACATTACCTAATGTTTTCAGAAAAAAAATGACATCATATTAATTGGGCGAAAGAAATTAGATTAGGGTTGGGGTGGCCCTCGGAGCTGTTTCCCCGCGACCTTTTTAGATCTATTGCAATTTGCTCTAAATCTATCCGTTACATTCTATAACAAAATTTTCAGTGATCACTCGAGCTCGTGTATGCAACCAAAATAGCTTTGGAACACTTAGCCAATACCAATAACAATTTGTTTCTGAGCGATCAATACCGCATTTACCAATAGGCTTGTGCGCTTTTAATATTTTGATGTTGAACACAAAATTACTATTGGGACTGAGAATGTGAGAAGTAATTTTGATAAACAGCATTTAATTAGAGTTATTTGGATTGCCTCCTTTTGTGATTATTTACATATATTACTGTCGGAATACAATTGATACTTTGTAGAATTAATTTAGACGGTTAGATATCTATTTGTACAGGCGAGTTTATTTGGTTGCCTAATTTTATAAAGAATGAATATCGGTAACTAAGAAACAATTAAAAATCGCCGAATCAACATTAATTATGCTTTAGTGCATTTCGAAATGTTTTATAGAAACATTCTTATTTTAAGTATAAATTATAGACTGCTTTAAGTCGTTGAGTATGGCCTCACATCTCCAGTTTTACCGGGAATAACTAGTTTAATATTTCGCTTATGAAAATTGATTCAAACTCCATGTAAAATTTGTATTTTTTTTTAAGGATTTCTTTATTCCTTACCTTTTACAAAACTCCAATGATGCGCTAATGATTAGCTAATTCGGCTGTGTATCTTTTTCCTCAGTACCGTAGAGTGGGGCAAATTCGATCGCATGGGGTAAAATCGATCAATCCTGATTTTACGGCAATTATTTAGTCTGGCATCTATAGGAAGGATAATAAAGTTTTGCAACACAGTCATTTAATAAACTTTGTTTATAACATAGATAACTAACTGGCTCTTTAAGTATTGCATTAAAGTTTCCTGTGTTAAAAAAATAATTTCCAATGGAATGACAACGAGTAATATTTCATACAGACGGAAACAAACTACTACTGGGGAATCCCACTAGGACTAAGCGAATTTTCGAAAAGGGATAAGGTGAAAAGAATCAATTGTCATTCATTCGTCACCGTTTCTTTTTTTGACGTTATGAAAGTGTTGGAATAACAATAAGAGAGTAAGGGGAAAATTAACACCTCATGGGGTAATACCGATCAGTTTGAAAAGTGAAAGAACAAAGAACATGCTCATAGAACAACGTAGAAATATGACATACTCATGTTTCTACGTTGGTTTAATTGAAAATTTTGGTGAGAAACTATAAAAAAAAAGTATGGCCTGGCGGGAGACAGCAATATAACCCCAAATACCTCCAAAGCGCTATCAGGACAGTAAAATAGAGCACTTCATCCATTATGAAGCATCAGAAAATAATGGTGCCATATTCATTACCCTGTAATTGGCGAAAGCTGTTGGGGGATGCGAAGACATGAATTATTATTATTATTATTATTATTATTATTATTATTATTATTATTATTATTATTATTATTATTATTATTATTACTTCAGAATACTTTAAAGAACCGGTGGTTTCTAAGGAAGAGAAAAGATGACTTTTGTATTTCTCCAAGGTGGCGAAATTTAGGAAATTTCCAAAAATCAAATTATCCAGCTGGTCATAGAAGGGGAAGGTACGTTTTTGAACTGAGAAGGAAGAGCGTTGAATGAAATTTTGTTTTAGTTTTAGTTTATTGAATTATTATAGTTTATGTCATTATTTATCTGTTTGCCATTTCTATAATACATATTTTCTGTTATTTCCGTAAGTTTCCTTTTTTTAAATTCAAATATTTTTATTGGATTTACCTCATGTAACTTTCAAATCGGTTTTTATAAGAAAATAGATGGGTGATTGGAATTGCCCCGTATTATGGGGTAAAACCGATTACGCTTGATGTATTAAAAAAAATAGTGTTTTAATACATTGGGTTAATATACATGATGGTATGTGTAGCTAAAAGATGTATGATTATATATAATTTTTTTCGATCAATAATAACAATTGCAGCTCAGAAATAGTACATAAATCTGATCGGAATTGCCCCACTTTGCGGTAATTAAATATAAATAAGCACATTTATAAAATCTTTATTGATAAGATTGTACATAACAAATTACTGCTTATAATCAAATTCTTTCAATTCAATTTCCTTTAAGTAAAAATGTATACATTTATGTAAAGTAAGTATTACAACAAGCGTTATTGTCCTAAAACAAGATAAGTATAATAACAATAATTAAAGCTTTTATGTTCATAGAATTTCATAATTTTAATAATGTCATAACTACAAGACCACAGATAAATTAAACATTTCCCTTAAAAAAAAAGTGTTAATGTAAGTATGAATGTTATAGAAATTCATTTGAATTAATTCGGTAGCATATTAGGTACGAAATTTTTGAAGTGTCAAAATTAACTACTTTGGACCATGTCAAAGATTACCTTAACCTTATCTGAATCTATCTGTGATCGAGTCGTTGAATCGTTGAAATTCTGACCATTATGTCTTACGTATGTCAAAAATTTTTCATTTTAACTTAATAGAATCTAATATTTCGATGATCTTCTCATCGCAACATCAGGATGTCTATGCTCCAAGAGGTCCTCAATGATTTGGGGTACGTCAGGGACCGACGTGGCGTCGTCCACTTGTTGTGGTGACGATTCCTCGGGAACCTCCTCACTCTCTATCACGTCTCCGAAGCTCCTATTCAACGAATAGTATCTTGGAGAGTCGGCGCAATCGATGGCCTCGTCCGATCTGGTGCAGGTGAAAATCTGCTGGTTGAAAACGGTCTCGTCCGGACAAATGAAACTCCACCGGAACGTGTGCTGCCTTCCGCTAGAGTACGTGACCGGAAGGCAGACGTGGAACAGTTGGCAGTCGTTCTCCACGTCGGCGTAGTAACCATATTCGCGACCGTCGCAGCTGAAGGAGTCACTGATATCCGTCCGGATGCTGGTAGCGTTACTAGGAAGCGTCAATAATTGGGCAGGAACTTGATCGGGCATTACCTAGAAATAAAAATTGTTGTAAAGTGCGAAAATGATCATTAGAAACTGCCAATTCACAATTATATAAGCAAGCAGCCTGATCTAAAAAGTTTTTCTTTGCTCATAAAAGTGCAATACGGCCCACTAAACAAGAGACCTATATGAAACATAACAAAAAAATTCTTAGGCGTAAAATTTGCAACATATACCTTGTAACGCATATGAAACGCTTTTTTTAATATTTCTTGGCAACCCAATAAACAAGAAACGTAAATGAAACATAACAGAAAATTCCTTAGGCGTAAGATTTGCAACATATATTTGTAACTTACATGAAACGTTTTTTTTTAATGTTTATTTGTAACATTTAGGAAATGTATCTTGTGTAACCTAAAGTAACATCGTTATAAGTAGCTGCGCATTGCGCATACACAAACACGGCAAATTTCGAGGGCACCGGGCACCGCTAGCACGAGTAGAGTTTGCGTATGCTGGCCATTGTAGCCAGATCAGATTGTGGCTAAGTGGCAAACTTTTGATTTTTCTAATTAACATAATGGCAGAAACACCTGAAGCTATATACTTAGCTCAATTATGACTCACATAAAATTTCTCTCAACTACTCGATATACATAACTTCAACTCACATTTTGCTGGGAAAATAATTTGTTAGCGAACTTAATTCAGACTAATAGTGTAGTAGTATCAAATCATGTTAAAAAAAAAACTTTTATAACTTATTAATACCTTATTAACCTTTTAACATTTTTAGCTGCTGTAAGAAAAAGATACCTACTCATGGTTGTTGGAGGCCATTTTTGAGTATACCATAAAGATATGGTTTAAGCAAGCTGATTTGCAGTATACTAGATAGTGCAGTAAGACAAAATTAGTTGTAACAAAAAAATTAATAAAGACTTTTTAATACAATTCAATTTCCGTTCTGCAATTACAGAAAATGGTATACTAAAATTTCATAATGGGCAAAAATGGGTTTACAACACTTTACCGCCTCTATGGTATAAAAATGTTTCAAATGAATACGTTTATAAAACGTTTCTTAAAATGTTAACAGTTACGTTTCCAAAACGTATTCAAACGCAACGTTTCTTTGAGATGCTTCTGAGGGGGGACATGTCGCAGGTTCTAACAGTAAATAAAAACGTTTCTGTACGTTACACTCGAAGTTTCAAAGTTAATAATGTTACATCTCTGAAACATTTCTGTTACTGAATTTTGTTTAGTGGGGGTGTTGTCACAGCATCCTTGGTGCAGGTACCATGTTCTGGATGAAGTGTTTTATTTGATCAGGTGGTAAGCAATATTAATATAGTTTAAAAATATTCTCTTAAAATTAACAAAAAATTAACTACTTTTTTCTTGTTCTAGAAAGTCTACATCAGAAAAAATCTTGATTTTATAAATAAATAAAATGGTTACAGAAATTTTTAAAGCAAGAAGTTAAAAGTAAGAAGAACTTTGAATGAATAATAATTGGTGATTTTCTTCGTTAATAATTATAATATCTTTATTTCCTAAAAATTATATATTACCCAGATAGCAGAGGATATTCCTAGAATGTTCATGTTTTTAGGTATTTATACAGGGTTAGGCGCATGTGTGGCAACACCTGATTTCTGGCTAAATTACGGATTCTATTAAGAATAACCTTAAAAACAGTTTCTGTAGTATTTTTATTCTAGTATGTGACATACTTTGATTATCAACAACTATCACATCGAGATATAGCGTCATCGGTAGTTTTCTTAAGTTGATCACCCAGTAAACATTTATTATGAATTGCCTTGTTTTGGATACTTTGTTGTTACTGATCATTGTCGAAATGCGAAAAGATACAGATAATTTTATTTCTGTTTAAAAAAGTTTCCATGGCAACATCAAAATACGAATATTCTTTATCAGCTGTATCATTGTAATTCCTGAAAAAGTGTCTATCCGAAAATACAAAAAGATGACGTCATATCTCGAAATATGTGATAGTTGTTGAAATTGAAAGTATGTCACAGACTAGATTAGAAATACTAGATTTTTATGCTTAAGGTTATTGTTTAACAGAATCTATAATTTACCCAGAAATCAGGTGTTCTCACACATTTGTCTGACCCTGTTTATTTCAATTATTATCAGAATATTCTACGAATATTTCGAATATTTATAGGTACACATACAACTATTCCTAGAATAATTGCAAAGAATGCTCTAAAATTATTCATTTTTAAATATTCCAGTAATATTTTTCTATAATATAGGTATTCCAGGATTATTCTAAGAAAAGTTGCAAGATTAATTAAAATTAATATTACTCAAAAACTAAGTAATTTAATCCATACGTAAGATGTAAAATGAAATAGATTTCATCTAAATAATATATGTACACTGCCAGACAAAATTAATATCGTTGTCCATAGCGAATTTTCGCATCTCGTATTTACCTATCCAATTTTTACAATTTCAGTGTTTCATTCTTAGGTACCCCAATAAATCTCCTACCTCTTGTTCAAATGAAGTAACGTTTTCAATGTTATATGACATTTATCCTCAGTAACAGGTTAAAAAGTTAGATCTGGTTGCATCAGAGTAGTGTAAAGTATTTGTACGTGATGTGTTGCTGTTCATAAAGGCCAACTTGTCCCTGAACATTGAACACAGATAAGAAACGTCATTTTCGATTACAACCTGTATATACTCAGAAGGTATTTCTGCAAAAATATTGGCAAAATCTTCAGATAAAAGAAAAATATGAGAATATCAATGTTATAAAATAATTGTGTGACATTTATATTACACTGAACGTAAAGAAACACACTGTCAGTTTAATGCACCTGCGACAGATCACATTTAGAAACGAATTCTCCCCTGTGCCTACTATTGTAAATATCCTGAGTGTAAAATTATAGTTTTAACAGTAATATTCATATTACGAAGTAAATTTACAGAGTAAATTTATTCGATTACATTGATTTTGTAAATTTACAACTCATACCAAACAAATACAACAAGTCTACTTTAAAAACGATGTTACCGTAAGAATACTGTAAAATTATACAGTCATTTTGTTGTAATATCACAATATTTTTTTTTCTATTTTGCGTTCATAAAAACGCAATTGTAACACGCTTTTGCGTATCGAAAAGTGCTTCATTGTGATACGCCTTTTTTCATTTCTATAGGTTGGCTGTATTGAATACATTATGACAGAAAGCAAAATTGACGTTTAATGCATGTAAATTGTAAATACTTTAATCAAAAATTCTATACAAATTTAGTTTACATTGTTATTGTTATGAAACGTGGAATTACTGTATGCATTTACACTGACGGAACAAGTATCTTGAGCATGTATTGTTATGCCAGGCAAATTCTTCGTAACAAAGTTTTGCTGAGTTATGTTATTGGCTTTAATGGTAGACTCTTGTGATTGAGAATCATTCGATGATATAACTCTAGAATGACCAGATGTACTTGGCCCTGATAAGTTGTGCGCTACAGCCACTTTACTTTTCATAGATGTTTCGATGTAACCCTCAGCTACCGCAGATGACTTCCATCCACCATGACGTTTTATAGCCAGCAAATCACTGCCTGCGTCTGCTAAGTGTGTAGCACTAGAAGGTCTGAAGCAATGTCCAGTATAAAGCTCTGAATTGGGCAATTTTAGAAAATCAGCTATTAATTTAGGCATTTTGCCAATCGTATTAATTCCAATCGGGCAGGATATACAATAACCATTGCGATATGTAAGGAAGAATCTTGAATGATTAATATTTTTTGGTCGCAGGGCGACATATTTTTTAATTAAAGTAATCCATCTTTCATCCGTAATTGCAAAACTCTTACGATATTTATTTTTTGTTTAGGTACTGTCACCAAAATAATATCACTCTTAAATTCTAAATCATGTATGGACATATTTGTTAATTCATCTCGTCTACAGGCACCTGTGTAACCCATTATTAAAACGATCTAAAATTAAATCCATTACATAAAAAATTACATTTTGCAAATAATATCATACCTTTATTGCTAAATACAATGCGTCAGAACCTTCTTCTATAAATTTATTAATATCTTCAATGCATAAAATTTTAGATTTCTTAGCCTCGTATCCCTCAGAGAATCGTTTTAAATAGGCTTGTAATTTAATATATTTTGATATGTCTGTATTTTTATAAATGGAAAGCAAGAACGAAGCATGGAATACATAGACCATAAGGTAGAAGATTTCTTATTTTTACCTTGTAATTCAAAATATGCCAATAAAATGTTTTCAGATATTGTGTTGACATTATTCTGTACAGCCCATAGTTCAAATTGATGGTAGCATTTTTCATATACTGCTTTTGATTTTTTCGGTAATAAATTTATGACGGCGTTATCCGCAATTTCACGCAGTTGTGGTGGCGTACAAGATAAATTTGTCTCAGTATCACTCATTTTTTACAGTTTACAGAGACTATATTATGAAATATATTGTTTAAACAATTTAAACAGCCGAATTTGAATTTTGAATTCGTCAAATGTCAATCGTATGTCAATGTGACCAACTTCATATAAAAATAAAACTCAACATTTTTAATGAGATTTTTATTAAGTATTTATTATCAATTTATAATGCAAAATAGAAAAAATAGTATTCGTTCATTAGAAAACTCGCCTGCGGCTCGTTTTCTAAACTTGAACTCGTGCGACAAAATCATGCCTTATGAAACTCGTACTTTAATATACTATTTTACTGTGTACAACAGTAAAATTAAAATATTTATATTTGTCGTTTGTGTTTTCAATGCCGAAGACATCGAGGTCTTTTCTAGTTTTTTGAAAAAATAGATTAACATATTCTCAGCCACAATTCACAATAAAACAATAGCATTTTCGAAGAAAAGTACTGTTGAGTTTGGTAAATTTCACAATAATTTTACAAACGCAAAAATACTTGCAAGTGTAAATTTCAGAGTGATTATGAAATTTGCAAATGTTATTTAATTTTACCGATGCCCCAGTAAGTTTTGTCATAACAGTGCTAGTAACAAAGTAACCATGGATTTTATATATACAAATCTTAAAATATATGATTATTGCTTATTGAAACCAGTCCGCTCGAATATTTGCAAGAATCGTTTTTTGAACATTAAATGGCGCGTTTTAATACGATCTTGAATATATATGGTTTGTAACCCACTTTTCGTTAATTCTTACCGATTAACCAATAGTGAAGTTGTTGTTATCGGATCACGCATTGAACCATTGAACTAGCATTTTTTTTACACATAAAACGCAAAACACTTGTGATGAATGAAACATATGAGGAAGTGTTAATTTCCTAAAATGCTAAAAAAAAATTTAAGTGCAACACAACCTATTGTATCCCATTTTATGGATTAGATAAACGCACAATGGTTTCCATACAACTAACATAAAATACATAAATTATAAATAAATGTCTAAAAAACGATGTAAACAGTTCATTCGTTATACCTATAACCCATTTTATGAATGAGAAAACGCCTTTCAAATCGGCATTAGTTCGTAATAGAAACGTTTTAAATCGGCATTTAATTCTTAATAGAGGCGGCAGCGATGATAGTGTTAACTACATCAAATGTAAGGTACGATAAGAAATTAATTACACAATAGTTTGGAACTATGATGATTGATATAATTTAGATAATAAAAAGAAAAAATAGCAGTAAGTGTATACGCTATTCTAAGCGAAATTTCTTCCACCATATGCTACTTATATTGCTTACTGTCAAGTTCATTAGTAGATTGTAAGAAGTCAGATTACAATGTCAGGCACTTCTAGGAAATTGGTTATAACCACAATTCAATTGATTACCCGTTTAAATCACAGTCAAACACTACTACCTTCAAACAGGAATTAATTTTCTATGTTAAACGCATTTAAATTCTTCTTATAATAGTTAAACAGTTATAAATTTGGCTTGCTTAACTGTTTTATGCTACTGGCGCTTAGAGAACGAATTCGGAAAAATGGCTACCGTAAATTGTGTACTACCTACCTTCGTTGATAAATTATGAAAGCACGCGTTATGAATTTTAATACCCTAACTGTACTCGACCGTGTTTTGTTTTCTATATTTCAATTTTAATGTTGAGGTTACGCTTACCAGAAAAAATTTTCACTCATATTTATATAAGCCTAATTATTCACATAGGTAAGATATAGATAGTACGTCTATTTTATGTTCTAACCTTTCTATTGATGTGTTGCACAAATAAAAGCAATTTATCAATCTGACTACTTTTCTTAAGTACTGCTGGTGAAAAAGTAAGCAAAATTTGTGTTTGTCGAAGATCTTAGGACGTTTAACCCGTATTTACATTTTTACCATATGGAATCGCTGTTATTACTTATTTTTTTTGATAAATTCTCACCCATTACCACCCAGAGACTAACAATTTTTTCAATAAAAATGTTGATAAATTCGTTAACGGGTTAACCTCGTGAATGTGACAGGCAAGGATAGTCTTACTTACTGCCATGATACAAGAAAATATGGTATGCTTGATGCTATCTTGTTACATTGCTTAAAACGTATTCAAAATATAAATTATTTTAGCAATTCTTACTTTTCAATGAAAGCCTGAGCGGAGGTATTTGAGTGCTGCAGAAATATAAATAAACAGCTACATCTAAGACGCCGCCAATGCGTGGAATATTGCGAAAACACAGCTGCGTTGTAGTTCGTGTCGAGCAAACGAGTTATGTATAAATGCGTCATCGCTGTGCATTGAAATATTCCACGTGATTTACGGGTGAATATAGTGTTTATACATGGGTGTGTTTTTCTTACTCGGTCAAAACAACTAGAGGCTTTATGCGGGCAATCGGGTGCTTTTCTATCAACACCCGTATGTGCGTTTTTCGTTAGGAACGCAAACCACCTTGCTTTACTAATATCACATATCGAAACTAATAGCCAATTTGATCCCATAGCAAATTAATTAAGTAATTTATATCAGATTACTTGCAACTATAAAATTAAAACATAATATAAAGTTTATACGTCCTAACTTTTAATTTATTGTTATTAATTTTTCCGTTTAGTTGTTATATCAACACGTGAATATAGGAAACTACAAAAATCATTGAAATCACGCTTTCATTTTGCTCATTATTACTTTGGACAACTTTCTTTTTGTAAGATACTGTTCAACTTGAATACTTACTTTTAATTGATTTAATTTTTGCAGTTTATAAAAGACATCATACATCGAGATCATTGGATGCCTTGTTGTCCGTCGAAATTGAACATATGTTGCTTAAGGTATTGTACTAAGTGAACTATTTACTAATTTGCGACGCATGATTGCAACAAACTCCAGCAAATGAAATTATACTTAAGTGGCACGAACAGAATCTGATTAGCTAATGAAAATACATATCACATGATATAAACGTTCATCCTGTTCTGCCTGTGCCCGCCATGATAACTTAGCTCATTTAAAAATCACGTGGCACATACGTCTTTAAATAATCAAGCGCTACCTATGTTCTTGTAACATTTTGTATTGGTATTGCATTTTTTATCCCATAGTATCAGCCAAAGCACTTGATGGTATGCTTTATTAACTGAGTTACAGTACTAAATTATAAAAGCCTCTGTTACAAAATAATGTGATTAAAATGACCTTTTGCTACCTTTACTAAGCTTGAAGGCAATCAAGTGTCCTTTAAAGTTTACCATTAAAATGCATTTGTTTTATACTACTTTTAAAATTTTAATTGTAGATTCTTATCCTATACTTTGCGGTATTGTATGCGAATGCGCACATTATCAAAATAAACGCAGACAGTGCTGAATTTAAAAATTACAATGGAGTTCCAAGGCAAGTCGAAAACAAAACTGTTATAATCAACTTAGACGGATGGAATAAAGAAAGTGATAATATAGCCGCACCAGATGAAAAAAGTATTATTGCCCTCCTGCGCGATGCTGAAATTCGTGAAAATAGCAGCGCCATAGTTACAATACATAATTTTAGTGGAGGGGATGGGAATAGCGACGAAAAAGAAGATGACGAAGATGACGAAAGCAATAAGTGGCGCACCGAAATTTCAAAGATAGAACAATTGATTAATAGATTTCTAATTAACGGCACTAAAGAAAATATTACAATTTATATGGAAGACAGTGTAGATAAAAGCAATAACTACGAGCGATTTGTTCAATATGGAAAGGATAGCAACAAAATAAAGAAGCGGAACGTTGCTGGAAATAAAGATGGTAAGAATTTGGGATACGCAGATTAAAAAGATTTCCACAGTCAAAGAATAATACGATTTTATTTAAAGAGATGGTTTTTTTTTTATATACGAGCAACATTTTTAATATAAATGGAAGTAGTTGCACCTATATGCACAAGAAAAATTCCATTGGTTTTTGTAATTATATCAGTTAATGTAAAAGAATTAAGTCTACTCATGTAAATATACTCGGTGAGTTTTTTATCTTGGGACAACGAAATATATCTAAAACACTGCATCAAATCAAAAAAAGATCTGTTATAATGTAGGGGGCTCACTGAATGGTGCCGAACTCGATCCCCACTAAGCTTCGATTTACCTATTCAGCAGGGTATAACTTGCGCCCTCTATGATGAACGGTAAAAGTGAAATTCCTATTCATCGTGCTGGAAAACGTGGTAATACCGATTTCCACATTGATTCTATGAAAACTTGCTAAATTATTGGGCAATTTAGAACTAAAATTATTAACTTGAACATCCTGTATGTCTTAAACGATAGGCATGTTACGTTCAATCCTCATATTTTATATTCTAAAAAGCAAAATAATTCTACCATCACTTTATTAATATATAACATACATATACTCAACTCAAAAAAAAAAGATGTAGAGAAAATAAACCATAGAGAAAGATACATCTCCTTTAATCTACCAGCGATTGCGTATGTGCAGATTCACCAGATTGAATTCTTCGCGGAAACTGTTAAGGTCAAATTGTGCGAATGTAAATCTCTAGCCGAAAAGGTTGCGGCACCTTTGTCGCATACCGTAAAAAGTATAGCTTTCGGGATGATTGTCGGCATATATACCTTTCTTTTGTTCTTTACTTTAGTCTTCGATTGTTTACTCGTGGGTGTCTAGATGATGTAATTTGCAAATACTTAATGTGGTCTGCATTTAATTACATACCCCCGCTGTGTCTTTATTAAATTAATCAAAAAATAATCCAATAAAATATATTTCTTTGGCTGAAGAAATCCTTATCTGTGCATCAATGGTAGAGGATGAAACATTAAATTTAGTTATAATGTAGGCGGAAATAGCGGTCTTAGTAGTGGAGATGGAGAAAGCAGTGGGAATGGAAGTGACGATGAAGGCAGTGGTGGAGGTAAAGATGGAAAAGTAGGTCGTGATGGAGATAAAGGCGAAAATGGAGACAATGATGGAGTTAATGGTGAAGTGGGAGGTGACGGTGGAGGCAGTGGTGGTGGAAAAGGAGGCAGTGGTGAAGGTAAACGTAGAGGAGGAGGTTATGGTGGAGATAGAGGTGGAAAAGTAGGCAGAGGTGGAGGTAAAGTTGGAAAAGCAGGTCATCATGGAAGTAAAGGTGGAAAAGGAGGCAGGGGTGGAGGTGTAGGTGGAAAAAGAGGTCATGGTGGAAAAGGAGGTCATGGTGGAAAAGGAGGTCATGGTGGAAAAGGAGGTCATGGTGGAAAAGGAGGTCATGGTGGAGCTAAAGGTGAAAATGGAGGTGATGGTGGAGTTAATGGTGGAGCAGAAAGTGACGGTAAAGACAGTAGTGGAGGTCATGGTGGAGAAGAAGGTGATGGTGGAAGTAATGGTCAAAAAGGAGGTGATGATCGAGGCAGTGGTGGGGGTAAAGGTGGAAAAGGAGGTCATGGTGGAAAAGGAGCTCATGGTGGAAAAGGAGGTCATGGTGGAGCTAAAGGTGAAAATGGAGGTGATGGTGGAGTTAATGGTGGAGCAGAAAGTGACGGTAAAGACAGTAGTGGAGGTCATGGTGGAGAAGGAGGTGATGGTGGAAGTAATGGTCAAAAAGGAGGTGATGATCGAGGCAGTGGTGGGGGTAAAGGTGGAAAAGGAGGTCATGGTGGAGATGAAGGTGGAAATGGAGGTGATGGTGAAGGTCAAGGCGGAAAAGGAGGTGATGGTGGAGGTCAAGGTGGAGAAGGAGGTGATGGTGGAGGCAGTAGTGGGGGTAAGGGTGGAAAAGGAGGTCATGGTGGTGGTAAAGGTGGAAAAGGAGGCAGTGGTGTGGGTAAAGGTGGAAAAGGAGCCAGAGGTGGAGGTAAGGGTGGAAAAGGAAGTCATGGTGGAGGTAAAAGTGGAGAAGGAGGCAGTGGTGGCGGTAAAGCTGGAAAAGAAAGTCATGGTGGAAAAGGGGGTCATGGAGCTAAAGGTGCAAAAGGGGATGAGAAAGGAGGTGACGGTAAGGGCAGTGGTGGGGGTAGAGGTGTAAAAGGAGGTCATTATGCAGGTAAAGGTGGAAGTGGAGGTAAAGGTGGAAATGGAGGTCATGGTGGAGGTAAAGGTGGAAATGGAGGTCATGGTGGAGGTAAAGGTGAAAATGGGGGTGATGGTGGAATTAATGGCAGGAAAGGAGGTGACGGTGGAGGCAGTGGTGGAGATAAAGACGGAAAAGAAGGTCATGGTGGAGATAAAGGTGAAAATGGAGTTAATGATGGAATAGGAGGTGACGGTAGAGTCAGTAGTGGAGATCAGGGTGGAGAAGGAGGTGATGGGGGAGGTCAAGGTAGCGAAGGAGGTGATGGTGGAGGTCAAGGTGGAGAAGGAGGTGATGGTGAAGGTCAAGGCGGGAAAGGAGGTGATGGTGGAGGTCAAGGTGGAGAAGGAGGTGATGATGGAGGCAGCGGTGGGGGTAAAGGTGGAAAAGGAGGTCATGGTAGCGGTAAAGGTGGAAAGGGAGGCAGTGGTGGGGGTAAAGGAGGAAAAGGAGGTCATGGTGGTGGAAAAGGAGATCATGGTGGTGGAAAAGGAGGTCATGGTGGCAGTAAAAGTGTAAAAGGAGCCAGTGGTGGGGGTAAAGGTGGGAAAGGAGGTCATGGTGGTGGTAGAGGTGGAAAAGGAGGCAGTGGTGGGGGTAAAAGTGGAAAAATAGGTCATGGTAGAAGTGGAGGCCATGGTACCAGTAAACATGGAAATGGCGGTGGTGGTTGGATTAATGGTGGAAAAGGAGGTGACGGTGGAGGCAGTGGTGGGGTTGTAGGTGGGAAAGGAGGTCATGGCGGAGGTAAAGGTGGAAATGGGGGTGATGGCGCAATTAATGGTGGGAAAGGAGGTGACGGTGAAAGTAATAGCGGAGGTAACAGCGGAAAAGGAAGATATGGTGAAGATAAAGATGCAGAAGAGGGTGTTAACGTTAAAATAAAGGTTAAAAGTGTTGATATGGGCGGAAGTAACAGTGAAGATGAATTAACCAGAAGTGTTGGACACAAACATAAAAAAACATATACCGCTATCCTTGAAAAACGCGAAACTCTAGATAAGAACATTAGTCAACTTATAAGAGAAGGCAGAAGTACAATAGGAGGCCCGTGTGCCTCTAGAGGCAACGGTTCCCATAGAAAAAGCGGATGTGGGAGTAGAAGACGAAGTAGAGAGATGCAGAATCGAGAAAGGGTTTCAGATCTGCTTCAAATGGGAGCAAGCAAATCAGCCACATCTACTAAAAAGAAAAAGAAAAAGAAAAAGGAAAAGGAAAAGGAAAGAAATAAACACAAAAACCAGCAAATGAAGAAGGAAAAACACAACTTTTTAACCTCGAAGAATTTAAGCCAAGATAGTGGAAAAGGGAACGGTGGAGGAGGTGGAGGTGGAAACGGCGGTGGTGGAGGTGGTGCGAGCCCAGACGGGGGAGGACGTGGCGGCAATGGTGGCGGAAATCAAATATCTTTCACGTACAATATGGCAATATTTAACTACATCTTTGATTGTAAAGATCATAAAAAGTCCCATGGATGAATAATAACTTATTTAAATTTATTTCTTCATAATTGGTAGGATTATTAAAGGAAGGACAAATTCTATTAAATGCTATTTTTTCGCAAATCGAAGGTGATCTTTGTATAAAAAGAAATCATTATCGATTAAACATCAAATGTATTTATGTTATTTAAAACAACACATATTAAGAAACTGCTAGGTACTTATCGAGTTTTAATTTTAACAATGCATTATTATAGAATAATATCTATGGACATTATGCATTATTAAAGAATGTAATACCTAATAATAAAAAAATCATTTTGTATGTACTGATTGCTAATTAATAAAATTCAATTGAGTCGACTACCTGAATGCTTTGTTGTATATTTTTTGTGATTCCTAAACCTTACACATCCAACAGCAATATCATATACAAGGTGAAAAGTGTGGATTGCTTTCTGGGCGACTGGGAATGGGAAGGACTTTAGCTGTAGGCACACCTACACACAAATTAACACACATTTATTAAAGTTCGGCTAAAGCTTACCCTTATATCGTTAGCGATGATATGAATAACAGAATAATAACCAATTATTTATCTAAGCGAGTTATTATATATAGTTTGTAAAAATAATATTAAATCCAACAATACATGTGTGTTAGTGAAAAGGGAAATAACAAGACAATATTCATGTGACAACTAAAATCTATGCATACTTCTTTTCTATTCATACTTATTTTTATATCGAAGCATCAGATAATGTAAACTTACTATAAATTTCAATAAGAGTTCGTAAATAATGCCAAAGAAGAAAAAAAACGACTTCTAAAAGTCAATAATCAACTAAATAACAAACATAGATTCTGAAAAGAAAACTACCAATAGTAAATGAAGACCTATTCTTCGGTAAGTAGTATATTATTGTAAAAATATTTTTTTTTCGTAACAACGTTGGCAACCTAACACATTAAGATCTGAATAATGACCCATTGTCTGTCGAGCACTTTTTTTAAAAATATATTAATATTTCTTCCTCTACAACAACGGGATAGTCGTTGCATTTCAACAAGGTAACCATTCCATTTCAGCGGGGTAGTCGTTGAAATAGAACGTCATAAGCACATACCTATTAATATATTTAAAAAAAAGTTCTGTAAGGATTACAACTTATAAGACTAAATTAAATATAGTACTATTAGTAATTTATAGCAATAGTCACGCAATGTACTGAATGACTTTAAATGATTAAAAGGTTTTTGAAAATAATTGTGAGAAACATTTGAAAGTAAAAACGTTCATAATGTTAAAGAAGGTAAAAAGGCAAAAATAAAGTTGGAGAATTAAAAAAAAAAGAAAAAAATCAGTTTCCTATTGGCATATCGCTTATACCGGTAATATTTTATACAGAGAATTAGGTACTTATAATCTTAAAAAAGATATTTGTAGGAAAATGTAAAGGCCATCGACCTGTATAAAATATCGGAAAAACAAACTGGAAAATAAATATTTTCTTTAAAGAAAACTACGACTTTACAATATCATCGCCACCTATCCCGCAATTCCTTTCACAAACAATAAAATAAAAGATAGCTGCTAGAGGTGTATTCCACATTCTACAAGTGCTACCTATCAGGGTGAATGGACCAACTTACTAATTCACCTTCTTCAAAGAACGCGTTCTGGAAAAACGCCCGACATCTAGTAAATACATATAAATATTGAGTGAATAGTGGTAACAAAAGACATTTTTGGGGCGGTGTGCATAGTTGTAGAAACAATTTATCTGTTTAACGTCGGAAAACTGCTACAAAAAGTAGCAGAAGCAGGTTGTAGCTGCTAACGTAAAGAAGCAGTTTTATACATCACTAGAAACCGCTGTTGCTAAAGCGTTTTGTGGTTATCTATCCCAGTAAACACACATGTGTCTGTTACATCTCTCCTAAGTATCATTTAAGGAACAGTGCTATGTAGCTTAGATACGTAAATGCTACATAAATGTATGTGTCCTAAATGTTATCTGAACTGAACTGCGATACGTGGCGCTAGATACATTATAGTGATGTATCTCAGATGTACCTAACAGTACATCACATATCCTTGATCTGGTGCTGTTCAAGAACTATTCGTGACATATCTTTGTGTTTCCCGCAGTTTGAAATTTCTGAGCGACTGTGCAAATGGCGTGTCCTATGTTGGTGTCGGTTTGTGACATATATTTACTGGTTTAACTTTAACTATAATAAATTTACCGGTGCCAACCGGTATTAAACGTAAGTATATTTTTACTTTACAAACTAACGTTTTTGAATCTATGCTGTTATTTATAAAGACGGACGATGTTTGTGAAAATGTCTGTTCTAACCTCACATTTATTTGTCAGGAATTATTCACCGCCTTTTATTTTTAGGCATAGTTTTTATTTCACTAAAACATCTCAAGATAGAAGAAGGATCAGCTGCGGACGACGATACTGAGGAAATAGAACAACTACTACCCCTGAATTCTAAACAAAATTTGAATAATTTCGAGTTCCTTTTAAGCAATGATTTTAATACTCCAAAAATCGTAAGTGAATTACGTGCCGGTTTTCAAATTAAAAAATGTTAATTTCGTTTTAGCGATCATTCATAAACAGAATCGGAGGCCAGAATGGTGAAGATATTTAATACGACTCTTGGAACATTGCTCCACCAGCTTCACTAACGAACTTGCGCAGCATCTAGTTGGTTCGGACAAAGAAATAACATAAAAGTTTGTGAACTGTGTAGAACCATATTATTTCCATTTTTAGGAGTTGTGACGTCATAATTCAAGGATTATAACGAACACACGGACGGAGCGGCAAGTGAGTTCTTTATATCTTGTAAATCAATAATATTTATATGTATTTACTAATGGGATAAATATATAACTTAATGTAGTTTCGAAAATGATGTTTACCTATTCCTAAAGGCCGTTTTACACCTAGCTATTTATTGCGCAATTTATTGGCCAATTTAAAATTGTTACTTGTGTAATACGATTTAATACGTATTATACACGTAACAATTTTAAATTAGCCAATAAATTGCGCAATAAATAGCTAGGTGTAAAACGGTCCTAAATATGTATCATACAGAGAACATAATAACCGCTCTGAAATATAACAGTGTTCATATATCAGAATCATATCTATGTGATGTCTCAGAGACATATCAAAGAGAGATGCTTGATGCGGACATTACGCACCCAATGAAGCTTACCTGTGCCTTACATGTTATGTGTCCGAGAAAATAAATAGATTGTTACGTGTCTGAGATATAAATGTGTTTACTAGGATTACACCTTCTGAAATGTATTATCGCCCCCGAAAAACATATGGGGATTCCCTGTACGCAGAAACTGTTACGATCAAACGAATGAGTCAACTCAATCTTCGATGTTGGAATAAAAAACACATTTTAGCCATATTAAAAATGAAAACAAAAAAGTCGTAATCAAACCCTAATCAAAAACACTTTTTAATGT
Organism: Protaetia brevitarsis; assembly: GCA_004143645.1. Lineage (NCBI taxonomy): Eukaryota > Metazoa > Arthropoda > Insecta > Coleoptera > Scarabaeidae > Protaetia > Protaetia brevitarsis. The sequence goes on along the minus strand of RXPK01000234.1, from coordinate 2,710,642 downwards.
ACTGAACGGTTATGAGAAACATATATGTATAAGTACTGTACATAGCGATTATCGGAGTAGCATTATTTGCCTTTAATTACCCTTTTGTTACCGTATTCAAAAAAGAAAAAATATTCAGTCATCAGGTGGTTTCCGTCGAAAACAAACATATGCTCCTCAAGGTACTGTATTTAATAGTATCATTATTTCTTGACGAAACTTGATTGGAATAGTTGATAATACTTTGATTCGTACTCTAAGTGAAATCGGTATTGTAAGATGTTTATTAGAGGATACAAACTTAGATTTAAATACTGGATCTCAAGTACGGACTGTTTTAAGTGATAAAGTGTAACGGGTAAAGTTTGTGACAAAGCGTTTTAGCATGCATCCACAATTGAGGCTGTTTGCGGATAAATAAGGATTGCTATCGTTTTTAAGTTAAACCACGCCTGTGTAAAGGTTTCTCAGCAACGAACAGTAGTTTCTATTGAGTTTTTTTTTACTGCAAAATAATAAAATGAATAAATAAATAATAATGCGTTCTAACTACAATTTAATGTAAGCGTTTATGTACGCGCAATAATGGGTTAGTGTAATACTAACCTGTATAAAAATGTACAGACTTTCTTTTAACCAAATTATTCAAAAAATTCCTCTAGAAAATGAAGTACGGTGTAGGTGTTTCAAGCTAGTAAGATCTTCGCCATATTTGCATCATATCTAACGTCAAATTTACACTTACTACTTTTCTGGCAAAATGTTTCCAAATGTACAGTAATGTTAGTAACATTTTGAGGTTAAGAATCCTGCCCGAGGTTGCATTTTGTTACATGTGTAATAAGTAGAATTGTGACAGAATATTGTGTTGTCCTAAATCTCAACATCAATAGAAACGCCGTCAAATGATACACTGATGGCTCCAAAATGGCAGGGAGAACTAGAATAGCAATATATGAGTCTAGAATCAAGTACTTCAAAAGCTTGGGGAAATATTGCAGGTGAAAATATACGCTATTGAAAGATACGTCTAGTTCAATATTGATAGGAATTACCGAATTCAGATTATCATTATGTCTGATAGTCAAGCAGCCATTAAGATGCTCAGCTCACATGAAATCAGTTCCAAGATGGTATGGGAATGCTTAGGGAAATTAAACGAGCTAGGCAAAAGGAATAAAGTAACCTTTTCTGTGGGTTCCGGGCCTCACAGGAGTGGAAGGAAACGAAATAACGGATAATCTTGCAATACAATTTGTAGGCCCTGAACTCTTTTTCTGGATAAGTAGCAGTACAATACTGAAGAAATTGAAAATGAAAATGGGGCAGAGAACATCCAATTATTATAAGAATCTCCAGGGAAAGAGGCAAACTAAAACTCTTCTGGGAAGCTATAACCAAAAGAGATTTACAGAATGCATCAACCTGAGTAAGAACGACATATTAGCAGGAATACTTTCAGGCCATTACAAACTGAAAGGACATCATCTTCTCTCAAATTACGTAGCACTGTGCATTTCAAAGGCGTTGTACCTGGAAGCATGTGTAATCGAAGAAGGAGACTTACCTAACCTGGAGCCTTCTCATATCCTACACTTTTTGAAAGGAATAGGATTGGAAGGAAGAGTAGGGTACACAAAAGATCTTTTACATAGGTTGTAGTGTAATATCACCCATATCCTCTCTGATTAATATCAGCTAACATGTGAACCTGGCAACACTTAAAAACACGACGTTATTAATTAACGATGGCAAAGGTCGTTTGCTAGCTTGAAAAAACTACATAATTTCAGTTAATTGTAGTATATTTGATCAAGTATCGTCATGATTAACAGAACAAAAAAAAAAAAGAAGGAAATATATGAATGCAAGATCATTATCTTAAAATTAAATATGCATTAAATTAAATTGCAGATTCTGATTGTGTATTTTGTGGTGGCGCATATTCGCGCAGACAAGACCAATGCGAGAGTAGGCAATGGAGGACATAGAAATCATAATGTAAAAGGTTACAACGACCCTGCGCATCGCATTACACGAGATCTCCACGCTAAATATGATAATAATACCTCTGAAAGTGACGATGGAAGTGAAAACGATATAACAGATGGGGGAGGTGTTTGTTTGAGGAAAGTATCCAAGATGGTGAGGACGAAGGTACCGTTAGAATATACGTACCCATTGCCGATATCCATAAAGATGACGGTGGAAGAAATAAGAGAGATAAGAAAGGCAAAGAAGGAGGCCAAAGATTCCGTGATAGTGATGAAAGAAAACAATACCATCTGGCGTAATGAGTTTGCCAGAAAAGAACAAACGAGTAAGGCCGATCACAGGAAGGCGGAAAACAAAGATAAGAATAAGATAGGTATAGCAAGCGCAAGCATTCATAAAAGCAATAGAGTAAAGGCGAAAGATCGCTACAGAAATTTAAGAAAGGTAGAAAGCGGAAGTATGGGAAGATGGAGTGGAGTCGAAAAAGCTCCTACAGAAGCAGCATAAAGGGTATTCACAAACGCAATGGTGGACGTAAACTAGACGGCCAAAGACGTATTTCAAGAAAAACGAGCCGAGCGGAAAACAAAAGAAGTGGAGTGTCGCGTGAAAAACGCGGACGTAGAAATGTTAGGAGGATGGGTGGTAAAATTGCAGATACAAGTATTAGTTCGCCAAAACTTACCATCAAACGTGTAGTTAGAAGAGATGCCAAAAAAGGAAAAGGAAAAGGAACAGGAAAAGGAGCAGGAAAAGGAACAGGAAAGAAAAGGAACAGGAAAAGGAACAGGAAAAGGAAAGAATGACAAACGTGAAGTGATAACGACACGAAGAAGAAAAATAACAAGAAACCATCTACAGGAAACAAAAACCAGCAGAACCAAAATCAAAATAAGAAACCTCCAAAAGGTGACAACGGACCAAAACAACCCACAGATATTCCTGTAGGAGGTGGCGGCGGAGGTGGCGGCGGGAATGGAGGTGGGGGTGGCGGCGCGGGCTTGGGAATGGCCAATAGGGCTCGCGGTGGTGGGGGCGGAGGCGGGAATGGCGGTGGTGGTGGAGGCGGAGCAAAAGCGGGAGAAACGCCTGGTCGAGGCGGCAATGGCGGGGGCAATCGCATAGCTTTTACGTATAACATGGCAATATTTAATTACAAATTAGGTCAAAATAAAACGTCGTACAAATACTAGAATATTGAATTCTCACGAAATATGCGTCTTCTACATCCTGCAGAAAAGACTGCAGAGAATTACTTTCCTATCACGAGAATTTGGAGATAATGGTTGACCAAAAAAGATTCGATATAGAATCTTTGGCTTTCAGTGTACACTATGTCAAAAAATAAATGCGAATGGAGGCGGCGTTTTAGGTAGGCAACCAATTTAACAAAGTCATATAGTTTTATTTCATTATGCATTTATTAAAGTCTCTTTTTGTCGACGAATATGCTTAAACCATATACCGCAGAATCCACATCAACTACGAACAGAAGCGTACGCTTCATGCATATAACGACGTATCTAGCTGTTTCGAATTTGGATGGCTCCTGGGTATATAAGTATTTAATAAGTAGAAGAAGTAACGAGTACAACGTAACTTTAAACTAATAAAATTTAACGCTAAATTACTCCAAAAAAAGGTGGGGTTAAAGATAAAATACCCATAATTCAATTTCTTAATTTATTACCAAATTTTCGCTGAATTTTCTCAGCTTCTTCAGGACACTACAGAGAACAATAAGACGCATAAGCACACAAAAATATAAAAATTAGACTTACATAAAAATGAAATTGCATTAAATTTAGTACATCAAATTGGAAAGTATGCATCAGTACTGGTAGAGAGATAATAACAGACTGAACGTATAGCGTAAAATTCTTATCATAACAAAAAGAAGTAACTTAATAAAAAAGTACATATGGTTGTTTTGAAAATTCAAAGCTGATATAAATGTAAAAAGACAAAATCAGATGAATGACAAACGTACAATTTAGTAATATGAAACAGGCATGATAATTAATGAAAAATTAGGTCTATATAAATGTTATTTAAATTATCAATATCTTTTTTGAAATTAATAGAATTAGGAGTTTTATTAATGTATTTTTTTCAACACCTAAAACTTTGACATTACCAAAATCAAACAAATAGCCAGTGTCATTAGTATGGGCACTAAGTGCAGTACTGTTGATATCTAACATTGCTTTTATGTGCACTTACACGATTTTTAAGTTTTTGTGATGTCTGGCCAATGTATTTTTCATTACAACCCTTACATTGAATACAATAAATGACATCTCTTTTATCAAGATAGTTCGTCTTGTCCTTCAACCTGGAGAAGAAAGGGTTAATTTTCTTAGTGGGGTAAGTAACAATTTTCATATTGTACTGTTTCATTTTTTATATTTTTGTGTGCTTGTGCATCTTATTGGCGCCCTGAAGAAGCTGAGAAAATTCAACGAAAATTTGGTAATAAATTAAGAAATTAAATTATTTGATCTTTAACCCCACCTTTTTTGGAGTAATTTGGCGTTAACTTTATTAGTTTAAATATAAGTATTTAAAACTATGTATTTTTTTGTCTAAATTAAGACGTTATAGGCATTAGTGTTCGAATAATTTGCTCCATGTTTGAAACCTCCGCAGGACGGGTTTTAAAGATGTATATGGAAATAGTGGAAGTAACAACTGTCAAAACTTAACGTATCGTGAAATGAAATGACATTAGTATCTACATTATTATATTTTCAGTTTATTGTGCGATGCAACAAATAAATACGAATAAGATATAAAAGGATACATTCAAATAACAAAATATCGTGCACGTATATATCAAAGATGTGACAAAAGAAAATTCTGCAACAAGATCGGCTTTGCATCAATGGTTGCGCCGCTTTTCTGGAATAAATATACTTTAATAAGCAGTATTGTTAATTACAAATGTTTTATATGCTAACAATCAATAATTATTATCCAATAATTTATATATTATTTGTCTTGTGATTAAACCGTATACGTGAAATCCATCAGATAATATTAGTTTATGAATATTTCAAATTTTACCATCCAAAATAAGTTTTGCTTGTATGCTTTCTGAAGTAATTTCCGTTACTCCCACTATTTCCAAAAACATCTTAAAAACCCGTCCCGCGGCGGCTTCCAACGCGGAGCAAATTTTTCGAGCAGTTTTAAATATTTATAAATATGATTTAAGGATATTCATCGACAAAAAAGGCTTTAAGTCCATAATGAAATAAAAATCGAAATATTAGGTATTAGAAGAATTGTACATTACGGATCACAACTATATGACTTTATTAGATTGGTTGCCTATCTAAAACGCCCTCTCCATTCGCATTTAATTTTTGACAGAGTGTACATTAAATCGTTTTTTTGTATAATTTGTTGAATCACGCGACCATATTGTGACATAGAATTGCGTACATAGCTCATGTAGTTTCTATAAAAATATGATACCCGAAATCTGGGTTCGTTTGCAAATATTCTCTCTATTCTATAATCATAATGTCATATCACTAGATAGTAAATTTTGGTTAATATCCATTTCAAATTCAGGATCTAATGTAAGTTGCCTGTGTAAAATAATCTACTTCAATAAATTCTATAACTACAATAGTCTTGTAAAACTTATCTCCGCATTTTTACAGATTATTTAATATACTTAATAGTTGCACAATAACATATAATAGGACATATATAATAGGATTGTGAACCATTTTTTTTATTTTTTTTTTATTCGAAAGTTTTAAATTTTTACAAATTTACAGGTGGTTTGTTTATGAGATTTTTAAAGAAAAAAGTTTGAAAATGTATATTTTTATAAAATTTAACGCAACGTCACAACTATTCCGCCCAATAAAGAATTAGGAGATTCTGCTTTTGTTCGTGCTAATGATTATACTTATGATGCGCTAACTACCAATAAGCGAAGAGAATTTCAAAAATATATAAATTCTATTGGATAGCAAGTATTCGTAATCGTGATTCCGAATCACTGCACGAACGAATGCAGCTTTAGTCTCCATTTCCGCTGTTAGTTAACGTGTCTAAGTTTCAATTAAGATATTGTATTTAACTGGAATACTTTATAGTATCACGTTCTTTTTAGAAAGAGCTCATCTCAAAAATCTAGATTTGTTGGAGAAATATCCTAAAATCATCATAGTGTCATCAATAGGTGGTAAATTTTGGGAAAATTTTAAGTTATTTCAAATTCAGGATCTAATGTAAGTTGTTTGTGTAAAATGATCTACTTGATTTGTATAAAACTTACTTACAAAATAACAATAGTCTTATAAAACTTACTTTAGCATTTTTACAGATTGTAGTAGTATTGTAGTACCATACCTTGTATATATCATCATTATTAAATGATCATACTAAATGTCACTTAAACTCTAACCAAAATGATACCTGACGTGTGTAACACTGGGCCAACCCAAAAATCGTCAGTTTTTTATTGACAAAAACATTTGTGGTGTCTTCACGACATAATTTGAAATTTATCATTTTTTTGTATAATTTGCTGAAAGACCCCGCCCAATTGTCAGAATAATTCCGTTTTCACAAGCAAGATTTTCACGTTTCTGATTTTGATCGACGAAAGATAGACAAGACATACTTGATGGAGCGTTCTCAACAATAAATGAGCACCCACTACAGATAGAAAACAAATGTCAAAATTATATATTATTATTATAGAACAGCTATTTTATTTGTTTCATTCAATATATTAAGTGCAGTAATTGATGTTTCACACTGCTATTACAAAAACTTAAGAAAACATATTGTTTTTTCTGCATTTGCAATATATTTAAATAAGACAATAAAAAATAAACAGATCTCTCAACAACTACATAGAAATATTGTTTTTGTCAAGCCTAGGTGGAGAAAATTTTATTCCAAGTAATAATAATTATTTTGTGTAACAACCCCACACAATGTAAGTTTCGCTGATACGTTTTCCTAGTTTTTATATCGATTTTGGTTAAGAAATACCTATGCAAAAACACATAATACATGAATAAATCACTATAGAAACTCGATCATTATGAAACGTAACCCCTCAGAACCTATTACTAGTTATTATTGTCACTTATTACAATCACCGTTTTATAATTGATTGAAAATGTGAATTTATACTTTTCCGTGTAAGTACATGTATCTCCACTCGTTACTGAATCAAATAAAGTCGTCCGCAATATAAATAATAAAAATATTGAGTGAATAGCGGTAACAAAAGACACTTTAGGGCTGTGTGCAAAGTTATAGAAAGTCTGTTCAACGTATACCGCTATTTAAGGAAAACTGCTACAAAAGGTAGCAGCTTTTTTAAACTGCTAACCAAAAGTAGCAGAAGCAGGTTGTAGCTGCTAAAGTAAAGAAACAGTTTTATACATCACTAGTAAATATTGTTTTTGGGAAACTGTTCATTCATTCTTCTACCATTTTTTAATAAAAATCCAACTATTATTGTAATAGCATAGTAATTACTATAATAACAGCAATTAATGTAGGGGGAACAAATATCATAGTTTGAGGAACAGAAATATCGTAATTTTTATTCAAAATTGGTAGACAGTAGAGAGTTAACCTCACTTTATGTTTCATGTTATTTGCATCCAAATTCGAAGTATTCCTGCAAACCTTATTGAATTTCAGCTTACTGTGTGAATACGTGTAATCGTTTTTAAACACACCGTGTATGTGTCAATTAGAAATAACAAATTTAATCTCATAACCGGCTAAACGTCATAATTTTATTTCCCTTTCATATAATATAAACCAAATTCACTCATTTTGTATACGTAGTAAATTGAGAAACGCATTCTCATATAAAATACTATTTTTGCCACTGAAAGGTTAGATAAATTTAAAGACGTTTTGCTGATAAGTTAAGCATTCATTTTTTGACAAATCTTAAAAGCAATTCATTTCAAAATATTCAAAATCATATTCAAAATATTTTTTTTTGTTCGTACATCAAACGTGTAAATAACAATGGCATAAATTTAAATTACAAAATAAAATATTTCTATGGGATGGAACAAACAAATCGACGGTCGATTTCTAAACCAATAAGCTTTGTAGATCTTATAGAACATGTGTATAAACGGTTATAAAAGTCCAAAATCGGCGTGTATGAAAAATATTGCATTGAATGGTTTATCGATTTATCAGTGCTGTAACTTCCAATTACTATTAGTGGAATTTATATCAATAATACCTTCAAGAGGACCTGCATAACTCCCATATTTAAATTACTAGCAATAAATGTTTCTTATGGTAAGTTTCGAAGAAATAGTTGCTATGTTCGCATTGATTACATTAATTACTGTCAATTTTAGATTTGTTTCTATTAAAATTCGCAGAATTTCCAATCGATATATTTGTGTGCATCAAATTTTCATATTTCGAAATCGTTCGTATAATATTTCTAATTTTTAATACATTCTATTCGTCTTTAAGATACACAACTTTTTCTCCGATTAACTGATTCTGCATCTCTTATACTTGCCGAGTCAAACAATGTTCCTTTTAAGAAGTAACCAAATCTAATACACAGCTTAAAGTGAAATTAGAAGTTCATGATAAAATAATTAAGGACTGCTTATCAAACGTGCTCAATTTTTGAGAACTCACCCTCAATTTTGGCGCCCCGTACACAACACAGAAAAAGAAGAGTATTACATAAAATGATTGCATCTTTTTAAATAATATAATGGCCACTGTTACGTGTATATAGACTAGAGTCGGCCAACACTAAAAACGCACTGTAATATGTGACTGAAGAACATCCTCTATTATATATAGCATACGTCTTCGCGCATACCAAAGAAAGACATGCGATTGTGGATGAAGAAGACAGGTATATAGGCTGTAGCGGAAGTGTGTACGGATGATTGACAATAGGCAATACTACAAATAGTCTAGCATATAACTGGCAGGTACAATCGACCAAAGAATTTCTTCACTTGAATATGAAAGCTTTTTTCTTAGAAGCTTTTGGATAGAAAAGGTCTTTTTTTTGAATAGGTTTTCCGCGTATGAGAATTAAGCCAATGCGCAATGCAAGTCGGTAGGATCCGTTAGATGCAAGTCGTCGAAATTTTATCAGCATTCGCTTGGTACGCCACGAGGAGTTGTAAAAATTAAAATTCAGACCGTGCTTAAATGTGACCATTGACTCACACCTGTTGAAATAGGAAGAAAAACGATAAAGATATTTTAATATATGTATATACAAAGTGAAATCTCCCACAGAAATTAATAAGTAGTTGTCGAATTTGTGTCACAAACAGTAAATACGTATAAATATCAGTGTCAAGTTCAATTAGAAAAATAACTCGAATGATAGGTAATCTTTAAAGAGTTTACAGTTATTTATTAATACTAATGGTTTAGTATCTCTTCATGAAAAATAAACATCGAAAATTTTAAACTCAGATAGAGCACCACAATCCTCGCCAACATTATTGCAAAACCACAATGGATAGCTCTAAGCACAGATGTTACTTGTTACTACTGTCTATTTGGGTTCACTCAACTTAAGGAACAAATCCACTGAGAAAAAGCATTGTTTTGTAAAGTGCTCTATCGCAGGGCGCGGGCAAATAGTACAAACCGAGCCGAAGGCAATTAGAAACCTCGCCTTCGGTTGGGTTTACAATATTTGCCCGCGACCTGCAATAGCATTTTCCTGACGTGGTTTGAATACTATTTTTCTTTCCCAGCCAGTTCACTTTTAACTAAATGTCTAAACATACTAAAGACATACCTGTGAGTAACATGATAGATAATAGGCTTAATCTGTCAAATATTTTTTGAGAACTGTCAAGTTAGGGTCATTTTAAAAGTGTTTAATAATAGTTTAATTGAAATTTAATACCTAATAATTTAGCAATTATCTCATAAATGGGCTCAGACTGCGTCGAATGTACTAATGCCATCTATCAATAATGTCACATATTATAAAATGTACAGTTTCATCATGCCAATGTCGCTTACTTTAATAACTTTCCTAATATGAGGGAGGAATCCAATAAATAATATCCAAAATCTCGATGTTTTCTGATATAAAGACATCGTTTTTCTCAGTGTGCATAGAGTGTACCTTACAGGTGATGTCCTTGAATTACAAGCCGTACCGAACAAAGAATATATTGTATCCAGAAAGGATTCACAATAGTAATGCACTGCCATACAAATCTATACAGAAAAAAAATGTTGTAAATTTTCCAACAATTATAAAGTTTTTCACAACAAGTTGTTGACCATATAGGGACGAGCACAACTTCTATTAAAATTTCCCACAAAATTGTTGACGAAAGTTATCGTATTTTTTGCAACAAAATGCACACTTTTGTTACACAATTTATGTTGACACAGCCGATATATTAGAGTAGCATTAAAGACAGTTCACTTCTTGCAAATAGTACGTTTAGGCCAGTGGTAATAGTTGCAACTAATCGTCAACAAAATATTTACAGTATTTTTGCTATACTATTACAAATCTGTGCAGTGAACTGACATTAAGATTTTGCATACAGATTAACTACGCTGTTGCTATAATTAGTATATCTAGTTGTAAATAAGTATTTACTGTATAATGTGTTTTTTTAGACATAATGTGTAATTTTGTTCCATAATTTGTTGACATAGCCTACCTGTAAAAGGAGCTTAAACTGCATATTGCTTGTCGCAAGTGCAACAGTGAATTTTTAGTAGGATTTTGCGTACACCAGTAAAGCTGAACTGTTGGATCAAGGAATAAAGGGTCATAATTTAAGAAGTTTTGATGTCATTAATTTATTTTGTTTTGTACGTGAATTATCCTCCGTCGGTATACGATGTTTTTCTGGTAAATGCACCAAATCAACATTTTATAATAGTGTTTAAGTGAAATAGGAGAAGCTCCATCTTTGCAACAAATGGCTGTAACACGTATATCTGTTGAACGTAACTACAATTGTGGTTAGCATAGTCCTTATTTCTTAACAATATTCATTTTGTTAATTGAAGAGTACATACTTATTGTTTAAGTGAAATTAATGGTTTTGTTAAATTAATACAATAGAAGTAACAAAATAATAAGATCGCTTTTTATACCAATTATTTTCTTAATTTTCGCAGTATCTCTAAAATAAACGAAATTCTATTAGTTTGAGGGCTTGTTTGTTGATCTCGTTAAAGACAATAGGTAAATTGGCGGTAGTTGGCGGACATAACTATTACTGCCATGTTGACAGGCCGATGCACATCTTAACATAAGCTTTTTTGGCATGTCCAAGATCTTGGCAGACCCACGTCCTTTTTTTGGGATTTCAAACATGAAATTTAAAGCTAAATTAAGAAAATCCGCAAGCATGCACTTTGTATAAATTGAATTATCCGAGTTCACAAAAGATATGTTTTTTCAATTATTTATTATGTAACACGAATTAGGAAGTGATTTTCAAGTACCTACATTTTATATTATATTTAGTTACGAAATAGCTCTTTCAAACATTCGAAACAATTTTGATATAACGAAAGACAAATTTGAGTCGTCAATCTCTCAAGTTTGTCGACATTTCCTTAGCGAACAATGTTGATTTAAAAAAATGTAGCCATTTTAAAAATTCAACTTTTAACAATGCTTGTAGAGTAAAAGCATTAGCATATTGCTTTCATTCCAGAAATAATCAACAAAGCGGATGTTTTCTAATAGGTAAAAACGTTTTTTGATAGAAAATTCTATAAGAGCATTCAATACAGTAATAATCATTAAACTGTTTGGTTTGCTAACAACACAATCGCTTTTATATCGCAATTGTAAACTCTATAAATCAAGTTTGGTGTTAATTATACTTGTTTAAGCGACAGCAGTTAATATGTTCACTGCCCGACCAAATTAATGTCGTGGCCCACAGCGAATTTTCGTATTTTGCTATCTAATTCTTTTAATTACCAAGGGTTTTACTCACAGGTACCCTAATAAACCTACTACCTATATATGCCAACAGCTACCTAACGCGCACTTGTTCATTATGAGCAGTTTTGATAGCCATATAGATGACGACATTAATTTTATCGGGCAGTGTACCTTAAAAATTATGTCAAGTTAAGCACTGTTTCTAATTGATAAAGCTTATTTAACACTTTAATGGTGTAATTTTGTGGAGAAGGATAATATCCTTCAACTACGATGCCACTTGGAATAATCTAAATATTTCAAAATAGTCACAATAAATATTTATTTACAGTAGTTGTACCGAAAACGTTTAACAAAAAATTATTACTATTACTACATATTAATATTGTTAATAACATGTAATAAAATGAGCTGTGTGACTATACAGGAAAGCACATAACGGCTTAATTACTTGCAAGTATAAATATGATCATAATTTAGGCCGACGAAACTTTGGCTAACTGTTTACACTCCTACTGCCAGCCAATACCGGCGAACTTGGGAAAATCGTTCCCATGAGCCGTGTTCCTTTGTCACTAAATTATAAAACCACGCGTCACGAATTTTAATGCTTTAACAGTATCATGTAAGTTTTAATCGTGGTTCAGATACGACATCGACAGTGTAACTATAAAAACAACAAGTATTCAAAAGCATTATTTTTCTATATCTTATATTAGTTAGTCAATCCTATAAGAGGTTGATACTTTACTACTTACATCCACAAAGAAAAAATAAATAGAAAAAATAATTTTTGATGTTTAAACCATTAGTAACATTTATTTTTAAAAATTAATCGACAAATATTTAAAGAAGAATGTTCACAACAAACTAGCAATCATTTCTATAATGATGAGCATTAATTTAACTTTGATTTTGTCATCATCTCCATATTCGTTTTCCGATACAAGTTCATTGCACTTATGATTATATTATTAAATAAAACATCTGACAGCGGTTTATAATTCTTTTTTAATTTATTTTTCGCAACAAATTTCCATTTTGATCGGTTTGGTTTTCTAAAGATTCATAAGGGGATCTATCATATTTTCTAATAGACTTGAATACATTCCACCAGTAAAATTTTTCTTCCATGAATATCCAACCAATAATTTTGTATCCAAGAATTCCGCCCATACGTTAATTTTCTGAGGAAATTGTGTGTGCTCTTTAAGAAAAGGGTGTGGATTGGTATTGTCTCAATATCTACAGTTGTATTTATTAAATAATTTAAAAATAAGCTTGCCTCGTCACTAAAGCAAGCGTTTTTTTTTATAAAACTATACAGTGTGTTAAAAAAAGGTTGTCGGATATTTTACCCAATTGTAGTACTGGTGGAAATAAACAAAAAAGTCTTAGTCAACATGGGTCCGCAATTCAACTGTTTTTGACATATAGTCGATTGCATATTTTAAAATAAAAAAAAAACATTTTTCGGTTTTGAGAATAGTTCCCTTTGCCAAACAACTGATTGTGGCTTAAAATTAGTTCTGTCAGACATCTGTCATCAGATTACACTGGTCAACAGTGAAATTGCTTCTTAGGTGAAAGTACCCAATCCCGAATGAATTCAACGTGCTGAACACGAATATCACATTGAAAAAAGTTGATTGGCTCACGTTCCAGAGATATTGACGTTTTGTCCATTGTATAGATGCTATTGCATAATGTAATGCAATTTAGTGAGAAATTACGAAATTTTGCGTCATATTGCATCACCCCTTCATGCAAAGAAGTTAATGCAGCATTTGCTGTAAGTTTCCATTGAGAGTGTTGCGAAATTGATTGCGCAATATCAAGTAATAGCTAATTATAGTTTATTTATAAATGGCCGACGTGACAATTAACTCGTGCAATGTCCGTTCATTCGCGCATATTTTTCGAAGCTCTAGCATACACAAGTGATTGCTATAGTGTAAAGTAACTAAACAGTAGCAATGCCTCGTAACTGTGTTAATAGTGCAAATAACTTATTTATATTTGCGGAGAAGTGACATTTGCTGCACAGAAAAAGAACATCAGTGCAACAGTTAAGAAAGCGTATCATTTGTATTTTGGTTGCAAGATAGGCGACCAGGACAAAGACTGGGCCCACACGTATGCTGCCGCACTTGTGCCGTAAATCTTTCACAGTGGCTTAATGGCAATAGAAAGGCAATGCCATTTGCTGTGCCCATGATTTGGAGGAGCCCACCAATCACGTTGACGACTGTTATTTCTGTATGGTACCACCAGCTTCTGGAGGCATCACCAAGAAGAAGAAATGGACAGTTGAATACCCTAACATACCATCTGCTCTGCGACCTGTCTCTCATGGCGAAGGATTCCCAATTCCAGAACCTCCTACAGATTTTTCTATCAGTTCAGACGATGAGGATGGCCATGCGTCGGCGAGTTCTCCTCAACGTGGCAGTAAGGATGATAATTTTCGTGCTTTGACGAAACATCTGCACCACATAAAATTACCCAGGATGAAATGAACGATCTTGTTCGCGATTTGGATCTGTCGAAAAGCAAAGCGGAGATACTGGCCTCAAGACTTCGACAGTGGAATCTTCTGGAACAGATTGTCCGAGTGACTTCATTTCGCACTCGCCATCAGCTCTTCGAATCTTTCTTTAAGAAAGAAGAAAGCCTTGTGTTCTGCTGCGATATTGAGGTCTACTACAAGCTCTCGGTATTGCACATGATCCCCACGAATGGCGGCTGTTTATAGACGCTTCAAAACTGAGCCTAAAGGCGGTTTTGTTAAATAATGGGAACCAGCTTCCATCCATACCTATTGCATATGCGGTCTACATGAAGGAGACTTACGGCAATCTAAAGCAGCTACTGGAGACGATTAACTACAGCAAGTATGGCTGGCAGATATGTTCTGACCTGAAGGTAGTATCTCTGTTGATGGTTTGCAGCAGGGATATACAAAGTACTGCTGTTTTCTTTGTCTGTGGACAGCAGAGCAATCGATTTGCACTACATCAAGAAAGACTGGCCTCCGAGAGCATTTTTTAAGCCTGGAGAAACGAATGTACAGCACCCACCATTGGCACAGCCACACAAAATCATCATTCCTCTTTACACATCAAGCTCGGTCTTGTCAAAAACTTGGTAAAAGCCATGGATAAGAATGGACCAGCATTCAAGTACCTGCATGAAAAATTCCCTCGACTCAGTGAAGCCAAAATTAAAGAGGGCATCTTGTGGGGCCTCAAATTAGACAGCTCTTCCGAGACCCAAGTTCGAGAACTTCTTCAAGGTAAAGAAAAACAGGTTTGGGATGCATTTATCAAGTGGCAGCAAACTTCCTGGGGAATGACAAGGCAGAAAATTACAAGTGTCTGGTTGAGGATGTGTTGGCTTTGTTTCATGAATTCGGCTGCAATATGTCCTTAAAGATCCACTTTCTTGATTCCCCACTTAGATTTCTTTCCTGATAACTGCGGGCAGGTCAGCGATGAGCACGGCGAACGCTTTCATCAGGACATTGCCACCATGGAGCAACGGTACCAAGGCAAATGGTCTACGTCAATGCTAGCTGACTATTGTTGGACAATCAGTAGAGATGCTCCACAAGTCCACTACAAACGGCAGGCCAAAAGAAGTCGAAAGCCAGAAGCAGACTAATGTTTTCTTACCATGTATTATAATATTGACATAAGTACACTTTTTCTGAAATATGCGTACATTTTACAGAAAACCCGTAGCCAATTCAGCTTTTTCTTAGTCATTTTCGTGTTCAGCACATTGAATTCATTAAGAAATGACTATTTTCAGCTTGGAAGCATGAACTTTTCGAAAATTTGTTGCCCAGTGTTATTTATCATTTGCGTCAATTTTTTTTTGTTCTCAAATTATGCATAAGTACACAAATGCAGAAATGGCCGATATGCATTTTATGTACGGTCGTGCGAATGGTAATGCCACTGAAGCACGGCGTATGTATGCCGAAGAATTAGAAAGTTAAATATATTCAAACAAATTATTTAGTTCAGTATGATCTTAACACAATAATATAGCTCAACTTTGTAAAAATGTTGGATTGGTTCAATTACTTTCATATTGTTGAGACAATATCGGACGGCTTTGTTAACTCAAACATATTTGCAAAGATTGCAAACTTTTTACAGTAAGAAATTAACAAATTAATGTATTTCTGTTAATAACTGTAATAATTAAGAGGAATTTTTCCCAAGAAAAGTTTTCTCCTCACGCAGGATTTGAAGCTACACACTCTCGTTTCCCGGACGAACGCTCTACCAATTAAGTTAGAGAGGTGCATGTAAATTCGAGCGACAAATCGACTATATTTAAGAAGGAAGTCGGTCTGCCAAGATCTTGGACATATCTCAAAATTTGCTGTTTCTGAAGCAAAAAAGCTAATGTTAAGACGGGCATCGGCCTGTCGACATAGCAGTAATAATTATATCCACCAACTGCCAACATCCCTCGAGATTTGTCGTTAATAAAATCAACAAATAAACCCTCTCTTTTAGAGATACTGAGAAAATAATTTGTATAAAAAGCGATCATATTATTTTGTTACTTCTAGTCTATTAATTTAACAAACATATTAATTTCCACTCAAATAATAAGTTCTCTTCAATTAACAAAGTGAATTTTATCACGCTAACCACAATTGTAGTTAATTTAATGTAATTATTATGTTTAACTTACTTTTTTGTCAAGCCTAACCCATATTTTTGTAAACAGGTTCTCTAATCTAAATATTGTCATTCTGGCGAAGTTTTCTACCCATATAGCTACGTTCAATAGATAGTTACGTTTAATAGGTATATGTGATACGGCAATTGTTGTAAAGATGGCGCCTCTCCTATATCACCCAAACACGGTTATAAAAAGTTGATTTGGTGCATTTATCGGAAAAAAAAACATTGCATACCGGCAAAGAAGAATTTGGAAACGTATGCAAAATTCTACTGAAAATTCACTATTGCATTTGCGGCAAGCAATATGCAATTTATGCTCCGTATATAGGTAGGTTATGTCAGTATTTGTAGTAACACTTTATTGACTTGTGAAATTTTGTGGTAAGATTTGATGAAGAAATAAAAGAGCTGCCGTAACAGATAAGGTAAGTACTTCTGACAAAATTATTGTTTGAAAGTAAAAAGAGACGCAGTAATCTCATTAAATATTTAGTAAAGTAAAGCACTTAAAACAAAAATATAGTTACTATAAAAAATATATATTTCAAATAAGCAAATAAATCTAATTGTTTCAACAAAATGTTTTGTTCTTCTGTGTATTATTTCTATTTGAGTCAATAAAATTTATTGTTTGGAGTAAATATTCCATTTGATCAATTTTACAAAATTTTATTTGAACTAAACATATATATCACATTATTTCAATGAAGTAATTAGTTATTTTACATACATTTGACCCAATAGCACTTTTTATTTGAGCAAAATATTTTATTTGTTTAATTCTATTAAAGTTATTGCTAAAACATACAAATTTGATTAACAAAATTATTTGCTTCGCCCAACAATCTATTTATCTTGTTAAGTTCTTTTACGTCAATGCTTACATTTGTACCTTTTGTCAATTACAGATGTAATGTTAGTAATTTGCTTCTACTTTTAACAAGTACACTCAGAAAAATATTTGCATTAATTCAACAAATATGAATTATTTGAAAAAATATGATTGGATTAACTATATTCTTGTTTAATTATTCAAAAAAAGATATTCAAATCAAACAAAATTTTATTTTTGGAAATTGTGGTTGAATTAACAATAAAATTTTGTAAAACATTAACATAATGTTGTTCCATTTATATTAATAGCTTAAATTGAACAAACAATATTTTTAAATTGAACAAAATGTACGATTGAAAATAAACAATTGTTGAGTTAAATAAAAAAATGCAACAAAATGTTTTTTGTGGATTCAACAAAAGAGCATGTTTGTCTATATACAACAAGAAATTATAGTAGATCCAAACAAGTTTTGGTTAAATTAACACAAGTATTTTTCTGAATGTACCTATCATTTTATCTTACAATCTGAGATTAAAATTTCGATATTTTTAAACTTTGAAGAGGCATAACTCGGAAAAAATTATCCGATTTTAAAAAATAAAGCGCTAAAACATTGCTAATAACAACACCTTTTCAAAGACGTATCATTCAACGGCCTTTCCTATTTGAGTTTTTTGATATGATTTCCACCCCCGATTAGGGGTTGAAGTTCATTTTAAATTCAATTCTATTTCCTACTACACACATATTCCTTCATATCATATCAAAATATAGACATGCATAAGCGTGTAGATTTTCATCTATACCAATTGTCACTTGCAAAAGTCACCATAACCAATAACGACCAATTCATATTTCATTTCAATCATTTCTGATTCTGTCATTTTGATAAGTCAACAAAATTCTAGTATTATAAACACTTCTCAAACGAAATTGATTTCGGAGAAAATGGTATGTACTTGTTTATTTATTATATTGTAAAATAAATATTGTAGGATTATAGGGCACGCGAATTTGTGTGTTTCCCCAAATGAACGTCCCATATGCTTATATTTAGAGTGACAAGTACAGTTACAGATATCTCAGTTTAAATGGAGAATAATTGGATCAAATATTCTTGATACGTAGCTTATGGATTGTTTAGTGTAATATCTGATGTAATTTCTTAAGGAAATACTGGCTAACATGTAAATATTACTATGCACATACATATGTGAATACGTGCAGAGATGCATTCACTGTAGACATTTTGGTCAGTTAATCACCAGACATCCATTCATAAAAATATATTACATATGCCTATGCAGCAGAGTGTGCATTACCTATTAACAGTTACACACAATTTCCAAGAAATTAACAGTATTTCATTCTGAGTAGTAAATACAAATAATTATTCTTCGTTTAGAATTGTCACTAAATTGGTAATGTAAGATTAAGCCGATTAACTAAGTAACTGTGCAAGTCTAAAATAAAAAAAATAGAACAAACTATAAATAAATAACACCGTCATTCTATAGATTAATGTGTTTGAATAGCTAATATTGTCACTATAGGAAAATCTTAATATTCCCATTGCATCAGGGTTGTTTATTTTTCATTTACCTGTTCGATTAATTTGTATTTTCCATAAGAACACCTCGAATTAGTTTAAGAAATAAATAAATTTCAATGTTACTCGAATGTATAGAATGAAAACAAAAAAAAAGCATGTTTAAAATTACCATTATTTAAAGGTTATTATACCCGTCAAAAAATATTGAGATAAGGGTATTTGTATGTAAAGAACCACAGGCAACGACTTTTGAATTAAAAACGTACTGATGCTTTGCATGTACCGTGGAGCAAGGTATTGATGTTGATAGCGTAATGATATCTAATTTAAAATTGAAAATCAAGTGTTGCGTATTATCTTCATGAATATCACACAAAGCGGTGCTGAGCATATTGAACAATACTATAGTATAAACTGCGATACAGTTTATCGATTTATACAAAATAAAATCCAACATGGTTTACCAAACTATGGAACTAATGATGAACACTTCGTTAAATGTTGCAAATATCTTGCAGGTAATTAATTTAAAATAACCTAAATGGTTTAAATACGTTTTCTTAGTTGAAGTAGAAGAAAATATGTTATTACTTCCATTACTTGTTTTATTTATACTTTTTACTTTTATTTCAGTAACTTACGAAAATACAGCTAGTCAAGGTTATTCAACTCGTTCCTGAGCCCCCTTACAAAGTAAACATATGGTACCCCAGGTATATTTTTTTTCTTCTCGCCTAATAAACATTTCATTGCAACTATTTAAAAGATTATTATTATTATTTTACAATGCGTAGTTATTAACGACAAAAAAATCTTTATTTAGGTATGTTATCCCTAATCCCAAACACATGAACCATTAAAAGTACGTGTTGTGTGACCATATATTGTTCAAATCCATCTATAATAAAACTATAATAATCAATTCTACATTAGGAATTGATAAATGATTAGATAATTCAAAAAATATTATTATTATACAAAATCCATGAAACATCCTTTCCAATCTTAAAGCCTGTTAAAAGCTGACTAAAGAGTACCAATGAACAACGTGAGATTTCCATTCATAGACAGGAATTTTTTGATAAAGTGGGTATCATAATAAAATAATTTCTGTAGAAGTATTAAATTGCTGTTAAATTTTTAAATAGGGTCCTGATTTTTTATGTAAAGCCCCTAAGATCATAAACTTTTAATGAACCACTTGGTTCATTAAAAGTTTATGATCTATTATTTACTTATATTTGAGATGTTGACACCATTATCTGTTCGATTAGAACTAGAAATGTGAACTACTTTAATCGAAATATCACTTCCGGTTGACCGGAAATGGAAGTCAACTTGGTTATTCTAAATAGAGTGAACTAATTTTTTTTTTCATTTTTGGATTCTACGATCATACATACGTCAGTCTTCATTGGTTATTTCTATAGCCACATGTTGCCGTTTTTGAGTTATTTAAGTTTTTCTTTATTTTTTAGTCATAATCATTGCATCATTGAAAAATTAATATCTCGGTTAATACTGCAAATAGAGACTCCAAATTAGCTATGTTATAAATGTAGATATAACTCAGAAGAAACGATGTGCATACTTTACATTCTAACATACAGGGTGTTCAAAACTGAGAAACAAAGTGACATAATTTTTTTTAAATAGAACAGCCTGTATTTTAATTCGAAGTTAAAAAGTAAATATCATACCCTATCATTTTATATCAGCATTTCCTATACCTATCGTTAATAGATTTTAAGATATGACGACTTTTGTTAAACAAACTAATTAGCCTACTAACTAGCTAACTAGAAGCAATAATATAAAGTACTTATACTCGCAAAACTGTAGTTTCTGGCCTAGTGATAGATATAAATAACTACCTCATACAAAGTGGGACTGACAAACAAGTTGCACAAAGCCCTCATTGTATAATGTGTTATAGTAGAAAAAAAAATTAATTATATTTCAATCAAGTTATTTATAAAGCAACTAGTGTTGACGTTTGTTGTAATACGAGTACAGAGTGAGCAATCGGATGTGACCACCACGTGACCTCGAATTTTATGGTGGCAACATTGTTAAGTTGGTACCACAAGATATGTCACGTTATTGACTTGTTAGATGATATTTTTATAACCTAACCTTAAAAAAAGAGACGTGTCTTATGTATTTTTTTTTTACTTTCAAGAATAAATTGCTTTTTAGATGATATTTAAAAATAATAAATATATGCGTCAGATGACAGGACGTAAACACTAAGCAGGACAATAATATTTTTTTGTTTTACTAAAGACAAAACACTTTTTCTGTGACGTTCATGGTCACGTGGCGTTCACATCCGGTTGCTCACTCTGTACAAGTTTCATTCAATGTAGGAGTTCATAATAGGCATTATAATATGTGTTTTTATACC
Organism: Protaetia brevitarsis; assembly: GCA_004143645.1. Lineage (NCBI taxonomy): Eukaryota > Metazoa > Arthropoda > Insecta > Coleoptera > Scarabaeidae > Protaetia > Protaetia brevitarsis. The sequence goes on along the minus strand of RXPK01000234.1, from coordinate 2,689,228 downwards.
CTGTTTTGTTACTTGAAATATGTACTTATTCACTACCTATTTTATTGACACGATTCCATTTTTTTTTCAATTTTCTCTGCTTTCATTGCAAGTCAATTTACTATCGAGAAACTAACTGAAATTTCAAACTTAAATTGTAGGTTTCAGTCGTGTGCTATGCGTTGGTATATACTTGCGTACACACCGATAACCAGAAATACCCATCTACTTTACTGGGAGGCAAACCAAAGACTTACCGTTACGAAACTTATGACGGACTCAGAAATCAAAATAAACACGAACAGTGTAGTACAGGAAATGTCCGCAAACATACTAGAATAGGAGATGGATGTGAAGATCAGTTTGATAAAGGCAATAAGAACGAAAAGAGTTATAGCTGGAATGGAGAAGGTGACTGGGGCAAACGAAGTACGAATGAAGATGAAGATGAAGGAAATAGTTGGAACAAAATGGGCGGAGTACACGGTGGCGGTGATGAAAAGGAAGTGGGCGAAGAACAAAGTAAAATTTCTGCTCCTAGTAATGAGAAAGATGCAAATCGCCTCGATATGAAACATGCAGGACAAGGTCGTGCTAGAGCTCTGGGAGGCGGTGGAGGTGGTAGAAATGGTGGCGGCGGAGGGGGTGGTAGAGGCGGAGGAGGTGGTAGAGGCGGAGGAGGTGGTAGAGGTGGAGGAGGTGGGGGAGGTGGTAGAGGCGGTGGAGGTGGTAGAGGTGAGACAGGTGGTGGTGGTGGTGGAGGCGGTTATACCGGACAGGATGGGGCAGATGGTGGTGCAGGTGGAGGAGGGAAAGGTGGTGATGGTGGCGGTGGTGGTGGTGGTAAAGGTGGCAATGGTGGCGGTGGTAGTGGTGGTAAAGGCGGTGTAGGTGGACAAGGTGGTAAGAATGGCGGTACAGGTGGACAAGATGGTGAAAATGGTGGTGCAGGTGGACAAGGTGGTGGTGGTAAAGGTGGTGCGGGTGGTCAGGGTGGCGGAGGAAAGGGTGGTGCAGGTGGGCCGGGTGGAGGGTGGAATGGTGGTGCAGTGGTCAAGGTGGAGGGGGTAAAGGCGGTGCAGGTGGGCCGGGTGGAGGCGGTAAAGGTGGTGCAGGTGGGCCGGGTGGAGGGTGGAATGGTGGTGCAGGTGGTCAAGGTGGAGGGGGTAAAGGCGGTGCAGGTGGGCCGGGTGGAGGGTGGAATGGTGGTGCAGGTGGTCAAGGTGGAGGGGGTAAAGGCGGTGCAGGTGGGCCGGGTGGAGGGTGGAATGGTGGTGCAGGTGGTCAAGGTGGAGGGGTAAAGGCGTGCAGTGGGCCGGGTGGAGGGTGGAATGGTGGTGCAGGTGGTCAAGGTGGAGGGGTAAAGGCGGTGCAGGTGGGCCGGTGTGAGGGTGGAATGGTGGTGCAGGTGGTCAAGGTGGAGGGGGTAAAGGCGGTGCAGGTGGGCCGGGTGGAGGGTGGAATGGTGGTGCAGGTGGTCAAGGTGGAGGGGGTAAAGGCGGTGCAGGTGGGCCGGGTGGAGGGTGGAATGGTGGTGCAGGTGGTCAAGGTGGAGGGGGTAAAGGCGGTGCAGGTGGGCCGGGTGGAGGAGGTAAAGGTGGTGCAGGTGGTCAGGGTGGAGGGGGTAAAGGTGGTGCGGGTGGACCGGGTGGAGGTTGGAATGGTGGTGCAGGTGGTCAAGGGGGAGGAAGTAAAGGTGGTGCAGGTGGGCAGGGCGGTGGAGGTAAAGGTGGTGCAGGCGGGTCGGGCGGTTATGGTGGGGCAGGTGGTCAAGGTGGAGGAGGGAAGGCGGTGCAGGTGGACGACCAGGCAAGGGTGGTAGACCAGGCAAAGGCGGTAGACCAGGCAAAGGCAGTAGGCCAGGCAAAGGCGGCAGACCAGGCAAAGGCGGTAGACCAGGCAAAGGCGGCAGACCAGGCAAAGGCGGTAGACCAGGTAAAGGCGGTAGACCAGGAAAAGGCGGTAGACCAGGCAAAGGCGGCAGACCAGGAAAGGGTGGCAGACCAGGAAAAAGCGGCAGACCAGGAAAATCCCACAGAACGCGCACGGAAGACGTTGATGGACCAAGCAGAGACAGTGCATCCCTGACGTACTGTCCATGCGCATGTCATAGTTCACGTGAGACATGAAACGAGCGCAGATTTTGTCAAATGGGACATATAATTGCGAAACTAAGTAATTAAGCGTATAAAACTTAAATGCGGGGAGAAGAAAGAGAATCTTAGTCAAAGCCGCGATTACCGCACCCTTGTGTCTTAAATATGCCACAATATCTGCATCATGCTTTAATAAAATTTATCGATTTCTTGGTCATTTTATTCGAACCACAGAGAATACACAAATTACTAATGTTGTTTAAACAAAATAAAAGAAAGATAAAAACTAAAGGTTAACATCTACGAATTTACGTGTACATATTTAACGTGCCTCAGTTTAATCCTAAAAGCAACGTGATTAGCGATTAGCGGCAGACTTAGATCATATTATCCTTGCCTCAGTGCAAGCACCAAGGAGTCCATAGAAAAATTTATGGAAGAGTTAATTAAATTGTCAATTCCGTTTCCAAATGTAGTGACCTTACTGAGCTTCAACAATTTTAAAGTGTACGAAGGTATCATTAGATTTATGGAGTACCCCCGGTATTACTATTTAACTGCTCCTCGTCGTTTCCTTTGGTTCTTTTACCTGTGTTATCTGTACTTATCCGTTGACCGATTCTTGTTTGTGTTTGAAGTGTGTGGAAACTGTGGAAAGTGTGTCCCTTGCCTATCATCTTTTTTTTTCATTAGTTGTTAGGTTATAGTGACCAATAAGCTCAGATCCCAAACGGCTCAAATAAATAAATAAAAAAAAAAACCTAACGACCGAATCGATTTTTGCCTGACCAAAGTACAATTAAGATATGTGGCGCAATTTTTGCTCCGCAATGACGTACTTCCATATGCGCGAAAGCATACCGTTTTATTTATACCGTGATTAGAATCATCGCTAACTACCACGTGATTCGATGAACTAATCAATGGGCAGTGGGCGAAGATACGGCTGGCTCCACTTCAATGTATAGTCCGACCACCCCGTCTGAAATCGTAGCCGATTTGGAAGCGGCTCACTGCTCACTCCTCGCCTGCATAAGCACGTCAAATCATGGGAATAGTAGCGTTCGTTTTCTACTTTTATCAGTATTTTTATAGAAAATAAAAGCTTTTTAATGATTAATTAGTGATTGGGCCATGTTAGTGAAGCACGAGGTTAGAATGATTTGTAATTATTTAGCTTTTCATAAAGAAAGGTGTAGAGCAATAAGCACCACCTAGTCACAGTCTATTCTACTGTGTTTCAACCACATACGTACAAAAGCTTTTCTATTTTCCCGTATACATTAAATCGTTAATTACTTTACACTGTAAAAAGCTTGCAATCTTTGCATTCTTTTCATTCGTTCGCATCCAACACATCTGCCAACATTTGGCGACATAGAATAGGCTGTGACTAGCGCAGCGATCGCTGTTCCCTAAGCCGGTCATTCCGAAAGCCCGCGATTGTATGTGTAATAAAAAAAAACAGAACTCGGCAGGGGCAGGTGGGGCAAGATGGGAACATTAAGCTTTAGAACACTGCATCAGGATTGCAAATTGATGTACAAGGTTCTAAGTACGCTTGTTGTAATCTTTAAACTTTTATCTGCTGATGGATGAATTTACAATTTATGGATAGGTACTCTTGATGTTGTGAGAAAATTTTGAAAAGAAATGTGTAAATACACCATCTTGCCCTACCATGAGGGCAAGATGGGGTTTCAGGTGAGTTAAGAATGGGTCGTACCATAAATCTAGGTAATAGGTAAAAAAAAATAGATTCTTAAAATATTCTTAAAAACATGCAGAAACAAAGCTTAAACTCTTTAGAGCGGAACTACTTAAAATTAAAAAAAAAATACAATAACGATAAGGATATTAAACTTAATCTTCACAATTGAGACAATAAAAGACGAACTCATCCACTCTATTCGCACAGCCTCCATGTACCCAACCACGCCATCCATGGCATTGTATCAATACTTCCCCTTGCAATACTAACATTCAGCGTCATCTTCCTCAACAGAAAAACTTGATTATTTTCTTGACGTTTTCTAAAAAACTATCTCTTTGCTTTCCTTACAAAATTCGGCTTCATGATCTCTTCTGTTTTCTTCTTTATCATTTTTTGTTCCTTTAACTCTCCCTCAGCACTTCTACTTGGCTTAGGGATTCTCCAGACTTCTCTGTTCTTGTAGCATATTTTTATACGTAGTGCTTGTAAGGATTGTCGTTTATCCCTTGTTACGCTTTGATTGAACCTGTACTTTATTCCTAACATGAGAAATTGGCATTATGTCTTCGAGAAAGCATAATGACATATCCAGGTATAACGAACCAGACTGAAGAGTGAGATAGTGATGTCCCCATGTTGCCCTATACCAATAGCCCCATCTTGCCTCTTTGGGACATTCTCTGGTTATGTAATAATAACATATTAAATATTTGAAATAAACAAATAACGCACTATAGAAAATACATGCAATACATGTCAATTAATAAGCACAAAAAAGTGTAGTTGTAAATAATTTACTTATGCTTCCGATACTGGCCGTAGAACTCACCATCAAAATAATAACGAAATTCTGGAAATTGCAAAGTTCATGCACAAACAGCAATAACTTTGTTATAAGGACTAGTAAAGTTTCCTACATTACAACAAACATAAAACAGCGCTTGTCAATATTAGGACTGCTATTATTTGACAGATGCTTACTGCCGTTTTGTAGATAAGACGATGTCCCCATCATGCCTCGTGGCCCCATCTTACCCCACCCTTCCCTATATTCTATGAGAGACGATTTTGCGGTTCCAGTGAATTCTTTTGAATTTTCTTTATTCGATCGTTAACGACGCCATTTATCTAGAGATGGTTAAAACTGGTCTTTTCTCGGAACTGGGGCCTGTTGCATAAAAGTATCAATTACATTTACAGTGTGATACTTTGTTACTTAATCTGTCAAAATTTGACAATATATATATATATTTTTGCAACGCCCGTAAGTCAAATTTTGACAGATTGTAACAAAAGTATCACCTGTAAATTGTAATTGTACTTTTATGCAACAGGCCCCTGATCTTTCTGCTCCTGCTCCGCTGACAAATCAGTTCTTTAAAATAGCTATATTACCACTTATAAGAGCAAGTGAGCAAGTTGTGTTGAAGTGGTCTATTCAATATTTGCGCTTTTATTTTTACTTTTACTATTTTTTTTTATTTTATAGGTATTTGGTTTTGTCAACAGTTAATTTTTTTTAAAAGTCACAGTTATTTTTACTCCCGCGGCTCCCAATGTTATTCCAAAATAGCGTATAAAAATTTCCGCTAATGCTAGGAAGTCAGCTCATGTCAGACGACATAAGAGTAATAATTATATCCACCGACTTCTTCGGTATCTCTCGAGATTTACGTATTGCTTTGATTGAAGCCAATAGACAAACTTTTAGACTTGCAAAAAACAATTTTTCCTCCTATAACTACCAACGTCCGTCAAGAGTGGCGGGTATGAGCGAGATATGTCTGATTATTTATATACAGTGAGGTCGTAAATGGTCCCCCCCCCCCCTGATAACTTTTGAATGGTATGAGATAGAGCAATGAAACAAAAACCAAGTGAAATTAGAGATAATTTGTGATTTTTTGCCTATAGAGATACACACATGGCTTCTGATGTAAAATAGAGGGCGTAGCTATCTTTAAAATTTTAAATAGGAAGTAATTTCATTTAGAAGCTCATTTGGAAGATATTTCTATTACTTTTATGGCATGCAACAGTTTTACGATTTTCGAAATTTTTACCAACTTATCCAAGATTAATAATTGGAGTACTTACGTTACTTTTTCTATAGCCCTCGTATAAATATTGTGGTTTTATGTGACTTAGGAAGCGATTGCTGTAAAATATGACATATTTTACAATATAACGTTTTCGCAAAATTTAGCAAAAGTGTCTTATCTGTCAGTGTATGTGTCATGTGTGTGGGTGTCTATGTTACAGATTACTGTAATTACAGGTTTCTGTACACTATATCCAAAAAGCGAATACGAGGGCTATCGAAAAAGTAACGTAAGTACTCCAATTATTAATCTTGGATAAGTTGGTAAAAATTTCGAAAATCGTAAAACTGTTTGCATTGCTATAAAAGTAATAGAAATATCTTCCAAATGAGCTTCTAAATGAAATTACTTCCTATTTAAAATTTTAAAGATAGCTACGCCCTCTATTTTACATCAGAAGCCATGTGCGTATCTCTATAGGCAAAAAATCACAAATTATCTCTAATTTCACTTGGTTTTTGTTTCATTGCTTTATCTCATACCATTCAAAAGTTATCAGGGGGGGGGGGACCATTTACGACCTCACTGTATAAAAAGAATTATGTAATACAGTAAGAAATACTTTCTAATCTAAAAAAAAGATGGTTTCAATTTTAAGAAATATTGACAACATCTAAGTCGAGTTCTAGTAACCTTGTTACGGTATAGCGCTATATGAAGAAAGCAGTCTTCCCGTTCGTCAAAGTTAAAATTGCTCCGTGTATATTACACTGTACCAGCTCGGATATGTCTATCAAAAGTTGTGTTTTATTTGCCTCGGGGATCACTTGCGATCAGATCAGTTCGAAAAAACGTCATCAGTGAGGTCCGCAAGTGATCCGGAACTGATCAAATCCACTAAGAAGTGAACCAGCTATTTAAGAGATTCAGTTCGGCATCTAGAAGTGATCCACCAATAGGAACACAGGATTTTTGATTCATAAAAAGCGGGATGTTGATTCAAATTGGCGCTAAAACAAGACCACAACGTGTAGATAACCAGTCCACATAACCTGCCTTATTTGCTCTGTTGTATCGTTATATACCTATATTAATCTTTCTGTTGTTTGCAAGTTTTTATTTAGGTTAATCACAAAACCAACAGACCAATATAAATATTATTTTATTAAAAATGGCAAACTCTATGAAGCAAAAGGTGGTAAGTAATTTTGTTTTTTTTTACCATTCCACTTCATTTGATTGTTGTAGGTTGAATTATTAGCCGAAGTATCAACAAGTTTGAACGATGAGACTTCGTCCAATAAATCATTGTACGAGGAACTCTATTTACCGCTAATGTGATTCCAGTATGCGAACCTGGACGATCAAATGTTACTGCTGAGAAAGCGTTGAGGCTCACCATGTGGTACTTGGCGAACAGTGAATCTTTTTGACAGGTGGGAGACCGTTTTCATGTTACTCGTAGCACTGCATGGAGTTGTGTTCGAAAGGTAATTGATTATCGGGAACAGCAAGCTGCAACATACATTGATTGGCCAAATAATGCAGAATCAGCTGACATAGCCAAGGGCTTTAGAAGAAAGCAGGGATTCTCCGGTATTATTGGTGATATTGATGGATGCCACATTGCTATTTATCTATTGCTGATTAATTCACTGCTAATATGTTCCCACATATACTTCCTCTTCTTCGGATGACTTATGTCTTCTTCGTAATTATGCACAATGTTAAATAAGGCTATTGTATTATCATAGCTCTTTTTTTTATTGACTACTGTATTAGTATAATGAATTGCAATGGCTCAATAATTAAAAAATTGTTGATCTGTCATTGAATTTCTTTTTGATTTTTTTAATATACAAATATATTGCAATGTGCCTTTTACCTTGTTTTATTTTTATCCTATCATCAGGTTATAGATATAATTGATAGATATTTTTTAAGAGTAATAACAATTAACGATGTCGTGGGAAAATCTGTGGCATTTTTTTAGGTCACGAACGCGAAAGGGTGTGTAATATCAATATCAAAATATTTGATATCAATATTTGAATGTACCTATTTTACAAAGGAATTTCAGGAAAACGTCCATTACTCTATCATGTGTATATCATCCCATTTTGTGTATTTTTTTTCATAACTATTTTGCTTCTACACATGCGACATTGCAATTCCGTTTTGAAATTCATAACAAAACTTTTCATATAAGACGGACAATCGCGCTTGCGCACAGTGGACATTTTGAACTGAACCAAATTCGTCAAAGTACACGAAAGGGAACCGTTTTATTTGGCGCAAAGGCGATCAGTTGGCAATGACGTAACTGATCTGATCACAAGTGATCCGTAAAGCAAACACAAGCAAAGTTGATTCTAGGCCGAAGCAGATCAAACGGCTATCAGAAACCAGCTCCATCTGTTCCGAAACCGAACAGGTTCGAAATATCAGGTCCATTCACGCATACGTATTAAACACAACGATCAATTTGTTTTTATTTCTTATTATTAAGACAATTTAAAGCTAAATTTTCAACAAATTATGTTTAACAAATCGGCAGGTAGCCGATAATTAGGTATTTGGTGTCGAGAATGGTGTGGCCGATGTTGGTTTTTAATTTTATTTGATTTAGACTTAATTATCTTAACGGCCCCATTTTCCGTGGCCGCCGCCATAACCGCCATGGCCACCGCCATGACCGCCACCGCCGCCTCCATGTCCGCCGCCACCGTATCCACCATGTCCGCCGCCACCGTATCCACCATGGCCGCCGCCACCATGTCCGCCGCCACCGTATCCACCATGTCCGCCGCCACCATGTCCGCCACCACCGTATCCACCATGACCGCCACCACCGCCCCCATGGCCGCCTCCGTGTCCACCACCACCACCTCCGTGACCACCTCCTCCTCCACCGTGTCCATGTCCACCACCTCCATGTCCGCCACCTCCATGACCGCCATATCCACCACCATGTCCGCCGTATCCGCCTCCGTGGCCACCACCGCCGCCATGACCACCGCCGCCGCCATGCACCGCCGCCGCCATGACCGCCGCCTCCATGACCACCCGCCTCCATGCACACCGCCTCCATGGCCACCACCGCCCCCGTGGCCGCCACCGCCATATCCTCCACCTCCATGACCCCAGCCATTAGCTGTGTCTACACATAGGTAGACTACAGCCGCACAAACTATAAGAACCTGTAAACATACGCAGTTAAACGTAAAATGAATTTCTCAAAGCTCTTCCGATCCCTTACCTTAAGAGACATGCTTGCCAAGACAAACTGTCGCAGCGAACTGATTTATCACCACCGAATTTCTCATATTTATACCGGACAGGCGCTACCAAGCGTATCAATAATTACTGGATTATGAATGTGCCATTTCAAATTTCAAGAAAAGGACCATATTCTTGAATTAGAAACGGTCGTGTTACACCGAAATGGAAAAACCAGCGGCCAAATTAATCGTTTATGAGTAGTAATGAGTCAGCGAATTCCGAAAAAAAATGAAAATACGCAAAAGACTATATATTTTCCAAATTAACAAAATTACAATACAAAATACAAAACAGCTGAGAAAGAAAGAAGTTTACAGCTGAGAAAGAAGCCAATCTTATATTTACCGCCAATAATTCGTTAGACAAATACAACAGAGTAGTTGACTAAAGAAACATCACTATACCAATTATGGGATTTAATCAAAAAGAACCGTTCTAGGAATATATCTTAACGAATATGTAAATAAACAGCAGCAAGTTGTTTTTGTATTAAATTTTATAGATTATAATTGACACAATCACGATCGATTTACCATCGAATTATCGAATGTGATTTCATAGTCTAAACTCGAAGATACTTAATATGTAAATTGAATCGGCACACTCATTAAAATTATTTTATTTTTGGCAGTCATGTAAAATTCACGAAATATACAATGCAAAACAGTGTTCATCATAATATTTTTTAATATTATAAATAAATACGGATTAAGTATATGAGATGTCTCACATCTATTTTTGTGTTGAATGGGACGGACATTTTACGAGATTATTTTGCAAATGGTCCATGTTGTAAGGGTATATGGTAGGTATATAATATTAAAAGGTAAATTGATTTTTTTTTATTCATTATGGAATAATTTTTAATTTACGCTGGCACTAGTTTCGGTGAAATGCCATTTTCAACTTACTGTATTGTATATTCATATAGATTCACCAATATACGAATGAGTAAAAAGTAATGGAAATAGTCCTCACAGTCAATATTAAACTTCTTTAAACATGTTAAGTGATATTGTATGAAATGAATTATTAGAAGTAAAGTGTTACTGCATTCTTTTTCCTCTATTAATTTCCGAGTAAATATGTAGAAAAATAGATGTGAGATACCTTGCACCATCTCTCTCAAATTAAATGCGAATCAGACTCCACAAATCTTCGATTGCTTATGCAACCGAAACTACAAGTACTCTATACCTAGCGATATGTAATTCAGAATTGTTCCTCAATTATTTTTAATTAACATGTAAGTGTACTCTATTTTCGGTTGCATAAGTAATCAAGAATTTATTGGGTTTAGATTTGCATTTAATTTGAGAAAGATAATACCTGGATGTATTTAATAATACCCACATAAAAATACTGGTTAAATATTCATGTTTTAAAGCAAATGTATTCAATATTTTTTTTTTAACTTTTAACAATTATTTACTCAATGCACATTAACGATATCCATAAGTGTTCTTGATATCGGAAACACAACTGCAAGGACGTATCAATCTTTAATGAATTAATGATATCCTAGGCACTTACCAAATATTTTTTTGGACACGCAAAATGAATGAGTTCCACTAATTAACAATTAAAGATATTTCATACCATCAAAGCAGGGTTATATAAAATTATCCGTGAATTCTAGTAATAACTAATATATTGAAAAGTATTTTCAGATGTAGGTATTATGTAATATGATAAGACCTCTCATATTTTCAGAAAATTTTGATTACATTACGAAAAACTTGACACTAGCTGGAAGATGGACTTTTGTCGAACAAGCATTCTGTAAAAGCGATTAGATGTTATCGCTATACCTACTTGTTACAAGATTGGGCAATGTCTGTTTTTATAGCATATGGGAATGCTAAAAGTTTTTTTTTTTGTATTTTATATGTTTATAAGTGTACGTGACGTGTACTTATAAACATATATAAAACAATCATTGTAATCATTCGGTATTACTTTACAATTTTTTTTTATTTATTTTGTTTTATCTGTACGACGCTTATAGTATCTGAAGATGGCAGAAAGCCGAAACTAGTATTACTATATAATAATTACTATTCTTCATTTACCATAAATACCCCATTCTTTAGGATCACCATGAATACATCTTCGTATTCTACTTTATTTGAGTGCAATAAATGGCAAAGCAAGGTTTTTCAATTCAATACAGGAATTTATTAAAGAATTACATGTGCGAAAATTAGAGTATATTTTTATTGACTTAAATGTTGAAATCAAAGCTGTTGGTTTCAATACCTAGTTGCAGTATTCACGGTATAGTTTTAATCACTTCTCCAGTATTTCTGGCGTAATTTCCAACACTGATTCGCTTTCCTGACTTTGTCGACACTCTTTCCTTGATAAAACCCAAATAAGACAGTTTAATGGATTAAGATTGGGTGACCTAGTGGGCCATGATTTTGGAGCACTAGAATCAATCCATTTGCTTGAAATTTTTTTGTCCAGCCACTCTCTAACATTAAAAGCATTGAGCAGTGGGAGCTTCATAGAATCATAGAGCATGTATAACATCGGGGGCTCACATTCAACGGCATCCTATCTATAACTTCGGTGTCCCAGCGAACTGGGTCATTAACATTTTTGAAATTTTTATTTTTATTTAAGGAAAATATTTTCAACCTTAGCAGTTTTGGTATACAGGGTGTCAATATCAATTTTCTTATTTTAAATGGAATGGTGCAATTTTTATGGGTCCAGTGTATTATTCGCAACATTTTTGTTAAGCTTGTATTAATATTTCCTATTACTGAAGCTAATCGTATTTGCACTCTTTCCAATAAAATTAAATATCTCATAGACTATTGACATAGATATTGACTATGATAACAGTAACCGCAATATATTATACAGGGTGTTCAGAAACTCGTGTCCAATATGGATATCCTCAAAGTAAAAAACTTTTTTTTCAAATGTAACGTGGTATTTTTCAGTGCAGCATTGGATGCAACGCAAGATTCTACATTAATTAGCATTAAGGTTTAGTATACCTATCTCTGTTAATTTTTGAAACATTCACATTTATTTCATAAAGCCGGCAGAAATATGCCAAAGATACTACTGTAAAACAAGTCATTCGGAACACTATTTTTCAAAATGGTGCGTTATGAGTTTCTGAACACCTATATAGGATATTCCAGTTACCGCTATCGCAGTCAATACCTATGACTGTGTGCTTACATCCACATCAGTAGAATATCTTAATGTCTAATAACCTATAAGATATTTAATTTTATTGGAAAGAGTGCTAATGTCAAAATTTTGACAAAATTACAAATATCTCAAAAACGATTAGTTTTAGGAATGGGAAACATTAATACAAATTCATCACAAATGATGCGAGCAATACACTGGACCCATAAAAATTGCACCCTTCATTCAAAATAAGAAAGTTGATATGGACACCCTGTATACCAAAAATGCTATAAGGGAGAAAAATGAAAATCATAGTGGGCCATGACGACTCCGCAAATTTCAAAATCAAATTCCTATTAGAAGCTCGCAAAATACTAATGACCCAATTTGGTGGGACACCTGTATACAGTGCTGTCTTGTATACTTGACATTAACTGCTTTTGTTACCATATTATGTATTTTCAATGAAAATATGTTAACAAAGAAATGTTGAGAACGAGATTATTTTGCGAAAGGATATTTTATTATGGAAATTTAATCTTCAAAATGCCACGCTAAAATTTTATACGGATAGATATAGCTACCAAGAGAAATAACTTAGCCGTGTATATTAACTGAAAAATCTTTTATCCTGAAGGGTGTACAAGAAGTCTTGAAAGCTTCAATATTTAATTAATTAACATGTATTTATATCCAAATTTTAAGGAAGCTGGGGATGAAGAGCTTCCTTTAGCAAGAACATTTGAATATAAATGCATTATTTCACTTGGTAACTATATCTATCTGTATAAAATTTTGCCGACTTCTAATGTTACCTATTTGGAAAGAAACACAATTGATTTAGTACCACATATTGACTTTTCTAAACTCTTTATTTGCGAACAAATATGACTAGCAATTAAACAATAAACGAAATTAAAAAAAAATTAACAAAATCAATAAATAATTAATAAATATGTGATAATACTAACAAATAACGTCTCTCAAATTGTTATTTCGTACATTCAACTCATTTCCCTATGCTATTAAAACGTCATGTTTTAGAAATTGAGAAACGCTGTTGTACCTACAATAAACAATAAATATATACGCAACGATAACCTGGCACTATTTGGACACTTATTGGGAAAACAATAATAAATAAAACGCAATCTATTCCTAATAAACAACTAAAAGAAAATATAACGTGAGTCAGCGCCGGTAAAAGTTCTATATTTTACAAGAGAACCTCCACCGTTTTATTTTAAAATTTTGAACGGTAGTTAATTTATATAACCGTAAAAAAAAACCGAATATTATACAATGGAGTTCGTTCATCTGAAAAATTGTAGTTCAAATCGGTGAGTCTAATTGTCCATACTGTAACTAATACTTGCATTTAATTGACAGTTACTATTGCACCATACCTAAACATTGTACCTCTATCTACTTTTATATTAAACCTAGGTGAATTATTACATATTGCACTTGTTAATACAGTAGTCGTGAAGTGAAGGTATTATGTAAATTATTTAAATTCTATATCGCCCCTTCTAAACTAATATGTTTTTTTTTTTCCTTAAAATTCATATAAAGTTCAGTTATCTGTGCTCATAAGCGTGTTAGAACTTTTCGAGCATAAAATTTGTTGATATTAAATAACTCAGGCGTATAATTGCTATTCGGTTGTTTTTGTTATCGTCTCGGTACTTCCCAAGAAAGTTAATACGAAAAGCAATCAATTTCGCTTTCAGGACAAAATTTCATTATTTGTGGTTATTAGTTTAATATGTTGTGTCAATTCCACCGAAAACTGTAGTGGACCCAATAACATTAAAATCATTTACTACAAAGGTTTGAGAAAATTAAAGTGAAGTGCTGACAGGTACAAAAGTATCTTTTCTTAGCTCATAACTTTTTGCTTTAGTTTCATAATTATACGAAAGCCTGACTTATAGGTACTTAACACAACCGCAACGTAACGCGTAAGACAATTTAAGAAAATATAGCATGGAGATACAAGGAATCCATTTATAGATTGGTATCCGATAATATAAACTCGTAATGTATTTCGTAAACGATTACCAATATGTATCTTTAACATTACTGACATTACCGGTTCACAATAAGGTATTGAGACACAGTCGGTAACGTAGATTTAATGTTAGGGATAGTATCTGACATTTCACTTCAAAATATGTAAACCGACAATATAAATCTTCCAGTAAATTATTAAATAAACACACCATTTTTATAATGACCATACGTTATGCGTTCATTAAGTTTAGGGTTACGTTATGTTACGGTTACTTTCGTATCAAGCATCGCTTTGTTCCTAGAAAGATATAGAAACTGCATGATAAGTGAACATCTCCCAATGAATGAACTCTGTATAGAGACATGCCCATATCTTAAAAAAAAATATGATCTCGGTTAAAATGTTCCTTCACCAGTTGTAAGGACTAGAAAAAGTTTATTTCTTAAGTCCAGCCTTTAATAATAATTTAATACCACAGAAACATGTCAAAGACGAAAAGAAACCTCCATTTCTGTTACAGTCAACCTGCTATGATAAAACAGCTGTTACTGGGGTATCACACTATTCCATAAAACCCTTGGGTTCCTAGCCACTCGTGGGTGAGAGGAAATGAGGCAGCGGACAAGCTGGTCTGCGAGGTTCGTCAAAGTCATTCGTTGGAGCTGGCCCTTCTTTCGGCACTACCAATGGTAAATTAAAAATCCATCAATGACTAATCAGTCCACAGAGTGGTGACAAAAATCATCTGGACAGAGACAGGCAAAACAGTTCCTAAAGGAACAGAGGCCTGAATTTACGAGGGATCTGCTGAATAAAGCTAGAAAGACTGTCAAAATGATAGTAGATCTGCTGACTGGTTACTGTAGACTAACATATGTACAATATAGACCTGGTAGATGACGCAACCTGCAAATTATGCCAAGAGGAGGAAGAAACACCGGTTCATGGCGAGGACAAGATCTCTAGTAATTGGCGTGAAGAACCCCATAATCAGTAGTTGTTGTACTAAATGTACTGATTTCTTTGAAAAAGATCAATTTCTTTAATGAAGTAAAAACGTGAATGATTGTGAGAGTGATAGAAATTCTTAGCGACAAGTGGAGAAGTTAAAACGGCAATATATCCATTGACATTAGAGTTTGACAAAGATAAAAAAAATTAACTCATTTCCCTGAAACTATGAGGAATACTATGGAAAGAGAAACTTCAGAAAAAAAAAAATCCCAAAGAAAATTCGATTGTGTAGAATTCTCAATCTGTGATGAGATGAAGATTACCCAAGATACTGCGAGAAATTTTTTTCTTTTAAATCAATGTCATCAGATTCCACATTTAAAAATGCAGTATCTATTGATTCACAGAATTTTGGTGTTCATTCATTGGGAGTTATCCTGTATTTTTCCAGGCAGTTAATAAATATTTAATCTTCCAAAATTCGTCAAAATCTTCCACTCCAGCACTCAATGATAACTACATTTTACGACACCTTGATAATAGAAACAGCGATTTTGAAATTATAGAATAACTCTCTAACGGCGAATCTTATTAATATCTGAATGCAAATTGTTCATTTGCTGGACAATTCACCTTAACATTAAATCCTCAATAAATTAACTAACGTACTTCTTCTAAAACTAGCCTTAACATAAATAAACTTCACGCAATCGATTTTGCTTTCAATTCCAAGAATAATTTGGCTTATCGTTAACCCTAGTATAGGTTATTCCATCTGGTTTCTGTTTGGCGTAAGCCAATTCCTGTGCTGATGCTTTTGATCCTTCCACTTCGTCGTAAGACCTCGACCATCCGCTATGCCAATCTTCATCCCCACCGTCGTAGTGATGTTGGTGCTGCGCGTGTTCGTAATATATTACTTTTTGCGGTTGGTGTCCCTTCTTCAGGTCAAAGTAAAATCTGAGAGCGTTTAATATTAAACTGGCCAACGCAATCAATAAGAATTTTACTTGGAGATGGGTTGCTAGCGCCTTGAGAAGAAGTTTGATTTTGGTAGCGATGACAGCGCCGACCAAGAGCAATTTGATGATAGCCTTTTTCTTTTTCTTCTTTTTACCTCTGGATTCTGCAACAGATACCCACCACATATATAATTGTTATGGTTACAAACAAAATTACTGTGTAATAAATTTAATAAATGTTCAAAAATATTATATTCCAAAACATATTCCAATCTTGTTGAATATATTTAAACTATCTTACACAACATGTTTCAACCTTCTTCAGGTTGGTCAAGTTCAGGTTGATGTTTACACCTGAAGGTGGCATGTAGGCCGAAACATGTTGTGTAAGAGAGTTTAAATATATTCTGATATTCATCAAAATTAGAACACAAACTTTAGTATTATTTAACATTACTATATAATACCTTCAATTCTCCTAGATTTGTCTTCCTTATTGCTGTCTTTTTCGTCATCCTTCTCTTCGTCATCCCCGAATAAATCGTCTTCTTCATCGTCTCCATCATCTTCTTTGCCATCTCTGAACAATCCCACGAATCCGTCTTTAAACATATCCGTAAGTTCAGTTATAAAACTATTAATTGATTTCATGAGTAGGGATGGCTTCGTAACTTCCTGATCTTGACGACTCGAAACAACTGATCTATCAGCTTCGTCTGAAATCGTAATAGCAGAATGTAATCCCATTTTCCAATTTGTGTTTCAATAATTACAACTACAATCACATAAATGAAATTATCACAATAAAGCCTTTCATAAAATGACAAAATTATAGTTCCACCGATTGAAATAAAAAAAAAACATATGCAGTTAAAACAAATAATTTCTCCAAGTGAGTGCGCTGTTTCGTGATGCATTCGTGCGGAACTGTTTTAATGTGGCGATTAAAATAGTTTTTGCACTAGAGTACGGTTGCATTTGCAAAAACTTAATGGTGTTGCAGACCGTAAGGTAATAGGCAAGCTGGAATACGGCTTAATATACATATATTTGAGTAAATCCACCGAATTTTAAGATATGCAGTCGATTTCCTTCTAAAACAAGCTGCAAATTATGCGTTGCTAACATGTTCCACGGTGTTAATTTATTTCTACTTCTCTGTTTATGCTTTAGTTTTTAGGTAACAACATATAATTATAAAATCTATACTTGGCTAAATACGTAATCCATAAAGAATTAGGATGTTGAAGTCTCGTCAGTAGGAAGTGCTTATTTTCTAGCGGACTTTGATTTGCAAATAGGAAAGTTGAATGAATGAAAAAGAATGAAATAATTTTTTTTTTCAATCTTTCAGATCTGAATCTTTAATATAATATTGCGAGGCAATTATCACCATAACTTTTTATTTTTTTCAAGCTATTTGGTTAGTTTTTCTATGGAAAAGAAAATGATTTTACTTGCTTAAAGATATGTTTCTTCATCTTGTCAACTTCTATTTGAAGTGCAACGTATTTTTAATGGCTATACAATTACATAACTGTGAATGCAAAATTGATGGTTGTGAACTCAATGGTTTCAACAATGATTTTTTTTAAAGTAACAATAATTTGCATTATATCACAAAACAAACTTTTATGCTTTATTTCTGTTGTAATGTGTATTTAAAGTACATTGTAAGAAGTTGTGGTAAATTTACACATCATCTTAGGTAAAAATACACAATCTGTTGCATAATTACATAACATTACGCGACAGGCGATATTTTTTTTACCTAAGTAGAAATCTAAATTAATCATGACTTATTTCTTACAATGCGATAGAAAGTTATCCGATTGCCCGTATAAATCCTCTAGTTGTTTTTACCGAGTAAGAAAAACACACCCATGTATGAAAACTACATGCGCCCGTAAATCATGTGGAATATTTCAATGCACGGCGATGACGCATATATACATAACTTGTTTGTTCAATACGAACCACAACGCAGCTGTGTTTTCGCAATATTTGGCGGCGTCTTAGATGTAGCTGTTTATTTATATTTGTACAGCACTCAAATATCTCCGTTCAGGCTTTCATTGAAAACTAAGAATTACTAAAATAATTTATATTTTTGAATACGTTTTAAGCACTGTAACAAGATAAAATATATAATTGTAATACTTATTTAAATAGGTAATAGTGACATTTTCTTTATTTCTTGTATTTTATTAAAAAAAAAGATAAAACAAGCAAGAATAAAGAGTCACTAACTATTTAAAATAATAAAACAAAAACTTGGTAAGTCTTTTGATCATTGATTAGAAAAAAAATACATATTATTAATATCAAAACATTGTAATTTTCCACAACAATACATTTGATGATGATGGTAAGTTTTTTATATCTAGCGGCACGTTAAATTTAAACGATTATAAAAAAAAAATTATTAAATCTTAATAAATCCAATCAAGGCCCCTACCTCAAGACTTCTATTCAAAATATTGATGCAACTAGGCCAAAAACAGGGGAAGCTCTTTTCACTAAGTTATGTTAATTATTGTTACTTTTCATTGTAATTTAATAAGTTTTTAAAATTTGTAACCACATAATACTTTCTAGATTTTCTTTTGTAAATATGAAGTTCTCTTACGTGTGAATACAGAACCTTACATAATATTCTCTACTGACTTCGCAAAACCATGTAGGTACATATGTATGTAGATACATATGCAAGTTCCTAGTCATAGACTGCGTGTAGGCAACGCCACTGAGTTTTTCGCTTCTCCGAACGAGTTTGTCCGTCCTGTAGTCATTGCATTGTGCAGCCACAGTGTAGGCACTTAAATAGAAAATTTGTAACGAAGTCACTCTAAAGTATTGCCTAGGCTTTCACGGCCGGAATCTACTGTAAAAAGTTTTTTTTTCCGAGCTGTTGAGCCCTGGTCTTGTGGAATTACTTCCATACGTTTCGTTCACAACTGCAGTGAACATCTTCAGCGGTAAGGTCGAAATTTCCTTCATTATGGCTCGTCGTTTAGTGATCCGACGTTATGTTTGTGGTACGAGCACGCAACACCCAGTACCAGATCTTGTTTAAAGTATGTGCTTCTCCTTTCCGGTTGAAGTTGTTTCCATGTTTGTGAATTTCTATGGATTCTCGGAATAGCCTTGTGTGGTAGTACGATGTGGTGGATAGTACTTTTGTGTCATCAAATTGAATGTTATGGTCGACATTGTGTAGGGCATGCTCTGCGATGACTGACTTCTCAGCCTGTCCCAGCCGACAATTACGCTGGTGCTCCTTAATCCTGGTATTGATGCATCGTTTTGTCATGCCTATGTAGACAGCTCCACACGAACATGGTTTCGGATAGAATAGAATAGAATAGAATAGAACCTTTATTATTAATGATGTGTATAATATGTCAAATCAAAAAATAATATTAATATAAAATAAATAAACATACTGAATTACATAACAATAAAAACAAAAAAAAAATAACATAATTCTCTTGTGCAAAATAAGTAGCATTGCATAAAAAAAAGTATTTATACAAAGAAATCATTTAAAAAATAACAAAGACGCTCAGAGAGGTAGGGTTTTAACCCGGTTCTAAATACGGAGTAGGATTTAGAGTTCTTTTTTGCTTGTGGTAGGCGGTTAAATATTTTGATTCCTTTAATGTGTACACTTTGGCTAACAAGAACCATGGAACATGTTGACAAATGGAAATCGTCTCGTCTTCTAGTATAATATTCATGATAGGTAGCGTTAGTGGCAATTTTATTCTTTTCTTTGTATATATAACTAGCGGCATCGAGAATGTATATGCATGGCACAGGAAAGAGTTGAAGTTTCTGGAAGATCGGACGACAAGAATCCTTAAAATGCGCTGCTACAATGCACCTTACTATAGCTTTTTGTGCTAAAAATACATGTTGTGCTGCTGCTGAACTGCCCCACAGTAATATTCCATATTGGATTCTGGAGTATACTTCTGCGTAATACAACGAAACCAAGTAGGAAATAGATTTCAGATCTTAAACAACGGAAGGCGTAAGAAGCTTTAGAATGCAGTTTCCCGATTAAGTGATAACAGTGTTCCTTCCACGATAGCGTCTTATCAATGCTAACCCCCAAGAAATTGGTTTGTTGACATCTATTCAACATCTTTCCATCAATGCTTAAACTCATATCAGGTACACTTTTCTGCCTAGCATGAAATACCATATACTTTGTTTTCTCGATGTTTAAAGATAACATGTTGCCACAAAACCATTTGTTCAAAACATCCAAACGATATACCTCCGTAGATAATAGAGGGTTCCTGGGGTCTTTTACGGAGCGTAGAAGGTGCTTTATTTGCCGCATCGGTTTGAAAACGGTCTTCACGTGGTGTTTCTTTAGAAGTTTACTAACATGATCTGTTGTGAGGCGAACCCAATTCTGAGATGAATTGCCTTCAACTCAGACAATCCAACGGGTGTTTTTACTATCTAATAAACAAGCAGGCGAAGTCTCTAGTCGCGTTGCAAAAGCTCCAACATGAAGTGGGCGCGCTTTTTGAATTCCGCAACATGGTCATCGAAACCTTCCCTAATTTGCGCAACAAGATGGCCGCCTCTTCCTCGCCCACCACCATGATCACCCACTCTTCAAACATACCGGTGGTGGTAGGAAGAGGGTGTTCGCGTCAGGAGAAAGTTAAACAACAAAGACCACAGTTGCTCCCAAGAAAACCCAATTTACGATCCAAGATTCGGGATTCAACACGGGAACTTCGAGTAAGAAAACTCACTCAAAACATTTTTGAAGTAGGGCAAGATAACGGTAGCCTTAACATCTTCATGTGCCTTCCTGTTACTCTGTGAGTTGGCAGGAGTCGTCTTAGGATACGAGGCCCTCTCCACCTCCTTCTTGGAGGACCGATTCGTAAGTAGGGCACGATCTAGGTGCGCTAGCTCCTGGGGCAGGACCCGAGGTTTACAGATGTGCACGGCACGACCTCTTAGGGTCTTCATGACGTTCCTCTTCTCTCCCGGTGAATGATTGGAGTTCTTGTACAAACCGTCCACTTTACATCATCCTCCACAATCTCTGGCACAGTAAATCCACGAAATTTTAGTTGCTTGGAACGAGGTGCCACAAACCGATATCGATTATCTCATTTTGTCGAAGGCTAGACGTGTACAGGAGTGTACTAAGCTACGGGATCGTCAAACACATTATTATTTCTTGCAAATATCATCGATTCATTTTGGTTGGAAAACTTGCTACGTTGCCAAAATAAATCAAGTTGGACAAATTATGCCTTTGAAAAGAAATTACACCTAGATGTAACTTCTTCACTTCTAATGTCATTGAGTATATTCTCAGATTGCAAAATCAGGGATAATCCCACTCTAGTTGTCGCCTATTGCTACGATAAATGGAGGGTATAACAATATAAGATTTATCTAATATTCAAAATCCTGTATTTATGGCTCACTTCATCTACCATATTTAAATAGAATTTACCTTCACCTTCATACTACATACCTGTATGTATTAAGACTAAGATAATATTTGTTTTACATAGTTTCTCTCTTTGGACAACCTCACGATATAAGACATGTCAAAAGAATATAAAAATTTCTCCCACAAACATAAAAACTGATTTCATTATTCTATAACTGCATTGCCTTCACTTATGTGAGAATTTTCATGGTCTCCTACTTTAATGTTTTATTATATACAAGATAATTACATACATAGGTATATATATATCTAACGTTTAGAGAAACATATTGATGTGGCAGCTCTAATAGCCAATTAGCGATTTTTATTAGAATTGTATAGGCTAAAGGAACGAGTTACATAGCTCGCTTCGTTTCAGTTATTCTCCTATCCTGTTATTCGTTACAACATTGAGAACCGTTCGTTTAAGTGTTGATATAACATATTTCTACGTAACAGTTTAATGATATTATGTGCTTACAAACATAAGTAAGTATATAAAATGACATATTGCATTACAAATTATAACCAAAATATCGTCGTATTCCTGCAACAAGTAAATTAACTGACATGCTGATTTTTACAATATTTTGTCATTAAATATCTTTTTTCAATTTAATGCGACAATAAAGCTGTAAACGTACTTGACGAAGTGGGCTTATGCGTTGTAAACACACAAGTGCGTTAATAAGTTTATAAAGAAGTTTATTAAATTAAAAAGAATACCATAAAGATCCCGTTTCCTAAAGCCCTTCTAGACTCGTCTTTTGTCAATAAGTTATAATTATGATAACAACTCTCCTGAAGTAAGCTCAAGAATTGTTGATTCGGTTAAAATTTGAAGTGCAATAAATTCAGTTCTAAGTTATTCTGACGACACAGATAAACTTAATGTATTGGAAGCATACCCACCTATTTCATTTCTAAATACGTGTAAAATAATACTGTAGTGTAGTGTCTTTTTCTCTGTGAATTAGGCTGTCAAAACAACCTTGTAAATGTTCGCTGTTCGTTGCATAGCATGACTATTTTTTTTTATTTAGCAACACGTGTAATAATGTTAAGAACTACTGAAATAAAATATTTTTCTTGTTTTATTATTTTTTCTTGTTATAATTTTAACTTAACCTTCGAATAAGTCAAACTTAACTATGACTACACTCTTTATTTATGAAAACTAAATTATTACAAATCATCCCAACCCCGTGCTTCACCTAAAAAATGTACTACACGAGGCTACCTATTGTAAGTACTATATGGGCTCCATAATAATTGAAATGTTCCTACTCTAACTAGATAATTGCCCTAACTATAACTACACTGCAAGTTTTAAAATTGAAGTTACTACTAGAAGTTCCAACTCGACAGGACAACCCAAAATTATATAGTTGTAAATCTTTTGTATAAAGCAGATAAATTCAACATAAATATAGAGTGGAAAATAATTTGAGTTTGTTTTTTAAGATCAGTAGAATAAAATAAGTATGTTTTTATGACTAAGCTATATTTTCGTTCAGTATATCTTCTTTAAACATCATAGAAAACCGTTTGACAAACTTGTGAGTTTTTTTTTCACCTTTTTATTTTTGTATAATTGAAAAAGAAAGCGTCATAGCAATGCTTATACAAAATATGTAGATTTGCAAAAAGAATATTTCTGCATGATCAAGAACATGCGGTTCATTCAACATAAAGTTTCAAATATTATTCGTAAAAGTATGATTCCAACTATTGATGGGTAAATCACATTCGAATGATATGTGTATTGTTTTTACTTTGGTATCAAATTTGTTTCACTTTAAACAGTTTTGCTAACGGTTTCATGCGATACTGCCCAAGCAAGAGCAAGGTTTCATATATTATCCTCGTGGATATCTTGTGTATGCTGACCTCCGTACTCTCCGCTGATGGGAACCTAAGATGCATCTAATGAATCCCTGCTGTATGGTGAATGACTGTGTGTTTATTTATAAGGGTCTTCTGTTCATTGCAGATATAATTTAGGCGATATAATCGTTATATATAATATTTTCTATTTCCAAGCAAGGTTTGGCTGTAAAGCAGTGTGTTTTGAACCTCGCCTTGTGATTGGGATGCTGTTATTTATTTTCATTATAATTATTGCTATTTTTTTTTTAATTGTTACTAGTAATTTATTACTACTAATATTTTGAAATGCACTTAAGTTTTTGTCACAATTATCATTAAATACATTTATTATTAATATTATTATTTAAAACTATAGTTTAAATCATTCGAATGTGTAATTTCTAATTCAAAGTTTTCATTCAAATTACAATTGCATGCTGCATTTTCGTTGTTGACAAAAAATCCTTAATAATACCTGTTAATATATTATCTTTACAATACAAACAAGCGAACCTGGAAGTGACTTTAATCATGTGTGTATATATAAAATATGTCTCATAATTTTTATTTGTTTATATTCATTCATAAACATTCATTTGAAAGCGATTTATCCTACTATTTAGAATCGTACATTCAAATGTGTCAACCTAGAATATGTAGCAATGTAATACGACCACAGATATTTTTTACTAGTAAAATTTACTAATTATACTTATTCTACACGCAAATGGTCAGAGAAATAAAAACAAGAACATAAACTTGTAAGTATTATCACCAATTTTACAAAGAACGAAATTTGATGGTTGCATTCATATATCCACTTTCCCTAAATTTCGTTAATAATCATATTAATTATTAATAGCCGCGAAAAAAAAAAAGATTTCTTCAGAGATAAATTTCTACTAATGTAGCCCACTTTGCTTGCATACCTCATCAGAATTAAAATTAATCAATATTAAAATTCAAGCCTTTGGACGTTGTTTGATGTGATGTCTGCATGTAAATAGGATCATCCTTAATTTGGTAAACAGTATGCGTTTATCGATAAATAGACGACGTTCCTGTTCCTACGACATGATTAGCATATCAGAAGTCCTGCTTAAACATACTTAAAGTTACCGAACGTTATTGTAGAATATTCGTCTGGTTTCTTTTTCAGGTAACACGACTTGAATAATATAATGTTTTTTAGGCTTTACATTAATATCTGCTTTTAATTAAATTTGACAAGATCATTACCTAAGTTTAAGTATGAGAATTTTATTCTAAAAACGTAAACAAAACATAGCTTGCTACAGTTTAGGGCAGCATCGTTTTCAGAGTAGCTGAAATGCTTTTACTTTATATAAAATCATGTCAACTACAACTAGATAATCTTGCAAACAAATTGGTTGTTTTAGTCCGAACTACTTTGCACAAAGATTCTGAAATAAGTATTCTAGAATAAAATTGTAAGCATGAATTTCTATTTACTGAATCGCCTTATATAGTATTTATACCCCACCATTCTAACTTCTTTTCCTTCCTATTCCCCCATTTTCTAAGATTTATATTAGTTAAAATAACACCTTCCAAATCTAGATATAATTTGTTTACACACAATATGCGTTCATTTTACCAGCGCCTATAAATATTGGTCACTAATGAATGTGTCAGTGACAGTGCTATTCCGTGAAATATGTGGTATGCGTGCATTGCCCACTACCAAACACAAAATCGCCTTTGGGGCCAATAATTCCACGCTTGCCACGAAGAACAGGAAGTTTACAAACCTGTTACTCTCTCTTTATAATTAGTCGTAAGTTTTGTTGAGGTATCAATAAATGTAATAGTAAAATAAGTAATGGTTTGCTTATTCTCTCTACTGAGTCTTGACAATAAATAAGTCTTTGATTCTATTTAAATATTTCCTTAGGAAGACTTTTAAACTTTGTTTATACAAGCTGGCTCAATAAGAGCCGGTTTTATTTATGTTCTGACAAAGGGGTAGATGAATTAAAACAGAGGTAACCGATACCACATTTGATTTTTTCTCCAAATTTTATCAGGGAGATGACAAACCAATACAATCTAATATTTTTAAACGGCTGGTGTAGCAAGAAATAAAACTAAAAGATAAACTTATGTACGCTGTAATCAGTAGGTAACACAAACATATATTTGCAAATTCGAACTGATAATTTTTTTCATATAAAGTGTGTCAGAGGAAGTCTGTTAATGATAACAAAAAGACGTCAATTTTGGAATAGAATAGTGGATTTACTTGTAAATAAATATAAGAAAATAATTGAAAGTAAGATGACTGATTCGATAATACGAAAACAAAAATAAATCACTTGAGAGATTTCTATTTGTAGATTTTGGCGCGTAAACAAGAAAGAAGAAAATCGAAAAAGAAAAACGAAGAAATTATTTGATTCTAATAATCTTTAGTAAGTATATTAATTTTTTTCTGGAAATATATTGTTAAAAGATGGCAAATTTCTTTTGTACCCTTTTATTAAACAATGAGTTGAGTTTGTGCATTTTACCAATTAACTCTCGAATCGCAATATAAAATAATTTGAGATGTGAAATGCTTCTATAAAAATTATTTCTTTAAATGGAACCTAATACAACCAATATTATTTTTATAAGATCATCAAGCACCTGAAGTATTTCCCATACAACTAATTAACTACTATGATTCAGTTGGTGGAAATAGTGATTGAAATGATCTATATACATGTTATTTTATGCGATTTCCTGTATTATATGATTTGCGGTTATTTCCAATTACTTGCTTTCTTTGCGATAAAAACTTCTTAAAAATTTTAAATAAATTTCATATTCGTTCAATGTATTGCTGCTTCAAATACGAAAACAATCGCACGAAATAAAGTGAGGTTATGGTTTCTAATTGATAGAACTTTACTGACAATGAAATGATTTAACAGCAGATAAAATAATCTATCTGACAAGCAGTTTACAGTCAGAAGGTGAACATACACATCTTTATCTATTACATTGCCTGTACTTGTATTAAGATTTAAATAAACTTGCGATATCTTAGAAATTGCAACAACTACATATAGTAATGGTGAAAAGGTTTTTAAGCAGCTAAAAGAAATTAAGGGTGCGTTTAAAACAGGTCCGTTGACTGTTAAAGGAGTAGCAAAATAACAGTTTCCGTTCAAATTTATCCTCCACAGGAATAGAAAATACGGAAACGCTTTAACATATAGAAGAAGATCATACTGAATTTATGATTTTATTTAATGTTGTTTTTTACATATATATATATATATATATATATATATATATAATATATATATATATATATATATATATATATATATATATATATATATATTATAAAACGATGAAACTATAAGAACATGTATTTTAAGTGATGCAAGAAGTAACACCTCAAATGATACGTAACCCCATTCAAGTACTAGCAAAGCGTGCTGAAGAATGTATAACTCTTGCTGGAAGACAATTCTAACAGTTGTTATAGTATTCTATGCTATAATTTTCTAGTTTTATCTAACATTAAATATTTTTACATATTTTTTTTTTCATTTTTGAAATTGCTATAAGTAGAATAAGTATAAGAAAATATTGGTCAGATTGAAAAACAGTGAATTTTCATATCAGTTCAAATCATCCCATAGTCGGTGTCCGCGAATTTTGTAACACCCTGTATGAATAGCTACGTCAGTCGAAAGGGTTACATAAATGGTGCAAGTCTGTCATTGAAACTTTTTTCTTTAACTTATACGATTTATAAGTTATTTTGAATAAACTAAATTTCTGTCGAGTTAGTAGTAGTAAGTTCCACCACAACAGAGCGTATCTTTGAATAACAGTCCACGGAATCTACAAACTGACAAAGTTTTACTAGAATCTGCGGTTTATAGTCCTCGACCTTCCCTTGTTCGTGGGGCAGTTTGTATATATACAGTGTGTCCCGGATGGACTGAACAAGAGGGAAACATAAAAAATATTTGGAACCTAACGCACAAATGTCATTTTTTATAAAAAATTGCTTGTCTCAAAACCCGCAATTCTAAAATAAAAATCTAGTTCTTTTAACAGCTGAGAAAATTACAGAAGCACAAAAATTTAAGTAGAAAAGTTTATAAACTTCATGCTTTTGCTTAAATCAGATTATCCTGTTAAACCTCCCATATAACCTATTAAGTAAATCAAGTTACGCGTTATTTGTCAATGTCATTACGCATTTATGAATCTTTACTGAAACTTACTTAATAGTAATACTAATTTTAGAACACTCTTATAACTTTGGAATTCAAAAATCTCAATAGAAGTTTCCCAATGTTCACGTATGCGAACATGCTTTACAAAATCTGGTAGAAAAATTTGAAATTTGCAAAGAATTTCTAAATTTTACATTCTCCATGTTTGTAATCTTCTAATGTATTAAAAGGTTGATCTGTTGGAAATATTGGCTCAATGAACACAACTAATTACATGTGGCAAGACGTTTCGACAATTTATTGTCTTCTTCAAGTGCTAAAAACATAATTCATGCCAAACTTTCTTATATAATTTTGTAATAATTGTTAAAGTTATTTTGTAAAATACCTTAATATATATACATGATTCTAATTAACAAAACACATTTTTTCTATATTACATATAAATTTTATAATAATAACTGCATTGTTATTTCGTCAATAATTACACATTAAAATTAAGTACTTAAAATATATTAGAAATTCAAACAGATATGTGGAACAATCAGACATGCATTAAATGCAGTTATATTGGGTGGCAAACAGACATACAGAAATTTTTTTGTAGTAAGTTAATAATTATTTTTTTAGCAATTGCAAAAGACAATAAATTGTCGAAACGTCTTCCACATGTAATTAGGATCATCCTTAATAAATAAATTTCGGAAGCGGCAAATTCTGCCACTGCAGATATGATCCACAATATTTATAAAGAATTTGTACGTACAGCTGAAAAGTGTGTAGAGGTTGGAGGATACCACGTTAAATAAAATGTTTTTCTTCATCTCAAGCGTATTTTTGTAATTTTCTTAGCTGCTAAAAAAGATATTTAGATTTTTCTTTCAGAATTGATTATTTTGAGACACGCAAACATTTTTACAAAGAATGACATTTATAAAAAAAAAATCCCGCTTGTGAAGTCCATCCGGGACACACTGTATTTTTTTAAATAGATTTTAGCAGTCTACGCACAAATGGTGGATGTTGCAACTTTCATTTAATTCTGTAAATTCTAATTTGTTCCTAAGCAACACGACAAGTGCTTATTTAAATTATTAAAACCGTTTAGAACCGTTTAAAACACTAAGGCTCACCTAGGAAGGCCCTATTGGTAGCAACCAACGCGTCTTCAGCCTTATCAAGGAAGCAGCTGCCCTCGAACGTCCCAAAACACACCGCAACATCCTTTAACGATCGAAGTACGCTCAATCGTAAAGTAGTTATCGGAGAATTTTCGTAGGTATTATTTTCACTTTTCTCCGGAAGTTTGCGTCCGGTTTCTTCTTCAGCGAGGTCGCAAAATCCACCGGAAACCAAAACACCAAACAACAGGACGACAAGATACGCCTTCATCGTTGTTTTTTTCTTTTGTTCGTCCCCTTTTTATCAATACCGTATTTTAGCACTAGCGAGATTCACCGTAAACCGCATCACACGCGTCCGCTCTCCACAAGAAGTGATCACCTTGAACTTCCAGACGTATCTAGAGGCCATAGGTTGCGTGAAGCATTTATAAGCGAGAAAGAGATCGCCGTCGCAATGTCTTCTCGGTTCACTTACGAAATGTGGAACACCATGGACTCTGAGTGTGTGGTGTGTATGCTTCAGAATGCACACACCTAGCTTATATCTGTTCATGTACGAAATAACTTGATATTCGTCTAACGAGGTGCGATATGAAATGAAAAAACAAATGGATGACTGTTCGTGCTTATAAACAATATTAAAGGCAAAAAAATCTCTCAATTAATTAGAGCTAATAACAGTAAATAAACATAATTACATACGCAATAAGTACGTAAGTGGGATTGCACAGCTACCACAGATTAGCCACGACAGGTGGTTCATGCGCAGCAAGTGCCTACAAAAACTACTACAGTGTTTTCAATTATTATTATTATTATTATTAAATATGTTCCAAGAGCAAAAGGTAATTAATTTAGCAAGAAATAGCATCCACACGGTTCGATTAGTCGTCCCTCCACTCCATGTCGTACACCTTTCATTAAGGTATGCTTTCTGTTCGTTCTTTCAATAAATTGAAAACCATTGAACTAACGAAGAATTTACTTACTTTATTGCGTTCATATCGTGAATAATTTAATGAAAATTACACGTAAAATAACAATGTATATCATTCATATTCATATTAGTAACAAAATTATTGAATTATTGAACGTATGAAAATATACAGTACCTACCGCGTTATAAACTGAAACTTTATGGCATTAGGGAACATACTTTATCATTTTTAAAGGCTTTTTAGTTAATAGAACACAGTAAGTTCACAGTGACGATGAAATCTCGTTGATAAAGCAAAACAATTATGGTGTCCCATAAGGCTCAGTCCTATGGCCCATACTTTTCATTTTGTACGTAAACGATATTATTGAGTATATCACTTACAAAAACATTAAATATGCTGACAACACTACAATCTTAATAAGTAATACAAACATAGATTTATTAGAGAAGATGTGCCTTGATTTCATATCCCAATCAACGACATACTTTAACTGTTTAAAATTATGTTCTAGGTATGTATTATTGCAAGGATGATACGCGACCTAAAAGATCTATTGTGTCCCCTGTTCTTGCTGTTTTACAGCTAGCCTTCCAGTCCTATTCCTTTCAGAAAGTGTAGGATATCAGAAGGCCCCAGGTTAGGTAAGTCTCCCTCTTCGATTTCACATGCTCCCAGGTGCAACGCCCTTGAGTTGCGCCATGCTACGCAATTTGAGAGGGGATGGATGCCATCCTGTTCTCCAATCTGCTCCAGTCGTTTTGCTCTTCCCTTTATTCCTTCCTTTTGAGGTACTCTGACTTTGCAACTGAAAGGCTTCTTATGGAGGTCTTGCTCCAATTTCTGTTTATTAGCGGTGTTGTCCCGCTAATAAACGTCCTTCCTCCATGGTTGATCCCACGAGTAGCTAGGAATAAAAGGTCCCCCTCCACAGAGACCCGCATGCAGAGATAATGCTAAATACAATGGGGTGCGCCAGGTGCCCCAAGGTTGGACTAGTAGACTGGTCTTCTATCCAGCCATGCATCCCATCAGCCTAGGGATTTAGTCCGCCATCTTAGGATTTAGGTTTTTGTTGAGGTTGGCTCCTCTCGGTCTATGCATTTAAGCCAAGACCCTCCATCCCCCTCGGGACCTGGTTTAACAGTTGGACTTTCGGTAGCCGAAAGCACCAACTTGCGTCGTTGTAGAACCCTGTGCAAGCCATTAGCCACGACACAACAGTTCAGGCGAGACAGAAGTGGTTCATGGCAAAGGTCTTCATTCACCCTGCTCCGGTTTTAAGCAGAGAGGACGAACTTATAGCCGCCACTAACCATCTCGTCTTGAGCGAACCCTTACAAGATGGCCTTCCCCTATCCACCACCTCGAAGACACGCCTGGTAGGTATTCCCAACCCCCAGGAAAATTATGTTTAAATAAGGACAAAACTCAAACTTTAATTTTCAGTTTAAATTCCAATAGGAAACTGCCTAACAATGACCCAGTGAGGTATCCTGGTCTGATATCAGACACCAAGCTGACATGGGAGGCGCTCATAGAGGGCTTGACACATCGCTTATCAGTGACGATATTTATATTAAAAACCTTAACTAACAATTATTAATTCTGAAGCACTGTTAATGGTGTATCACGCTCTATTCCACTCTGTTATGGGGTAGTTCAGCTCATCAAAAAGATATTTTAATTATGCAAAAGAGACCCATAAGAACAATTACCAATACAAGACGCAATGACTCCTGTGGATCACTTTCTAAAAAACTTGTAATATTAACATGTACAGATCATATTATTCTTCAGTGCTTGATTCACTGCAAAGGCAATTTAAATTCTTATTCACGTCAAACTATTCACAATACCGGACATAAAAATATTGCACATTTTAGGCTTTCAAAAAATTTAAACTCCTTTAGGCTGAATATAAACACTAGGTATGTATGTATGTATATAAATGGAAGGGTGATGTCATACTGCCACCTAAAAGATCTGTTGTGTCCCCTATTCTTGTTGCTTTACAGCTGGCCTTCCAATCCTATTCCTTTCAGAAATTGTAGGGTATCAGAGGGCCCCAGTCTAGGTAAGTCTCCCTCTTCGATTTTACATGCACCCAGATACAATGCCCTCGGGTTGCACAGTGCTACGCAGTTTGAGAGGAGGTGGACGGATGTTTCATCCTGTTCCCCACAAAATCTGCATTCAGGATCTTTTTCCAATCCAAGCTTACTCAGGGTGTCTTTTCAGTCAACAATGGCCTGAAAGTATTCCTGTTAATATGCGAACATTGTTCTTACTCAGGTTGATGCATTCTGTAAACCTCTTCTGGTTATAAGTTCTCAGAAGAATTTTACTTTGCCTCATTCCCTGGAGATTTTCTCAGTAACTGGATTCTCTCTGCTCCATTATTTATTTTCAGTTTCTTCAGTATTGTACTGCTACTTAACCCGCGAAAGGGTTCAGGCCCTACAAAAGGTATTCCAGCGCCTTTATTTGCGAGATTATCCGTTAAAAAACACTAGGTAAGAAGTGACACGACTTTAACTTCTCGACAAAAACGCGACAAAAAGTTTGTTAAATTACCTTTCCATCAAATTTTAAAAGGTTTCGGCAACATTGTATTGCTCAATAAAAGATCAGGCATTTACAAAATCAGTTTAGTGGGTGTAAGAAGATTTACATTGGACAAACAAAGCGCGCGATCAGAACTAAGTTCAAGGAACACATAGCAATTTATCGCGATGGGAGGCTTGAATCATTCAGAGTCGCCCAACATATACACAAAACCTGATATAAGATTGATATAGAATTAGTGAAGAGTGTATTAAAGAATTAGATGCATATGAAACCAAACATATATGGGAAAAAAAACATTCAAATAACTTAATTGAATCGAGGTCAATTTGGCTGGATTTGTGGGGGTAGAATTGTTAGCATTCGTCCATGGTTCCTGGTACTTCGAAGGGTTAAGCAGCTGTAGAAAAAGCACTTGTAAATTTGTTCCTTTTTTAAAGGGAGATAAAGTTGCATGTTTAGGTACTAGGTCTTTTTCTTATTTTTACTTACTGTGTTTTTCGCTCTATAAGACGCGCTTTTTTACATAGAAAAACGGGCTCAAATTTTGGGTGCGTCTTATGGTCCGAAGGTAACATAATACAATTTTTTCAATCAATCGTCTCTAAATTTGAGGAGCGCCTTATAGCCCTATTGCCCTGAAGTAATAAAATCTCGTGTAGCGCAGAGTGATCAGATATTCATGTGTCTATTACTAGGCTACAGTCCTTATGATATTTTGTATTACGATGTTAATTTGACCAAAACTTTGATCATCGTAAAAGTCTTCTAAAATAAGCAACACTCTTAGACCTATCGCTAACATACTGTACATATAACTTAAACCAACTTCTACAGAACAAAATTGAATGCAGTACTACAGATACATACCATATCTGCAAACTCCCCAATTTCTGAATTATTTCCAAAACTTTTTTCTATATTTCCGGGAATAATTATCATTAAACAATGATAAAGCATTTAAAATTCAAAATATGTAATAGAAAAGTTAAAATGGAATTATAAAAACAATGAGAAAGAGTGCAAAGCTAAAGGACCCGTTATTTAAAGAATCATATATTTATGTATAAATAATTCAATTGTGGAGAAAGGAAA
Organism: Protaetia brevitarsis; assembly: GCA_004143645.1. Classification (NCBI taxonomy): domain Eukaryota; kingdom Metazoa; phylum Arthropoda; class Insecta; order Coleoptera; family Scarabaeidae; genus Protaetia; species Protaetia brevitarsis. Next base: position 2,655,754 of record RXPK01000234.1, on the reverse strand, counting down.
ACCAAACAGGGGAATGTTCACAGCAAGGAAGATAGATAAATATGCATGTGTGACACAGTACAATAAAGAGATCGTAATTTTAATGTTAGTAAGTAATTCAAACAGTAAAATAAACATAGATAGCGGGTTATGCATATGAAGTTACCATGTTAGTTACATTTTTAACTCTGCAGTCAATTTATTAAAGATCGAGTACAGAATACAGAACATTGCTTTTTCAAACATAGCGAACTAGCTTGGTTTGAATAACTTGCGATTGTTAAAACGCGTAATTAAAAAAAAAACAACTTGCGAAAAAATCCAAAAGTGTTGGTGGAAAAACCACATTAATAGATTTATATCTTACATTTTAAAATTAAAAAAAATAAAATAAAGTCGTAACTATTTTTATTTCTGCGTGCACATCACAGAAAAACTACTAAGCATATCGAGATGCGGCCTTTTTAAATCTGTTTTTAATAGTTGGGTAAACATTTTCAGCTATAATTCATGATAATATAAAAAATGATTATATGACTTCAAGATGGCACTCAAACATAAAATAAAAGAAAATGTTTGCAATTTTCTAGTCGTACAATCTATCCTCACCGCTGCAGTGCTGGTGAATCAGCGTAATATTGGGTATCATTATTAGCACGAGCACTTGATGTTGTGCACTTCTGCTGCAGAATTCATTTGCTCTCAGTAACGATTTTAATTTTTAGCAATAATTATTTTTAACAACAACATGTCTGTTTATATCTTTTTTTACTTTATTTATAATAATTTTTCTCAAATATTATTTCGTTAGCATTTCTCAATAATTTGTTCCTTTCTGCATAATATGATCTAATTCGAATTATTACTGTTGACTTTCAATAATGGTTTCATAGAAGTTACAAAATTGAAGAAGTTTACATACAGTTTTAACTTGAAAAAAATCTATGTGCAGAAGCTATTTCATACATATTTGGTGCAAGTGCATATTTAATCAAAGCCATAAAATAACTTCTATAAATAATATGACCTTTTATTTACATAGATTTTTTTTAACATACACCCCGTTGTATTTTACTTCGATTGAAGGAGCTATATTATCATCATTTCCTGCTACACCGTACAGAAATAATTGATAATATTGTCAATCGATTCTTTCCTCATGTCCGCATTTATAACTTCTCTAGTGCACCAGATTTATTACATAGACAAGTGTAATTGTATGTTCTAATTTCAATGAAACTCGTGCAATTTGTTGGACGAGAACTCGTAATCGGTTTATTCAAGGAAATACTTTTCTATTGCAAGAGAAACGTGTGAAATTAACAAGCTAATGCCCGTAGGTAGACTTCGAAGGTAATACGACATCTAGCGCTGCATTTCTATGTAATAGAACTAGATTCTTTAAAATAATACAAATACGATGTTTGATAATGATTTATTGAATTTCTGCCTTGTTGCAAATGCGACAAAAAAAGGAGTTTTATATGCCTATTGATATAATTACCAAACATCTTTTAATCATGTATATGCAACTGCGCCAATGCCTGCCTCAGTTCTCTGACAGTCAGTCCACACTTAGAGATTAGTTCCGTAAGTGAATTTCATAGATAACCTTAATAGATGGGACACTTAATGTTAAATTAATCAGATCAGTTTGCGCCCTCTATCGCCTTGGGGTGAACTAGTTTGAATTTAAAACCTGTAGGCCTATCCATATAGTCTGTGATTTAAGTAATACATATATAAGTAGAATGTATACTACCGTTTTAAATACTTACCTTAAAATTTTCACTTAACATTTTGCACAAAATTAGTATAGGTATATAAATAATAATAAGTGCTAATTTACAAACAAAATGGTACCTAACGGAAATTTGTGAAAAATATAACAAAAATATGTTTCCAAAAAAATAATACAAGTTAAAATCAGAAAATAAGAAATAAACAATAATAAATAAATAAATTCAGGAATATAAAGAATAAATATTTGCTTAGATTCTTATTTTATTATTCTTGAACTTTTACAGAGTAATATCGCTTGTTTGAACACAATGTCGGTAGCTTCTGCTACATTCTTCACGTCTTTACGTGTTAATATTCTATCAACTTGTTTAATGTAATTAAAAGTTACGGTTTTTGTAAATCTCTTGATTATAATACAAAGTAGTTTGTTAGAATGATCACATTCTTTAAAATTAAAATTAGTTTTAGTGGCATCTAAATGTTTGAACAGCCTTTTAAATTCTTCAGAGCTTGCACATGATGTTGCTTTTTTTAATCTTCTCTGTAAAGTAAGATTTGCCTTTTTGTACACTGCATACTTTTCCTTATACGTTTTGGCTTCTTGGAATACCATCGTACCAATCGTGTTTTGGACTTAAGTGTCTTATTCTTGTTGCACCACCACGTGCAAAAAGTCCTACAAAAAATTTACAAATTAATTTAATACACAGAATTAAATAACTTTCATTACCACATTGTCATCTTGGAGTTTCTGCACCTGATGTTGATGGTAATGGAGAATGTAGTGTAGTTTGTGACATAGAATCGGTACCTAAACATATACTGCGATAAATGTTGCATTAAAATCAAAGTAAAAAAAATTACCATATTGTTGCTGTGGGGTACTTTCAACTTTATGTAGTGGTTGTATTGATTCCACAAAGTGAAGTCTAAATATTCGACGATTTGCATACACCGTAGTTGGAGGTAAATTAAATAGTTCATTGTTACCACGAAGTTCAAGCCATTTGGAATACAGAAGTAAATTTTTAGCTGGATTCGGAAATCTATGCAAACTTCGGTCTTTTCTTACTGTAACAAGTTTTAACAACACAAACCCCAACCGTATTGTATGATACTGTCGCAAGACTGAATTAGTGAAGCCTCCAATCACCTTGATGATAGGTTATAGATGACCTCATTGCAATAAATCCATGTACAATCAAGAAATGCAGTCAACAAAAACAAAAATATTCCAATTCTGAAACAAACAATCATGTACTTTTCTTTCTTTTTATTGTTTCCGCACTTTCACATACCTTAAATAAATAATAACAAAACACTAATAAGAAAAAAAAAATCCATAATATAAAATAAAAAAGCTCAAATAATAAAAATAACCAATAAACAAATTGAAATGATGCAAAATGGCGAAACGCGCGGTTGTGACGTCAATTGGATATGAATATAAGCGCCTCTAACGGGAAGGGGCTAATTAATACGAACTTGAATTCACCAATGAAATGGGACCACCGTGGTGAATTTACTATGGATCAACTGAACAAAGGTGGTAAGACTGTCAAAATGATAGTAGGTTTGCTGACTCGTCACTGTAGACTAGATAGGTACAACATAGGCCTCATAGATGACGCTATTTGCAAATTCTGCCAAGGGGAGGAAGAAACATTAGTTCATGTGCTGTGCCAATTTAAAGGCCTGGCAAGGATAAGGTTTCTTGTAATGGACGTGGAGGAATCCCACAACTGGCAGCTACACAAAGAAGTCGCTTCAAACATGGTAGGTCCTATTAAGAGGACAAAATTAGAAAGCGTCTTCTAGGAATGGGAAAAAGGGTATCACAATAGATCTGAAAAGGTTACAGTGAAACAGGTCCGTAGGAAAGGTCTCCAGCAATCCACTTGGTTCGTGAATATGCATTTACTTGGAGTTGACTTTGTTTGATTATTCGTCCTGTCAAGTGTAATGTATTTAAGTTGGTTACCTCAATGAGTTGAGTTTGAGAATCGGTACGCGAATAATTTATTTTAATACTTTCACGTATTTCTAGAGGCAAATCCACCCGAATGACTTATTGCATTATTTACACATATTGACAGAGGCTGTTAGTTTGAGAATAGATTAGCTTGTAAATATTATTGTATACAGCATCTAAAATATTTACTAAGTGAAATAAAATTGTTGCCAATTGCTAATTTGTCAGTGTTAATAAATCGGCTTTGCTTTTTGACTATTTGACTTTTGACAAATGTTAGAATTCGTACTTCATGCCTATATCCAAAATTGTTAAAATCGGCGTTTAATTATATTTCATTATGTTACTATCAAAATTAACATTTATTATTTAAAATGTGTGTGAAACAATATACAATATTTCGTATATAGAATATAAAAGAGATTATCTAGGACAGGTACTTGACACTTGACGTATTTTGTATTTAAAAATTGAAAAACAACAAATATACTTGTTTATATGAATGGAATGATTTTCTGAGTATAAGCCAATTCAAATCAAGTCATTCCAAGAGGAAGTAACAGTGCGATACATACTACATGATTCGTGAATGTTTGAATCCATGAATCACTTCTTACTTGCCAAGTGTCTTATTCGGCCAAACAAATCGATTCATACAGACCTTTAGTCTGTAGGCCAACCCAATCCTACTCTAATCTAACTTAACCCAATCAATGTTAGTCGCAGACAAAATTAAGAAGCAAGAATATGTCGAAGAGTTTAACCAATCATCATACTTATCTTATCATGACCTGCTTAAATACTAAGTATATTATGTTTTTTCTTTCTTGAGATAGTGGCTGGATCATTTTTTTTTAAGGTTCTACAATTTTTTTATTGTCTTCTTCAGAAATCAATAATGTATATTAAAATATATATATAAGGTAAAAACAAATGATTTGATTTGTAAAATTTTTCATTAAATCGTATCAAAAAAAAAGCCGCTATCTCAAGAAAGAAAAAACGTAATTTACACCATCGGCTCAGAAAAATTGTCATCAAAATACTAAGTATATGTACCTGTTAAAATAAATTTGTACCTGTCATAACAATTATCATTAAGAATGGTTTCAAAACTATTATACAAGCTCGGTAGACAGCTGCCAACAAATTTCTAAATATCACCCCCACTAACAGAAAGTCGTTAAATTGTCGCTCGGAATTCGGAAAACTCCGTATGTATGGATATGGCTTTATGGTACAACTAGATTCGAATCCAAAGGGGAAAAAGAATTGAATACAAAAACCAGAAAGCTGCAATGTTTTCGGAGACACAAAATCAAACGGCTCTCCCAAAAAGAAAAATTGCGTTACATCGATACCCTGTAAGAATGTCAGTAATAAATCATAATTGCGCATAGTTCTTCATTGGTTGTTTCCAATTTAATACGCTATACAATAAAAATTAATATTCTACAACAAACCGAATGTTAGTTTATAATTAGTTTGATTGTGTGAGTACCAGAAATGAGGGACACATATTTAATTAAATCCCTAAGCGCTGCTAGTAGTTACCTTACGTTTACGTTCACGAAATACAATCGAATTGACACAAACCTTAAAGCTTAAGGTATCTTAGCGGCAATGATCCATAATTTTCACCGTTGTAACAATCAAGAAAATAGTCGAATCTGAACCTATCTTAGCATCTGTTTTACAATACGGTCTAGGGGATACAATGGAAGATATGATTAATGGAATCATACGGATAGTACCCTCCTTACTGAATAAATACTGAATATTAGGCAACGATTTAAAAAAAAAATTGTAGTAGGTACCAAAACTGGCTCCACTCTTCAAAACCATATAATAGATACCATAATCAAATTAGCAATTATTAAACTGACCTCGTAGTCGTTGTTGGTGAAAGTAATATTAAACCAAAATATAACAATAATAGTAACAAATAAATTAAATAACTCCGTTAAAAAAATAAACTTTCTTACCAATTGCTAAAAGCCACCATTTATGGTCTCGTTTTTCTTTCAAAACATAAAAATATGTAGGAAGAAACGCGTATACTTCATTCAACTTTATTTAACTAACCATCACCATTCATTCCTATGTATGCATTAACGTATTTGTACGGGTATTAGATGCTATTTCCAGATTAATGGGTCGTAGCAATAACTTTCAAAATCCACAATATTCTTTTCAAAGCTCAGAAGTGTTAATACAAGGTATTATATGGTAAGGCGAAAAAATCGTTTGCCGCCTAGAAAGACCCAATTTTTACAACAATATAGAATAAAATAATGGTAAGATCGCTTTTATATTTACCGAACCCATGTTAAATAGCCGTGCAAATATTTATATTTCAGTTCTATGAGTGTGACACAGCGATATGCGCGCTCCTGTGGCGTATACGTTGGCTTTCGAAAATAAAATTCAATTTAATTATCGCTTTAACCCCCGGCATTGTGTTAGTGGGATTTTGTTTTCATTTTTATCGGAATAAATTGGGTTTATATGTCACATATACCCACTCCGTACGTGCGTTCTTCTCGAAACACATCAGCACCTACGTTGGAAAAAGTGTAGAGAGCAATGCGAATGCTAAATAAGAAATCTTGTGAGTCATAACGCAAATTTTGGTTTGAATGAAACAATGCGAATTTTCACGAAAGTATTCGCTTACGTATGAAAAAATGTAATTGCCACGAAATTTACTTAACCATATAATACTGATTGGTCTGGTACTCAATGAGAAATAAAGTCGTAGTATAGAAAGTACGATATTTCTAATAACTATTTGGTGATAACATATAACATGCATACGAAACAATACGAAAAAGAAATTAATAGTGTGTTTGGCGACCCCGTAGCAGAGTACACTCCTGTACACGTCTAGGCATCGACAAAAATGAGATGGTCAATATCTGCTTGTGGCACTTCGTTCCAAGTAACTTGAACTTCGTGGAATAACTGTGCCAAAGTCTTTGGAGGATGGTGCTAAGTGGACAATCAAACTTCATCGTTGGCATTCAAAGTATTTTTTACATAGGAAATTATATTCAGCACCCCGAAGAAAACCTTTTCGTTGCCAGCATTAGTTAATGCATAAGCTTGACGACCTTGGGTGCTCTTAGGCCAGTACTGAAATCCTTCAGAAATATTTGCCTAGACGTACTTACTGTGGTATCATTCCACAGTTTTGTTACGAAGTGTCTAATATTCACCCAAGATTCGTCAGTGAAAAGAATGTTTCTTCCCTCTTCCCGCTACTATATCTCCTAATAGCACGTAAATAATCATGGCGCTATCTTATCACGGCTCATCAACATGACTTTCTTCCCAATTTTCCCAAATGCAAAACCAATGTCGAGTAAGAACCTGTACTTTTCGAAAAATTGGGTAAATTTTCTTCGCTGTTCACTGCAGCTAATATTATTGCCATCATGGGTGGAATATTCTTAGAAAAAAGTTATGAACTTTACGTTTGACGAGTGTCTGAACAGTGGCGGCTGGTACTAAAGGGCACAAGGGCACGTGCCCACCTAACCACCAAGATAAACACAGAAAGAAATTCGCATGTAATTCAGTGCATTATTTTATTTTATTATTTTTACGCAATTTTATAACGATGGTATCTAAGTTTACTTCCGCACCACAGACACTAGCGCATATGCGAACGCTCAAAACATGTTGGGGAGGGCACTATTTCATGTCACCCACTTCGAGTATGAATCAGACGGCTCCGTTTATCTTCATCATATGCGCTTATATGGTCGCTTTGGGGCACGAAATTTCCTGTCCCCAGTTAACGTCTTGCATTCATTGTGACTGCATCATTTTCAACGCGTACCACGCATGTCTGATTTCAAAGGCTTGAAGTGACGTTTATTATTAATGATGGAAGTTAATTGAGTGCAAAATCTTTAAAAAAAAAACCCGCTCTCGAACTTACAATATAGTATTTAATAAAAATATATATGAAAAATATGAGTGGATGTGCGGATGTTCACTAACAAATAAACTATTTTGTTTTATCGGCTTAAAAGAAAGATGTCAGTGCGTGGAATAAACAAGGGTTAAATGATTTAAAGCATACCGCAAAGAGGGCAAAGAAACACGAAAATTCCGTTTCTCCCATGAATGCATGCGTGGCAAAGTGAATAGTTAGACAGTGCCTATTTGCGCCATAAAATTAAGTGCAATAAAGATGTGGAAAAAAATCGTCATATTTTACGTCAGTTAATTATGTGTATAAAAAACTGTGAAATCTTATCCTGTTGGACAGCGTAAAATTGAAAAGTGAATTCAGTAATTTATAAGCGCGATGTGTGACGTAAGTGTTTTGCCACTTTTAGTGTTCATAACAGACAACAACCTAAAGGCCGCTTTGCAATTCGCAATTTTTTTATTGCGTGCAATAAAAATTGCATGCAATAGAAATAGCGCATGCTCTATTCCGTGTATTGCACACGCAATACAAGTAAAATTGCACCCAGCTGATCGAAATCTATTGAATACGCATGCGCTATTTCTATTGCACGCAATAAAAATAATTGCGAACTGTAAAGCGGCCTCTAAAAAAGTTTGACGGAAACATACAAACTGTTGGATATTATTTCTATAACCCCCATGTCGACAGCAGAATGCGAACGATGTGTTTCCACCCTCAAACGCATTAAAACAAAGTCATAGACAAGTCTTTTCCAGCATGAAAAATAGGGAATGGATTTTATGTACATACAAAAAATAGGCAAGTTCTTATTTTGTGCCCACCCTCTTTCATAACTCACGAGCCGCCACTGTATCTGAATGTGTGTGTTTATCTTATACTTTCAAACGAGAATTCTTGCGGATAGGTTTCAATTTATGCAGATTTGTAACCTCTGCCACTTGAAGGTTTCTTTTTTCTTTGCGGACAGAATACACCATTCTTTTGCCACAAATAAGTGCTTTACTTGTTTCCTCCAGTACTTTAGAGACATTCAAAATTTTTGACAAAATATGTAAAGTAATTCAGAATCATTTAAACAAGAATAAAGAAAATTATTTAGACAAACTCTGCTAATATGTTGCGCAATATATAAATTACTGTATCGGGTTATTATTTACTTGACATTACTATTAATTAAGTAACAGTTCTTGAAAAAACATTTTATTTTAATTAGCTATATTATATATTTTGTAATATTATCGATAATTATAAAATATCTATTATAGAAAGTCTTTTTCTTTAGTAAAAAAAAAAACAAATTTGACGATATAGAGAATTATGTGGTATAGTTGGTAGCGTCTATAAATTTTTAATTATTTGATTAAATAATATTTTTTTTCCTTCAATTTTGACAACCAAATTATTTCATCAATAATTACTCACAACTGTCTCAAAAACATCAATTTTATTTCGAAAACAAAGATGTTTCATTTCAAAAATTATTTTTTCTTAAAAATAAAAAATACTTGATTTGAAAGAAACATTATTATTCAAATTTGGGTTACCTGTGAAAACATTTTTTAATTGCTTTAACAATATTTCATAAGAGAAATCAGTTTTCTATTTCACCAAAGTTGCGGGTGATACTCCAAAACAACTTCTCATTAAAAATACTTATTTCAAATTAACGAACATACGATCGCATCTTCTTAAATTAAAAAAAAAAAAGAAAACTTAAAGTGGCACACAAAAGATAATTTGTGAAAGTTACGCAGCTCAATATAGCAATATGAACAGAAAATCGTCTCTCTTTTATTAGTTAAGATTTTATTATTTTATTATGATTGTATATTATCAACTTATTTATCATCAAGCCTAATTTATATATTTATATATCATTAAAAGTGGAATATCCTAATTGAATAGAAATAAGCTTAGATTTGGAACTCTCAGTTCAAATAGCAATAACTTCTAAATGAGTGGTAGAAAATACATAGTATATGTTTTTAGATCCTATAGTTTTATTAATTTATAATGCCATCAAAAATATCGCATTAAGAAATTGAGTATTTAAGGAGTAGAAACATTCTCACACGACAACATTGAACGTCCATAATCTTATATTAACCGCCAATTTGCAGCGACTTTATATACTAAATATATTGCCAAAAAGATTTGTAATGTGCACTATTGCCATTTATTCGAAAGTAATAATTTCAAACTTCTTAGTATTAATTAAATTTGTAAATGAATATTAATTCGTTTTGTTTTCACTTTTCAAAACAAGCCCTCGTTATTTCCTTATTTTTTTATGCAAGTTCAGACCCCACAAATTGCTACTTACGCATTATCTTTATTACAATTAATTATAGTCTGTCGAGATTTCTACAAATGGATTTGAAAATCTCTACGTTACAGTTATTTAGTTTGAAGCGAACTAGCTGTTTATATAATCTATAGAGCAAATATTACAGATTATGCATGAATGCAATTGATATATGTATGTGCTTATTACAATAATATACGCATTTAAAACTTAACCATATCATCTAGGCTAGGAATATCCGACCCATTTATGGTCGGCGTTAAAATTAATTCTTCGCTTTCGATGTTTCGTATTTTTTTTTTAGTTTAAATTTTATTTATTGTCCTGTGAAGTCTTTTAGGAATCAGTGGACCACGATTCTTGTTTTATGACGGAACTGGTTTCCCTGTCTTTCTGGAGTACAGCAATTAATTTCAAAAGCATTTACAGTTAACTACTAAATTACTCTTAAGTCGTTTGAATAAACGTTCCGTGGTTTTAGTGTTATTTATTACTTTTGTTATTTATTTAATTGGATATTATAACTTTTATAGTGCTAGAATTCTTCTTATGCCAAAACCGTTAGTTCGTCGTTTATGTTTAAAACCGTACAGCTATTTTACTTTTAGAAAGTAATATATGATGTAATTTTTCGAAGGCTTTTTCATGTACCCTGGAATATTCATAGTTTTTCATGTAGTCTGGAAAACACACAAGTAAAATTTCTAAAGTAGTGATAATTTCCATAGAAGTTTTACTTGTTTAAAAGTAAAATTACAAAGAATAGTTCAGTATTTCTGATTTTTTCCTAACAGAAACCAAAATATCGTCGAAATGAAAATACCCTGGTAGGGTGTAATTAATTAGAACTTAATGCATAAAGGCTAACAAAATATGAAAATTTCTAATACTTACCGAAAACCACTGCACATCAGTTACGCGCTGCCTCTCCACATTGGACGGTTAATTCGCAAAAATCAAAGGTCACTATATGCCATCGGGTAACTGTTGTGATAACCGTTCCTAAGAAATATTATATCTGGCAAGTAATTAATAAATATTTGGTAACTATGTCTGCTATGTAGAAAACTTATATCGAGTATGGAAAGTTAGAGTAGTGAATAGGAGAGTCGCCATCTTCACGGCAGTTTCTGTACTTGTGGAATATGTTTAACGTATTTGCTACTACAGACCAGAAAACTTACTAACTAAAACTATTATATGTTTATCATGACGTGATAATTTACAGTTTTGTAATACAATTTTGATATAAATCTACTACTACTTTATTTGTAACTGTACCGACTTTGTAGAAAATAAATAGTTTCTTTAAGAAAATCGTAACTACTTGATACCATATATCCAAAAAATATTTCTTTGTTGTTAAGGTAATTTATTTCAATAAAAGATATTATTTTTAACCGTAAAGATTTTCTTCTAAGGAACAGTAATTCTTCCATTAATATTCACGGAAAAACATTTTGTACATTTACCCCTATTGAGTGCGGAAAATTATCCAAAAAAGTAATTTTTACCAAGAAAAATTACTTAAATTTTTTGTGTGAGTGAGTTTTTAACAGATAATGCTGAATTAATTCCAACGTGCATGTAAGTTGTTTTGGATATTCCATGTTCAAATTGTAGCAGAATGCATAACAGATTTTAAAGCATTAAAAGGACAACAAACAGACTTTCTAATATGAATTAATGCCACCTACTAATAATCAGTATAATTGTAATAGTTCTAAAATAACAAGAAAGCAGAACCACGTGTGGCCAAACACCATGTCACTTCTGCCTACGTCTGACTTAAACCAGAACATTTACATTACATGTTGATATTGAAATTAAATCAAAGGCAAATTCGTGTTCCACTCCTTTTTATTATATTATCTTATTGCGACATATTTCGGTTTATTAAACCATCGTTTAATTAAACCATCATAAACATTCGTTTCCTATTTAAGAATGATGCGTCGAAAAAGTTTTTGTGGGTACAATGAGAGAAATTCTCAAAAACCGTTAAAACTAATTAAAAACTAAATTAAAAATGATGGAACGTGAAAATATCAACACATTAAAATGTATGTAATTTAAAAATCTCACAACTTTCGCAGCCAATCGAAAGAAAAACATACAGAACGGCCCGAATGCCAGCCAAGGACGCACTAGTTACTTATTTAGTTTTTAATTAGTTTTAACGGTTTTTAAGAATTTCTCTCATTGTACCCACAAAAAAATTTTCGACGCATCATTCTTAAATAGGAAACGAACATTTGACGTTTTATTTGCCTGATGATGGTTTAATAAACCGAAACATGTCGCAATAAGATAATAAAAAGGAGTGGAACACGAATTTGCCTTTGATTTAATTTCCATATCAACATATATTACACCAATCCCCTGGGGCACTATAGACTATTTACATTACAAGTTAACGCATGCGCGCCTTGCTTATTTCTTTATAATTTTTACAATTATAAGAAATTTTAAGTTTTTCTTAAGAGATATTAATATTTTTCTTGGTAATATTACAATGAGAAATTTTCTTCTAAGAAACAGAAATTTTCCTATAATATTCAATTAAAATAATTGTATTATGGGAACATTTCTAAGATTTCGACATTTTCCTTAAGTTTCTGTACATTTATCACCATCCATTCAGTGCGGGAAATTAACAAAAAAATGATTTTTACCAAGAAAAATTACCTATTTTTTAGTGTGCATCATCATGCTATATGCTACAACACGACTGAAAACAATGAGCAAAAATACCTACCGGCAAAAAATTGTAAGTGAATATATAAAAAGAGGCTGCTCTTTTAAAGCCTAACCAGAGCTTTAGTTCTGGCAATAACGTCTCCCAATGGCTTACTAGCAAAGCAACACCGTCTGTTATTGAAACCGGTAACTTCTAAAATGGTTGCTTGCAGGATTATGCTAGACAGTAGAGCTGAATGGAAAACAATGTTGATAAGATATACATAGATATATAGGCTATACCACATGGATCTTTAAGAAGTCATAGAGAGATGATCTACCGCCCGACGCAGATCCTGACCGGATATTTTGCGTAGTTTTGTATAAGGAGTTCAATGCATATTTTAGAGAAAAAAACGCAAATTACGCTTACGTTATTGTTTGTTTTTTCTGCTCTAGTTTTGAGATGTTCTTGTGGTGTGTCTTTATTCGAACTATAAAGTTGGGATCCGTGTTTTGCTAAGTTTTGCGAAACGAGTTTTAGGAAGCTCCCTTATCAGTGGCGTTTTGTGACAATATTGAATGGTGAGGCCAATTTCGGGCCAACTGAAATCTTTGAAACGTATCACAAGAAAAATGATATTTTGTTAACACAACTTCTCTCTGTAGACGAAAAAAAAATAATTTGGTTGCGTCAACCACATATTGGGCGTTGATCGCAAGGATCATTCCGTTGCCGTAGTATGTAATAAGTTACCTAATAACTTCTCGAATGACTATCAAATGTGTAACGCATTTAATTCTTTCTTTTCTAACTTTGCAAAAAGTCTTACTGCAGTGCATAACGTAGCTCCCGTTGATTATGATGCGATTGCTAGATCGATTGGTCACACACAACATACATTTTTTAACTACCCCGTAATTGAAAGTGATGTCTCTGAGGCAATCTACAAACTGCACTCTACTCACTCTGTTGGTGATGATGGAGTGTCTTCATATATTGTCAAAGCTTCAATGGAACATATTCCTTCTCCATTAGCTTATTTAACAAATTTTTCTGTTAGAGAGGAAATTTTTCCTTCTTGTCTTAACTGCGCGTATAATACCTGTTTTCAAAAAGAATGATGTTAATGATCTAGATAATTATCGTCCTATATCCATTTTATCAACTTTTTCTAAAATTATTGAAACAATAATGAATACTAAAATTTTTAATTATTTTTTAAAATTTAGGAAAGGTACGGCATCTGCGGGTCAACCTTGGATTGGTTTAAGTCATATTTAACTGATCGACATCAAAAAGTTGTTTGTAATAATGTGCACTCGGATAGATGTAGGATTTCAACTGGGGTGCCCCAGGGATCTGTACTGGGACCTACCCTTTTTTATTTTACATAAATGATTTATATTCACTGAATGTCAGTAATGTTATCACGATGTATGCTGATGATATCAGCATACTTGTAACCTCCAATACCCTGACTGAGCTATTTGTAGAGGTAGATAGAGTTTTTTTACTTATTAAAACTTGGATGAACCTTAACAAATTAATAATTAATTCTGATAAAACTAATCTTATTTTATTTAATAGATGCAGATATAGAATCAACGGTCTAACCCTTGACAATAAATACACTTCTTTCACTAACTCTGCGAGGGTTTTGGGAGTGCACATTGATGAAAAGGTTAATTGGATTAGCCATGTTGACACACTGTGTGGTGAACTGGCGCGCACCTGCTATGCTCTCTATAATCTCAGAAGATGTTGCAGTTTTGAGATTTTGAAAAGTTTTTACGATGCCAACTTCTATTCTCGGATGACATATGGCATCATTTATTGGGAGGGAATATTTCTAATTCAAAAACGAGCCCTTAGAACTTTATTAAACCTTGACTCACGCGCCTCTTGTAGAAGTGCTTTTAAGCAACACAAGATCTTAACTTTTTACGATGTTTATATCTATGAAGTTTTGTGTTTTGCTCACAAGCATCGTGAGGAGTTCACCGACAGTATATCGCATAATTACAATACCAGAATATTTAATTATTTGTTACCACCAAGACATAGAACTACAGTTTTTCAAAGGAATTTAATATACATGGGATGTAAGCTATATAATAAACTGCCTTGGAATATAAAAACAGTTGATAACCTGAAAGGATTTCAAAAGCAAGGTAAATGCAATCTTTTGAATTTGAGCTGTTATTCAGTTGCCGATTTTCTTAATAATAATATTTAGTTTAATTTAAAGTATTTCATTATTTTTGTTTGTATTCTGTTGACATATTTCATCATTGTCTTTTTTTGTTTGATATTGCTTGAAATAAATATCTATCTATCTATCTATCTAGCTATCTATCTATGCGGTTAAGAGAAATCGCCCTTTCAACCATCACACACATATATTTAGTTGGTAAATATACCAATAATATCAGATTAGTAATTTATAACGGTATTTACCTTGCTATTTCTGCTAAATATGTTCTGTTACTGGAATGAAATACGAGAAGCGCCATCTGTGGGACAATTTCTGTAATACATGTGCTGACGTGTTTGCTGTATTATATAGGGAGAAAACTGCTACAAAATAGATGTGCTACTATCGTACTTCAATTCTTCAGTTTCCACAATCCAAAATGTAATTTGCCTTAATACTTTAGATTTATCTAACCGCATTTTTAGTTGAATGGAAAAAAAACTCTTTAGTAATATTAAAGGAACCATTTTCATTGTTAATTAGAATAAGTTGAAACTTTAACTTAACTAAGCAGATTTAAGCTAACTTCTTTCGTTATAGAACCCGAAATATTTTAATGGTTTGGTCAAATATTGGTCATAATAACCAAAAAAAAATCAACAAAGAGCATTTTGTTAATTCAACATATGTAGTAACTTTTCTGAGTACAAGTTGTGATAAGGCTGTTGTTTTGCTTTTGGTAATGAGTAATACGATTCGATTGAATTGCTATAATATATGTCTTATTGTCTGCAAGAATATTTGACATTTTTATTTGGCAATCTACTCTCCTTATTAATTACTGTCCTTGTTGAATTTATCTGGTTGTTATATAGTAATTTGGGCGTTACTCCTTAATGTTTTAATAAATATCTCTTAATATTTTTTTTCTAATGCGATTTTTACTGATTTCGCAATCATTTCATATAAATAAAAGTAAAATTTTAAAAGAAAATTTGTAAATCAGTTGTTCAGAAGATTTTAATAATATATATTCTAACTAACCGCTGTGGAAGTAACTAAAACTTTAATTGCATAGTTCTGAACTCTTTATATTTATAGCACATTATATGGCTTATAATAGTTTTTACTGTATTTAAATCCCATGTCTAATCGTTAAGTTATTAGGAAAATTAATCTTACCAACACCAACAATAATTTAAAATAATAAAGAATAAACACTAAAAAAGATTTAATCATTAATCCAGCGGATATAATGCGCAATTCTTTAGCAACCATACTCACTCTTTCCTTAACACTTTTTACTACTTTGATTAGAAGAATTACACGAAATTATACAATTAATTTATTAATGTGGAACTAAAGATTAATCCAGGTAATTTAAACTAAAATTAATTTATTTCTATAAATAGCGTAAGTACACAATATAATATACTCAATTTCTTTCTTAATTTATTGTTAATAATAATTTAATAACTACCATTGTTATAAAATTTCAACGTTTGTAGCCGTATTATTAGAATAAAAGCTGGCGGAACATTTATATACCTACTGTTGCATAAGATAAATAAATCTCTGTCGATTGTGATTGCATTTTTTGTTGTTTCGTTAAATCGTCGAAAGTATACCTCATGTAATAATGTTCTAAATATTAGTAAGCAATTCCCTTTTGCAAAATAAACATAACATTCAATTAGTTGAAGAATAACGACTCGCAATTCGATAATTCACTCGTAACAAATCGGCATAGTCTAGAAGACGTAACGGTACCCAAATCTTCATTATCATAATAGAAACGCAATGACCAGTTTACTAAAACTAACGATGTAATACGGAGGTATTTTGATGGCCGATACGTTTGTGCAATACAGATGTTCGCGCACCCAATGTCCGCTTGGCTTGTTATTCGATTAAACACCGATGACCCAAAAAAGGAATGACCTGCTAACCTAGAGGATGTAGGAGAAACAGATATTGGGACACAGACAGAGGCACCGAAAATTCGTCATTTTCGGATAACTCCGGAGAGAGAGTCTTGTTCGGCTAGGAGAGATGTTTTCCCCACGCGTTATTTCGTTTTCACACGAACGGTATTAGAGTTAGAGCACCATTTTTTTTGCTTTGATTTACGATGTTGTTGTTTTCTTTTATTCTTCGATGTTTTAATGGGATAGATTGAATTTCAAAGAAGAAAAAGTTCATTTTTATATTTTATTTATAGATAATAACGATTTCTAAATTCTCCAGAACGAATTAATTTGTACCTAGTATTAGCTAATTAGTGCCGAAGTATGTCTATGATTCTAATTACATGACGTTAAGAAATTCCGAACACAAATAGGATCCACGAAGTAAGCTTATGTTAAATCACAAAGTCTTGGAAGAGTTTAAATAGAAAATTTTAACACACCAAGATGAGATATGAAGGAAAGAAGCGTAGAAAAAGTGATGAGATATCAAGTAAAAGAACAAGTGTTATGCATTTACAAGAAAGTGAAGTACAGTAGCGATACAATTAAAGTTACCGACTTGAGATTTTTTCTCTTTACTTGGTGGGATCCGTCTGACACATAGTCTCCGGAAATACTGCAGCCTCTTGGCTTTTTTTATATAATTCTTCCATTTCCGTGCACATTAGACTGAAGTTCAGTTTTGCTGTAAATATAAGCTCCCTACACTGAGAAAACATATTGCATTATTTGAAAAGTTTTTTTGGTTTTTATCATGCTAAATGGAACCTTTTCGCAGAAAAGTTTTTATTTTATTTTATTTGAACGTGTTGTTTTACCATAAACTGTTTTCTTCTTAAGTGCATGCTTTTGTACGAAAAATATATGTAATTAAATGGAAAGTACAGCTCCTACCAAAAAAAAGTTAACAATCTACGCGAAAATGTATGTGGCGAGCGCATTTAGGATGGACAGTAGCTTTTACTACAACTACGGCTTATCGGTGTAAACAGATGTTATGTATGATTCGTGGTGTATTTATCCGACACAGGATTTCTTGTTTTTATAATTTAGTGTTTGTTATTAAGACATAAACAAGCACGCGTTGAAATAATATTTTTATGTATTCCTTGGTAAAATAGATTTTCTGTTTCTGAATGTTCTTATTGATTTATTAGAATACCTTATTTCGCATATATACGGCCAATATGGAATATAGTGGGTAGACAAGTTTTTTCTTTCATTTTCGTAATTCTTTAATTGTAACATTCAGCAATAAGTGAATTTGAATATAAATAAAATATATAATTTTCAATAGTAAATGCAAGGACATACTTTGCTAGTAACGTATCATACATATACACATGTGATACTGCAATAACAAAATGTTCTCACTATAAATTTATTTTATTGTTTTATCTAATTATAACATTTGCATAAAATTCATTTCTTCAATCTTGAAGCATCCAATGTCTCCAGTCCCCATTATTTTCGATTATTTTCTAGCATTTTCTGCAATAAAGTCTTTGTATATGTATAAATACTATATTCTGCTTAATGCAGCTCAAACATTTTCAATACTAGTCCGTGACTATTTGAGCATTTATAAGGATCCTTGATTTCTGCAACACCTACTGCTTTTATTTCAACTATTCCGTGCTCTATTGTTTTTACTATTAAAAATATAAAAGAGGCCTAACATTAGTGTCGAGATATACAATCGCAGACAAGAGTTAATTGCAATTTATTTTTCAGTATTATGTTATAAGAAAGCAATGAAAAGCTAACTATTTAGAAAATGTTGAGAGATAATAAAAAAAAAATTAAAGTTATGCAAAATTTTAATTGAAATGTTTTATTAATTTTATTGTGAAAGAATATGCGTGTGACATTTGTCCGTAACTGTATGTATTTTAATTATGCGAGGGTTCAATGAAAAATATGTTTATACATATGTTATAAGAGGCGAATATCAGATAAACACAAATGCTTCCCTTTGTGGTTTTTGCCGCAAACTTGTTGCGCCTTAAACTGAATGGATACCCTTATTTGAAAATAATAATAATAATAAATCAAGGTCGTCAAAACAACTTTCATAGACAATTTACCAAATGAATAGCGGACATAAAATATGAATTTATCAAATATGAATAAACATTACGTATGTGGGCTACTCTTTGGCTGGCATGAATAAAATTACCTCCAATAAACACAGTTGTATGTATAGTTCAACCTGAGAATATATAATCAAAATCGCGATTCAGATTGTTAGCCTTTTTGTGGGAGGAGCTGTACTTATCTTAGTTTTGATTAATATTTTATAATGTCTATATAACTTCTGTTTAAGATAAGACAATACACATTTACATATTATCATGTTATTGTATATTTACAGGCTGTTTCTGAAATGGTAGCTCAAATTGTTAGGCTACTAAACTAAATTCAACTATAGTATTTTTTATCCCTAACTATTAAAATGTAACTTCATTTTTAAAACCAATACTAATAGTTCTATACAGTTAAGTTAAGTAGTATACTCACAAAACTGTAGTTTCTGGCCTAGTGATGCAAATAGTTATCTATATACAATAGTTATACCGTACTCATACTCGCAAAAGAGTTTCTGGCCGTGTGATACACAATGTTTTTTTGGGTCGACAAATCTTAATTTCGAATTGAAAATAGAAAAGAAATTTTGACAATTGACAGTACAAGTTGGCACACATGTTATATACCTTAGTATTTTGACGTTTCCGAGAATAAATCTTTTTCTGTAATTTTCTTTCTAGTTTAATATCTATTTATCAATAATAAGTGCAATGAAGACACCAGTTCATCTTAGTATGGTTAAACAGTAGCTTAATGACAATTTATTACACGTCTGTCATTTGGAATCTAGTGTGGCCAACTTTTAGTGACATTTTTGCCTGCTTAGGCAGGAAAACTACCGCTTTGAAGTACTGCAAAATGAGTTTCTGACGGAGGCGCAAAAAATTATTTCTTAGGAAATGCGTAGGTTTAAAATTATATTCCTTTTGAAAGTAACATCAAATCATGTTGGAAAACGTAAAAACTTTTGATCTAATGCAATTGCCTTTAAATAAGAAGGATACTTCTATTAGTGTAGTTATCCCTTGGTTCGTGGTAAGTCATGATCATCAAATTAAATATGTCGATCCTCTGTTAAATCCTTCGACATAGCCTTATCCCATGACTTTTTTTGTTTGTGACCAAAGTTTTTTAAGTATTTCTGGGTACTTCGGAGGTTCCACTATAAGTCAATTTACATTAAATACCCCAGACTCCTCACCTTGGCATTACTACTTTCTGCTGACCTGGATTCAGGGCTAATATCCTTGACCTCTTTGGAAGGTCTTTGGATTCAACACTAATTAAATCCCCGCCCTTTCAAAGATTCGTTGTGGATGCTTTCGCCTTGAACTAGATTCTTGTACCTTCGCTGTGGAATGCCATTTAGGCCTGTTTCAGACGAGGCGATTAGTTGATTCCACTAGTTTCCACGGACTCCGTGTGAAAGGGTTCATATCAATATGCTCTTTGACAACCGCCCCGCCCGTTCAACTAGCGTAATCAATTAATCGCCTCGTCTGAAACAGGCCTGGCTCTTCTAGTGAAGATGTTCTTCGCGAACTACATAAAATTGATGCAATCGTACAAGCAAGCCTTCTCCGGACAGCTGTAACTATTAACATTCAGTGTAACCTTGTTTGTTGGAGAAGGATCGCCTGCGGCATCAAACTAAACTTTATGATTACCACTTACGTCTCTATACGATCATTCATTTTAGTTTTTTAAACTATTACATTTAATTATTTCCGTTTCTTACCTCCAGAAGGCTAATTATGTACCGAAACTGGTATTGAGATAGATAATTTGAATGCAGTAATTGAAATAAATTATAATTTCGAACTCATTAGGAAATGCTTATCTTCAACGCTTCAATCATTATTAATTTTACTTAATTATGGACTAAAGATCAGCATATGTTTATTTTGTCACTTTTGATTTGTAAATCAAGAAATATTTTACTCGAATGACAGTAAATTAACATTTGTATTGCTGTGAACAAGTTTCATTAAAATGTCAAAAAAATAAACTATTTTTGAACTATATACAATATGGTTCATCGAGGAATTGGGTGTGGTGAAAGTGGAATAATTTGTACCATTCTTCGTTATTTTGTTCATACAATGGGGTTGTACGTTTTTCAGGTTACACGCAATTTACATTTGCATTGAATACATATTGAAAAGAAACCGGTTTACAATAAACAATTAATAAAAGCATTTTTTACATTGACCTTCCTATTTATGCCAATTTACTGGAACACTGAACAAGATAAAAATACAATCAAAATTAAGTATATATAATCATCAAGTATATGTTTATTACTATTATTAAAGAACTAATTTTATTCCAACAAATTTTTGTTACCTCGAATATATATGGAACAACACTATTTTTCAAACCATTCGTCATGAATACATTTGTTCCACATAGTTATGTCCTAAAATACACATTTTTCTTAATTCTCATTTGTGTTCCATCATTTGTCAAATGATTATCTCCGTCCGTGTAAATTATAGACAAAAGTATACTCAATGACACTACAGTAAGTAGTGTTACACCTAAAAGGAATCATTTGTTCAACTTGATTTTTGGGCAATGTGATATTTTTACATCAAAAGTGAAACGACAACATTTGCACGAAATTTTATTAAAATATGATACGAAAAAAAAAAATAATGTGTGACGTAAGTTGTCTCCCTAAAAAAAGGACGTGTCATCTAGATAAAGTAGTAAAGTGGTTTGTAGATGTTGTAAATATTCGATTGATTTTAACAATCGGGATATCCGAATCGTAAGGCTATGATATTCAGACTAATATTCCAATTCAATATGTTCCATAAGGTAGATTCCAACACTGATCCTTGCGGGACTCCACACGTAACCCCCAATTTCTCTTCCTCTCCGACTTCGATTATCCGTCATTGGAAGTAACTCGCTAAAATATTGTATAAGTAGGGAGCTATATCCCTTCTCCGTAGCTCGGCGAGTACCCCACACCAGCGCGCTGAATTAAACGCATTCTGAACATCGATGGTTATCAGAGCACATAGATTTCTGACACTGTAAGATCCTTTGTATATCCTGTCTACAATCCCCTTCACCCTAGCCAATGCCGTGATCGTTGATTTACCCTCCCTAAAGCCATGTTGGTCCTCTGCTAGTCCCCCGTGCGGCTCTATTTCCCGCTTCAGCCGGACCAGCAGAAGCTGTTCCAGGAGTTTTCCCAGGATGTTGAGGACACTTATGGGACGATAACTAGTTCTTTCCTGCATCGTCCTCTTTTTCTTTTCTATCAACACCAACCTCGCTCTTTTCCATATGTTAGGGAAGTATCCTAATCTGAGTAGATTATTCAACGTTTCAAGGTAAGTACCCACATGATAAGTCACAATGGTCTTGACAGTCTCAGCTTGTAACCCATCAGGGCTCGGTGCAGTCCCATTTCTTATTTTATTAGAGGCCTGTTCCAACTCTTTGAGCGTAAACAAAGGGATTGTATCAACTACGGTCTCTAGCACCTCCCAGTCACCCCGGTCATGGGCCGGAAACAATATTTTGGCGATCTCCAGCTGCTTTTCATCGCTCAAACCTAGTGCAGGTTTTACTTTCTTTGCTACTATTTGGTACCCCGACCCCATCTGTCATCGTCGATTTCCTTCAGTACTTTTTTCCGGGCTGATCTTTTGGCTTGTTCTATGGCTTTTTTAAGTTTAGATCTTTCTTGGACGTAGATATTGTGTAGGAGTACCTTTTCGGCTTCGTTACAGCCCTTATTGGCTCTAACCATTGCCCTTCTGGTAGATTACTAATATTGTGTGTCCCTGAGTGAATGTGACTGTGTGATTTAAGTGCACACAGCGTCTATGAACAACTAACATCGCCCGTCAGTCCGGAAAACAAATTTAGAATGATCGAGTTAAAACGGGAAACTTGAGAATTTTCAAAATCACATAATTTATACGAATACCTACCTACCAAAAGTTTTAGTAGATTCATTCGGTATAAAATTGCTGTACAAATTTTACAGGTTTGGAATCATCCGATTCGAAATCATCCGATTCCGAATAGGAATCTAATAATCGAAATCACCTGATTCGCCTACGTCCTCGAATTATTTTGGCCAAACTTTACTTAATTTTCAAGTATTCGTTGAAAGTGTATGCATTTCTGTTAAGATTTCTTTGTATATCTTTTTTTAAATTCCCTTAAACTTGTTCAATCAGATACGTAATAATAATAATAATAATAATAATAATAATAACCTTTATTTCCAAATTGACAACTGATATGTACATCATTAGGAAGGTCAACACAAAGATACAAAAATGAAATAAAAATGAAATATGAAGAATTATTTCACAATAATATAAATACCACTTACTAATACTACTTAATGTTTCATAATGAAAGAAACTCTTCTATTTTATAAAAAGCATTGCTTATCAACATTTGTTTTATTTCTTTCTTGAATTGTTTGATAGGTAATATTTTGAGTTTATACTGCAAATTATAATAAAATTTTATTGCTTGATATTTAACAGACTGCTGCGTTAAAGATATTCTGTGATAAGGAATAGTTAAAGTTGAATTAATTCTTGTTGAATAATTATGTACATCCGACTGGTTTTATAAATTCTCTAAATTATTTTTTTGCAAAACTAAACAGTTATAAATGTACAATGACGGAATAGTTAATATTTTTAAAGATGTAAAATAAGGTTTGCAATGTTCTCTAGTACTAACTTTTAATATAGCTCTTATACATTTACATATACTTAATACAAAGAAATGAAAATATATTCACCATATCTTCTTGTTGTAATATCAGCAGTGCTAATCAATTATGGACATCGATACATATACTTATGAATTTAGCAATGGTGAAAACAGCTTCTGTAATAACTATAATCCGACGCAAACGTGAAATACTATCTACGTGTCTTACATATAATAGTGTTTACAGAAGAATTGCTTACCGCTGCACATAAACTCAACCGCGCCGTGTATTTAGATCAATCGGTTTCTAACGTTTTCTCTTTGCTTGTCTTCCACCATTAAAATAACTGAATAAACAGGAATAATTGAATAAAGAATATTTATTCTTCACATACTTGCACATAACGCTATAATTACACATTTAAAATATAATACAAACGTGACCAGAAGTGGATTTGCGTGTTTGTATATATTAGCTATAATAATAAAACTATTTGCAGTACCTACTTCTCTTTTAGTCAATTATCGTTCAGTTTCGAGTTGGCAGCACGAGTAGCGTATATGTATTTGTCTTTCGTAAGTTCTGTACTGTCAACTGAACGTGATCAATCTACGTATACCTACTACTTGGAAGATTGTGTTCCTCTATTTTCCTAAAGCAAACTGCAAAATAGCACATAACTTTCTGCTTATACTTTCTTCGCCTATTACTGTTTGTTTACGACTTATTGTATAGATAGATAATAGAATTTGCAGCTTTCGGCATCATCTCACTTGGCCTCAGCAGTAGTAATATGAAGTACTAATATATTGTTTTGCTCAATTAGCTTAAGCAGCTGCTGGACACTCAGTATTATTGTGCAATATTTGGGATAGTGCAATAATATTGATGGTTTGGTGATTATATGAAATAAGGTAGCAGACTATATTTAATTAATCAAAATTGATTTAATGTTTATTGCGCAGTGCGGCATTGTTTGATACGGATGGAAGCCCCCTAAGCATAAAACATCACTGAGATGTTCCAATATAGCTCTCACACTGTTGAAAATATTACGGTGTTGGCGTTAATTTTGTGCTAGTCAAATATTTTAGTGTTGATTTTTACAAACTTTGCCAGACGAGTTGACTACGCGTATTTAATAGAACAGAAATTACTAGAATTTCGTGTGAATTCTTTGTTCAGATATGAGGATTGACTATTTTTCTAGACATTTAGAAGCGTCAACCAATCAGAATTTTTCCTCGGATAGAAAATAGAACCCACCTATTCTAATACAGTAGTGCATTATAACGCACCACCTGCATTGCACGTGTATCTGTTTTCGTGTTTGATTCTCCGTATTAACAAATCCAAACAAACCACCAAATGTTGACTGACTTGCAAAGTATAACCTCGTGTTATTAAACGTTAATTCACGTGGGCATAAAAAATTTCAACATCTTAAAGATGTATTGGGAACATCTATTTACGCAATTAGTTTAGACTGAATCAAATAGCATAAACATTCACTTAATTTTATAATGGTTCTCAAAAAAATCATTTTAAAACTGGTACGTTTAGTTGAAACAAAACTTGTGAATGAGTGGTTTTGCATATTTATAATTGAGAAAACGTCTTAAAGAGAGAATATTATAGCACTAAGAAATAGGAGTTGCATATTAAAAAGACGTTGTGTTTAGAAAACGGTGTTAAATCATCCAATAGATCGCATTCATTTAGTTAAACAGCTAGTAAATTTGTCTAGTCTAGATCAAATAAAATGTGACTAGAAGTATTTTTAATTCCACGTGTCAGTTGGACAAAATAACCCCTTAGCAATAGACAATACTTGACTATCTTTGTTCGTCAAATTTAAACTTCTATAGTTCTCGACAAAATAACACGAAAAGAGTGTGGACCTCTCCTGACTATTAAATTAGTCAAAAAAGTGTTAAAATTTTCTACAGTGTATTAAGATATGCAAAGATTGCAAGTTTTTTACAGTAAGAAATTAACAAATTAATGAATATCTGCTTTTAACTGTAATAATTAGACAGAATTTTTCTAAAAAAAAATTTTCTTCCGACACAGGATTCAACGCCTACATCCTCCCTTTGCCGGACGGATGCTTTACCAATTAAGCTAGATAGAGGACGAAAATTCGAGCGGTTTAACCGAGCAAAACGTCGATATTTAGATCTTGAAAAGGCCGCTAGAACGGCAAATATGCAAAGTTGCAAGTTTTTTACAGCAAGAAATTAACAAATTAATGAATTTCTGCTTTTAACTGTAATAATTAGGCAGAATTTTTCCAAAAAAAATTTCTTCCGACACAGGATTCGAACCTACATCCCCCCGTTTGCCGGACGAGCGTTTTACCACTTAAGCTAGTAGAGGATGAAAATTCGAGCGTTTAACCGAGCATACGTCGAAAATTAGATCTTGAAAAGGCCGCTAGAACGGCAAATATGCAAAGATTGCAAGTTTTTTACAGTAAGAAATTAACAATTATGAATTCTGCTTTTAAACTGTAATAATTAGGAGTAACTTTTTCCCAAGAATAAAAATTTCTCTCACGCAGGATTCGACCCTCATATCCTCCGGTTGCCGGACGACGTGCTTTACCACTTAAGCTAGTAGAGGATGAAAATTCGAGCGTTTAACCGAGCATACGTCGATATTAGATCTTGAAAAGGCCGGTAGAACAGCAAATATGCAAAGATTGCAAGTTTTTTACAGTAAGAAATTAACAAATTAATGAATTTCTGCTTTTAACTGTAGTAATTAGGCAGAATTTTTCCAAAAAAAAATTCTTCCGACACAGGATTCGAACCACATCCCCCCGTTTGCCGGACGAGCGTTTTACCACTTAAGCTAGTAGAGGATGAAAATTCGAGCGTTTAACCGAGCATACGTCGATATTAGATCTTGAAAAGGCCGGTAGAACAGCAAATATGCAAAGATTGCAAGTTTTTTACAGTAAGAATTAACAATAATGAATTTTCTGCTTTTAAAGTAGTAATTAGGCAGAAATTTTTCACAAAAAAATTTCTTTCTACCACGCAGGATTCGAACCTACATCCCCCCGTTTGCCGGACGAGCGTTTTACCACTTAAGCTAGTAGAGGATGAAAATTCGAGCGTTTAACCGAGCATACGTCGATATTAGATCTTGAAAAGGCCGGTAGAATAGCAAATATGCAAAGATTGCAAGTTTTTTACAGTAAGAGATTAACAAATTAATGAATTTCTGCTTTTAACTGAATAATTAGGCAGTAATTTTCTCCAAGAAATAATTTTTTCTCCTCACACAGGATTCGAACCTACATCCCCCCGTTTGCCGGACGAGCGTTTTACCACTTAAGCTAGTAGAGGATGAAAATTCGAGTGTTTAACCGAGCATACGTCGATATTAGATCTTGAAAAGGCCGATAGAACGACAAATATGCAAAGATTGCAAGTTTTTTACAGTAAGAAATTAACAAATTAATGAATTTCTGCTTTTAACTGTAATAATTAGGAGGAATTTTTCCAAGAAAAAATTTTCTCCTCACGCAAAATTCGAACCTACATTCCCTCGTTTGGCGGACGCACTTGCAATCTTTGCATATTAGCAATATTGCAGTGCTCAGACAGGGAATGAATGAAACAAATGCTCAAAATTGTTTTCGCCACGTGAGCGGATACATTTCATGGAAAACCAGGAACAAGCAGCTTCATTTGCGGTTTGGCTTTTATAATAAGTTACATTTTAATTTTTAGGTAAACAGCTTATTGATGAAATAAACAGTAAATTGTTTACATACAAACACGTTGCTATAAGTTTACTATCATGAAGGCAATGTGGAATATCTAATTTATACGTAAGCGCTTTATTCAGGCAATGACTGAAGTAGATTGCTTGAAGAGTCGTATTACGAAGTGGATGATCTGTCGTAAATAATAATGAAAACTTTGTTCATAACACTACTTCATTCATATTTAGACAAACAAATTTGTAACTTCTGTAACCACAATAACCTCTTCACACAGAAAATCGCACCATCTGACCATAACCTCTTCTACTACTGACAAAATGCGTAAGTAAGCGTTTAACTTTGTACAATTAACAATATTTGTGAAACATGGCAAAATAACAATCTCAGATTGTATGTTTTATACACGTAAATGTCACATCCGTTTGCGATGTTAAATTATTTACAAGTTACGAGAAAAAAGAAATGTTTCATATAGATTTCATGTTTAGTGGGATTAAGCAGTAATATTAACCATCTAGGGCAATCAACAATAATAATATGCATAATATTGATCGTTTAGGGGCCGCTTTGCCAAGATCTACTTAGTTAATACCGTAAACAAAGAAGTGGTCATTTCCCATTAGCGTTAGTATGGATTCATCGATTCCAAATCATTAAAAGGTATGTCCATGATACCACAAAGTACAATAAATCGATTTCAATACAATTACAGTTGATATTAATCTTCACGCATACTAGGTGTTGTGGCACAGATGCATATTATAAACGACTAAGAGATTAGAATATACAATTGGACCACATTAGCATTGGTTATCGATAATTTTCTTTTTCTTGTTTCCAGGGGGAATATAGGTATGTGTTGGATTTATGATGTATAAAAAAATAGCAAGACGTTAAACAAGAAAGAGAAACATCAATCCACAAGCAATCTCTCTCTTCTGTGTAGGTAGGTACGTTTAAAATTCAAACATGGAAATTTAGAATCGATTGTAAATCAGCTCAGTAAAAGCTCCTTATTGTTTTAATATTGAACTACAAAGAAATATAGAACTAGCAGAAAGAAACAGAAACAACAACGAATCAATCATCAACAATTCAAATTTGAATTCATGTTGTATATATATGCACAAGGAAACGCCTACAGAAGGAATCAGAGATGACCAAAAACAAAAGAAATAGTATATTTCAAACCAAAGGAGGAAAGTGCTCTATTGCAGGCCGCGGGCAATATTATACAACCGAGGCCGGAAGGCAGGTTTGCTAATTGCCAGGCCTACAATAGCACTTTCCTCACGTGGTTTGAGTACTATTTTTTCCTAGCCACTCCAATTTTAACTAAATGTCTAAAAATAATAGACATACCTGTGAGTGACTTGATAGATAGTAGGCTTAATCTGTCAAATATGTATTTTTTGAGAACTGTCAAGTTAGCGTCGTTTTAAAAGTGTTTAATAATAGTTTCATTGAAACTTAATGCCTAATAATTTAGCAATTATCTCAAAAATGGACTCAGACTCGAATTTTTCGGAATCGTAATGGTGATTAGGAGAGCAATTTAGCACAACGGAGGTGACTAGTGAGCATTGGAATATTTTATCAAACCTGTTACAAATGATCTTCATCATAATTGTAATGTTTGTATATTCTTTGCATCACACAAATAGATTCCTTTTATTTTGTTTAATATGAAATCAACACTGTATAATTTTATTAATTAAATGTTCAATATAAACATTCAGATTTTTACTGTCCGAGTGCATGCCAAATATCGGTAGAATATAATCAAACGTTAACAATGCAAGATATCGAAGTATGCAACCCAACACCTACTTAATTCACATTTCGGCTGTTGTTCGATGTAGTGAAATGAGTGTTGCCTAACGTTGGGTACCTATAGTTATGTAATTACATTTTATTTTATCACTTATTGTTACTGGTAATACAAGAGTATGAAGTTTATGCTCCCTTTTGTATAGCAAGACAAATTTCGTCAAAACTGATTATATCTTATGTAATTACTTTTAACAAAATACACATAATAACCTATTTATACCTAATCGAAATTATATACCTACTATTTATAGACGTTACTAACAACTGTATATTTCTCTCTGTTATCAAATTCTTTTATTTTATTAAAACGGGCATTAAAAACACTAATTACAAAAGATATCATAAGAAACACATTTCATAAAACTTAAAGTAGGTATTCGTTTATTTAAAAAAAAAAGACTTGAATTCGCTCTTTAAAACGTAGCTTATAAAGTTTGCTTTTTTAAAAATCACTTTGCAATATATAGGTAATATGTCTCCCGTCCTTAATCATAAAAATATGTTGGTATGATGGGGCATGTTAAATAAAATGTAACAATTTTGCACAAATTATGGGAATACACAATGGGAAATCTTTAGTAATTGTTTATCGTATAAAAAAAATATTTACAAATAAATAGCATTTTTTTATAAATAAATAAAATAAATAAATAAATAGATAAATACAACTATAGAAACAACACTTTTCAAACATGCACATAGAAATGACATAAAATGAACAGATAAGAGCAAATTGGCAGGACGTATGAGCCCTTTTTGAATATTTTCTTTTCTGTAATGAAGTTAGACTAGTAAATATTTTGAGTTTATTACAAATTTGCACAGCTGCAATTAACATTACTTGAAAACTATGAGCTGCGTGCGGTTTACTCAAACAAAACTATTCCTAAATCTTTAATCATAAAAGAACTTTTGAATTTCCTATAACCACAGCAATCATTTAAATCACACATTTGACTAATTCCTGTTCGAGTATCTCTAGTGCGTTACACCTTTGAACAAATATCTTAAAACATTTTATCGGATTTTTTTTAGAGAGCAAATAAATATTCTACTATTAAAAAAATATTTAGACTACCTAAAGTCTTAATTTTAACTGCTATCTATTATAATATAACTACTACAGTCTACTTACTTAATATAATTGGCGTTAACTACATTTGTATTTACAGTTTGATGTTTGCGTGATTACATTAAATCCATATTGAACTAATTCCTTTAATACAACACACATGCAATTTTGAGTTTATTCAATAGAAACTGTAATAAAAACATTTTATCGGATTTTTTTAGAGAGCAAATAAATATTCTACTATTAAAAAAATATTTAGACTACCTAAAGTCTTAATTTTAACTGCTATCTATTATAACATAACTACTACAGTCTACTTACTTAATATAATTGGCGTTCACTACATTTGTATTTACAGTTTGATGTTTGCGTGATTACATTAAATCCATATTACACTAATTCCTTTAATACAACACACATGCAATTTTGAGTATATTCAATAGAAACTGC
Organism: Protaetia brevitarsis; assembly: GCA_004143645.1. Classification (NCBI taxonomy): domain Eukaryota; kingdom Metazoa; phylum Arthropoda; class Insecta; order Coleoptera; family Scarabaeidae; genus Protaetia; species Protaetia brevitarsis. The sequence goes on along the minus strand of RXPK01000234.1, from coordinate 2,625,081 downwards.
AATAAATTTTGTCTCACAATCTTGAACGAAATATCCCCACAAACCACTAAACATGACTTATAAAGATAAGGTGAGCAAAGTGTACAACCCGTTTAGTGCTAAGAAAATACAAAACTTGATACCTTATCCTAGGTAAAGGTATCCCAAACATTTATGTAATATAGCCTTAATATTTTGCAAATATAAAAAGGAGTAATAGTATAAATATTTGGTGCTACTTGGGAAAGAATTTGAATTTTAAGATGGTTGATGAGTTGGCTATTGGCGACAGAACAATAATATAAGCTTTGAGAAGGTAAGTACATTTTGAACAGAAATCATTCTGTGTCGTTCTTTACTTATTGTATTACATAACCTCTCCATATGCTAAAATTCATAAATCTGAAGAAATGTGTAACTATTCATGATTCAAGGAACAGTCTATCTCAATACACACATAGAAATTATCGTTTCTGAAGAGATAATTAATGCGAAAGTGCACACCAGAAGAATAGTTCTTCAATTTTAAAACTGAAATGTCAAAAAGTTATGTTATTGTTTTTGTGGTTTGAAAGAGAATGTGTAACAATAATATAAAACTATATAATAAATAAATAAATAAATCTAATTTTAAGTATAGTACCTATGTGGATTTAAACTAAGCATTTTCTGCATACCCTGATTCAAATGTCATAAAACAAAGATCGTTCTACACGACTATTAAATACACATATCAGATAATTATCACCTAATTCACACATCACTAAAATTATTGTACTACATCGTTCTACAAAAAGAAAAAAGAAACTTTAGAACAAAGAAACATTAATTTCTTTTCCGTTATTTAAAAGAGTTGTTCCTTTCAGTAAATACATATTTCTTCCAGTGAAATAATATTATGTATTTTTACTTGAAAGAAATATGTACCTATTAATTGAAAATTCTTTTAAATTTCCACAAGAAATAAAGAAAGTTTCCTTTTTTTCTGAGGAAATATTTTAAACGATTTATTATTTGATTAACTTCTATGACTTTTACACATTTTGTCCTAAGAAAACAAAAATATCACCTATATCGCAATGACAACTCGTCAAGGTTGAAACCTAACCTCTTGTACATGTTTAACAATTCTATTTTTTCTTGCATAGTCGAGGTTTTACTTAGTCCATCAGATATCCTATCGTACCAACCGGAATCTGAGCTGCATGCTCCACAGGATGTCCGCCGAAATCCTTATTGACGTGAAAATGTATATTTTGCGGTTGATGATGTGAACTGTGATGATGCTCCAATTGCGCTTTCCACGTGGCAATCTTACCCGCCCATCCGGCTATGTTCATTATCAGAAGTATCAGTCCGATTCCTATACCTTTCAAGTTAAAAGTGTAAGGAATTTAAGAGTTGTTAGAATGACTCCTAGAGCGAATATGATTAGCGGTATGACGAACTTCAGTTTTCGTCCAATTCCAAGGCATCTACCTGCAAAATATTGGTGTTATACCTGGTGGTTTAGAAATAGGGGACAAAATTGGACAAGGTGTTAGAGCATGATAAAAGAAATTAGCAAGACCATTCTATTTGGTTCATTATACTCTAACACCTGCTCAAATTTTTTCTTCTACATCAAAATCCCCCTATATAAGCAAAAAAAAGTGTATGAAATGATTCTACCTACCAATGAATGTTTGTTCTGATCCCATTTGCCTTTTCAACCATCCCCAAAAAAGAGATCCACCTCCTCGGATTTCTTTAAAATCTGGCGCTGCAATTTCTTTGGATGCATGCTGATCACCACAATTAATTCCTTTTACGAAAAATATAAGCATGACAATAGAAATGATAATCTTCATATTATTTTTCATGTAATAAACTCATATTATTCCTGTTTTGTCGAAATATATCTGAAAATAAAAGGAATACTAAATGCATGATCATCAAAACGGTTTAGTTTCATACTAATTAGAGAATTATAAGCTGGAGAATAGTTTTTGTTCTGAATAATATGTTGTTGTCATGTTTCAACTATTTCCAATCATAAATGTAAAAACAATAAAAAGAATATCTTTTAACCATCATCTAGATTTATTTAATATTATTCGATAACTGATATTTTAACGCATCTTTCTATTCTTGTTAATCGACTGTTCCTATACAGGGTATTCCACGTAACTGGTTCATTAAAAGTTTATGATGTTCTATTATTTACTTATATTTGAAATTTTGGCACCAGTATCTGTTCGATTGGAATTATAAATGCAAAATACCTTAACCAAAATATCACTTCCGGTTGACCGGAAATGGATGTCAACTTTCTTATTTTAAATAGAATGATATAATTTTTTATTCATTTTTGGATTCTACAACTATAAATACGTAAGCTTTCATTAGCTATTCCTATAGCTACATGTTGCCGTTTTTGAGTTATTTAAGTTTCTCTTTTTTTTTAGTCATAATCATTGCATCATTGAGAAATTAATATCTCGGTTAATACCGCAAGTAGAGACTCCAAATTTGCTATTTTATGAATGTAGATATAACTATAAGAAATGGTAAGCACACTTTACATTCTAACATACAGGGTGTTCAAAACTGAGGAACAAAGTGACATACTTTCAAATGCAGAAAACTTATTTTTTTAAATAGAACACCCTGTACTTTAATTCGGAATTAGGAAGTAAATATCATCCCCTATCGCTTTATATCAGCATTCCCTATACCTATCTTTAATAGATTTTGAGATATGAACGACTTTTTGTTAAATAGACTAAGTATTCTTTTTTTAAATAGAACACCCTGTATTTTAATTCGGAATTAAGAAGTAAATATCATCCCCTATCACTTTATATCAGCATTCCCTATACCTATCTTTAATAGATTTTGAGATATGAACGACTTTTTGTTCAACAGACTAAGTAGCCCTATCTTTGCGTGTTTGTATCTGGCTCTGAATGGGATTAATGTCAAATTCATTGACTAACCAAAAGTGTTTATGTATATCATTGTAATTACACTTTCGTACAACGCAATATTAATAGAAATGACTATTCGAACAGACATTCTTGTATGGTTATTCAAAAATAATACATGAATTTGACGTGAATCCATTTCAGAGCCAGCTACAAACATTTAAAGATAGGGCTACTTAGTCTGTTTAACAAAAAGTCGCTCATATCTCAAAATCTATTAAAGATAGGTATGGGGAATGCTCATATAAAGTGATAGGGGATGATATTTACTTCCTAATTCCGAATTAAAATACACGGTGTTCTATTTAAAAAAATTGAGTTTTCTGCATTTGAAAATATGTCACTTTGTTTCTCAGTTTTGCACACCCTGTATGTTAGAATGTAAAGTGTGCTTACCGTTTCTTAGAGTTATATCTACATTCATAACATAGCAAATTTGGAGTCTCTACTTGCAGTATTAACCGAGATATTAATTTCTCAATGATGCAATGATTATGACTAAAAAAAAAAAAAAAACTTAAATAACTCAAAAACGGCAACATGTAGCTATAGGAATAGCTAATGAAAACTGACGTATTTATAGTTGTAGAATCCAAAAATGAATAAAAAAATATATCATTCTATTTAAAATAACAAAGTTGACATCCATTTCCGGTCAACCGGAAGTTCCAATCGAACAGATACTTGTGCCAAAATCTCAAATATAAGTAAATAATAGAACATCATAAACTTTTAATGAACCAGTTACGTGGAATACCTGTATAAGTGGTTATGGGCGAACAAATCTTTGATAAAATACATTGGGCAAAGAACTTTGATAGTGTAATATTAGCTATAAAAAATTAAGAGAAACTCCAAGGTAATTAAACCTACATTTAAAGAAAATGAAGCAGTTTCTTTAGTGATATTAACTTTATAAATTATGGGAATTAAAATAATTGAAAAATCCATTCCAAATCTGCACAACAACTCAACTTATTCAAAATTCTAACATTTATTAAAAACCAGAGCAATTTATTTGTTATAAAAGTAATTAGATATAAAAAAAATCTAAAACAAACATTAATGGTAATGAAAAATCCATTCGCATAATTTCTCCTAGTTTAGATTCCTTTCATATTCATATGTACAATAAACCTTTCCAATTATATGTGTTTATGTAAGTAGACCAAGCGTGTTTGCCATCTGAAATTCTACCGACATGCAGAAGCCAGAACAATGGTATTGTTATACCGGGAATATTACACAAATAATTAGATAATTGAGGATACATAACTAAAACTTTATTAAATTAAAGAAGAACGAATACTACATAGTAGGTATTTAGATCACCAAAGTACCTAATTGTAACCAATTCAATAGTTGAAATCCGGCAGTTCTGTAAAAGCAAAATGGAATTTCCAAAGTCACAGATGCACAAAAGTTTTGGGTCATATACTCTCTCTAGTGCTCTCGAAAGAGAGTTTTTTTTTATTACAACCGTTGAAGGTAATAACAATTAATAAATATAATAATAAAACAAATAATATAACAAAATTTTCTATTTTAACAACATAATTTCTTAGGAAATTGAGAAAAAATACTGCTTTGTACCCACATCAACGATCAAGAATACCTAAAAGTGGTGAATTAAACTATCAAATTCTGCTCAAGCACACATCATTGTTCTTCAACAATTTATTGTTATTCAAATTGCTCTTTTTTCTTTTATTACAAGAAATTACACTTTTCTTTTATAATTTTTTATCTACCCAAATATTTAATAAAAAGAATTAGTGTGTTAATCGTTAATCCTAGAACTAACTACAGCGCGACGCAGAATATATTTCATTCCCAAAACAAATGTGACTTCATAATTATATTGAAGAGCCCATCAAATCAAAATGTACCTCTTCTCATATATTTTTGATTTGTGTGTGTATCACATAATTATTGTTAACTGCTGTTAAAAAAGCTTTTATTTTCTGTGACATATACCTACATTTATATGTAAAATTATAAAATAACATTCTTACCCTAGCTTAAAATACTGTTGTAGCCTAAATTGAAGTCTCTTGGGTGTTGTGGGGTTAAATATTAGTGTAGACTATGGTATGTATACAGATAAATGCACTACTTCCACCTTACAGAACCATACACAATTATTATGGGTTCAACTGGTAAAATGATTCGTTATCAGTTAATTATCTTGGTCAGCCTGGCTTACCCGTTTTCAGATTAGAAAATTCTATTTTGTCTAAATTCTAGGGTCAACGACATGACAGATCTGATCTTTACGTTAGAAATGGTACTAAATTAAAGTCTGAACCTAGAAAGAAAGAAAAAATATATGGAGCAATGTAAAAAAAAATAATTAGTCTAACAAAAACGACACTAAGAGATATACGAAACAAAGTAGTAACAGAAGGAAAAGTATCGCACAGTTTCGAGGGAAAAACCAGAGTTGCGCAACGGGACTCATTATCTACAGTAGGTACCATTTAACCCAGTACTATAGAAGCAACGGAGTACCTACAAACATAAAGGATCAAGCAACTAAAGCAACAAGTAACTGCCTATGCAGACAACGTGGCACTAATAACCATAAAAAGAAGAACTAGAAAAGCACAGACGTTGAGATGGAGGATATGTAAGCAGGATACCAATACACAGACGCACCAAAACAATAATAATAATAGTGATAATATATTTCAATGTACAAAAAGCAGTAAAATAACGTGGCAAGGCAAGAAATAATAAAATATAATGATAATTGATAATTCGTAATGGGATATATGTAACAAAGTAATGAGAAGTAGAAAGAAAACGCATGTGATGTGAATATTTAAATGGTATTTTTTGAATTCGTTAAAGCCAAATATATTTGAAATTTAATTGAAAATCTCATCCATTATCATATTAGCGTCCCGAGCACAATGAAACAATAGCGCTCGCTTCAAGATGTTTGTCCTAGGGGTGGTGCAAAAGGAAGGTGTCCGAAGCTCTCGAGGCCGGCCGAAGCACCAGAAATCTAAGACGAGCCAGAAGGTCCGAAGAGTCGATCCGACGCTTCCCAAGATTCGCAGCAACAAGGCACTGGCGCGCCGCCGCCGCTCAGTCAGCAATTGAAATCCATGCTTAGTTAGTAGTTCAGATACTCTACATTCCCCTCAGGATATATTCCATCAAGCTTGAAGCTTAAGAACTTTAAAAGGTTCCGCTGAACCGGTTCGATCATATCAGCATGGAAATTATAAATGGGATACTATATAACTGAGGCGTATTCAAGCTTACTGGCCACATATGCAAAGTACAAAGACCTAATGGCAAGTATATTGCTGAAGTCTCTAGTCGTTCTGATAATAAATTCCAGCTACCTGTAGGCCGAATTCGAACACCCAGTACGTGATCCGAGAATGATAATTTTTCGTCGAAGATGACACCCTGGTCCCTACTTAATGTCTGTTTCTGTAGCAATTTATCATCAATGGAGTAGGAAGACTGTATGCAGTTTTATCGTCTCGTATAAGATACGAAACAGCACTTTGAGGTATTAAGTGTCAGTTTGTTCTCCACACACCAAGAATAATTCTTATCTAAGTTTGACTGCAGGCATCCAACATCTCGTCAATGATTCTGCGGAAGATCATCAGGTCATCAGCGTAAGCCAATACAGCACAGTCCAGGACAAATTCGAGCAGTCTTCCAACACTGAGGGAAAGTAGATGTTCGTAATGGCAAGTTAAAAATGAGACACACTGATCTACCAAATATGCATGCACAGTCTCTAACCAAATACGATGGGACAGCATCATCACCAGTAATGGACTTGTTCTTTAAGTTTCGGATGCATTTATAAACTTCATAGTGTGGTGTTGCGGTATCAAGGGCTATCTATGGATTATTAGACGCCGTATCAGGCAAGTGGTCAAAATTAGCTCTCGGCAAGTACACTCCGGCAAAAGACGAAGCGAAGGCGCTTATGATATCCTGCGGATTAGCATGCTTGCGATTATCCGCCTGCATGGCACCCAGAATCCTAAATATACCTGTTTTCGAACGTGCAAAGTCCCAGAGAAGAAGAGGGTCACCAACCATCTCTTTCTGCACATGATTGACGTACTAACGGTAAGCTTGAGATATTTCGATTTTGACAGATTTTCTTATTTTTTAAAATTCGGATTTGTAAAATCTACTGTGAGTTAACTTCCATTTACCAAGGTAATATTGTTTTAGTACAGGCGTTTCTTGATTGATTTTGTGAACCAAGGATGATAAATTTTCATTGCAGGAGTGCTGTGTTTAGGAACTGATTCTTCAAAAACAGAGTATAAAGTTGTATAAAGCTATTTTACACTTTCATCCACACCAGTGTATTCATAAAGAAACGACCAATCTACCGCAAGAAGCGTCGTGTACAGCCTTCTGAAGTCAGCCTTTCTGAAGTTGTACCTCGTATTGCTATTTATAGGAAAAGTTGACAAATATTCTCTGCAGCTCAGCCTCACGTCAAACCATCACGCAGGATGATGATCATCTTCAAACGCAAGAAGGGTCAGAATCACGCTCAACGCCGATGGGGTAGTCGAAGTTAGTGAGAACTAGATCGAGGGTTCTATCGTTGGCATTTGTTATATGGTTAACTTGTTTTAGATTTAAAACAGCCATAAAGGAGATAAGATACATTAAAGTCACCTACAAGAACAACAGTTTTGTTTGCTTGAAGTTCCTCTAACATTTCTAACAGCAGATCAAGATCATATGTAGCAAAATTGGGCGGAATGTAAATAAGAGCATCGGTGAGTGGAATTGCCAACTTAAAATTAGTCGTATCAACACATCATATATTATATCCTGCCGAACTCCAATAAGAACTCTCCCGCCTAACGATTTGCCAGTTGGGCAAGGATCTCTATCACATCGCACAACATTATATGTTGAGGATAAAAGTTAATTGTTGTGTATGGAATCACATAACTAAAGTTGGGCAAATTTTCCGGCGCGGCAGGTAGGTATTCAGAATGTGCGCTCCAACTCATGTACTTCAATAAAGCAGATGAACCGTAGAGTTGCAAGCCAGTATCCAGCAGATCTTTATATAGGATGAACGGATAATTATCAAATATGACGGACGTGCGGAAGAGAAAAAGGAGACCATCGCTTGACGCAGTGCGAACGTTGATTAATGAATTTCTCCATTTATATTATGATGGTGCTAAGATATATTGTAAAGTTTGCGATAAATCGTTGATGTGCTTTATTTATATTACATTATTTGAGGCCCGCTTCGCAATATGTATCTGCTCCGCCGGACAATTGCCCAACTCTACATATAACCAGGTTTCTGTTAGAGGAATAAAGTTGTATGGCGACGAAAGCTGGACTCGTATAGAGCTCTCGTTTTGTTACGTAGAATAATACAGAAAGAAAGAGAAAGAGATAAACCAAAGAAGGAATGGTTAGATGTAGTGACAGCAGACGGGACTTTTTCCATTGCCCCTAAGTACAAAAATATTTTTTTTTGAGAATGGTGGTTTAAGACTAAGTCTTCCACTTCAAGCACATTTTTCTTCACAACATATGCACGCTTTTTCTTGTTTATCGCATCCAGTAAGTTAAGTACACGTATAAATGGTAAAGCAAACTGTATTTTTTCACAGACGACTTAAAAATTTCCTTTAATCTTTCCACCTCCTTCCGCTTTTCCTCATATAGTTAAAGAAACAGCTTCACAATAAAAATTGTTTCAATTCTGGAAAAGTAATGAGCGCGTAAAATGTTTTTAAGGAATTGACCTAAACATATGTATACTAACAGCTTTGGGTACGGATTATACTAAGCTTTTTTGTGTTCCAAAAGATAACAAAATGAAAATCAATAAAGGAAAGCTTCTAGTTAAATTTGATATCATTTGCCTCCATCGGAATAAATTTGAAACAATTATATTCTATCTTATCTTTTTGACAGTGATTAATCATATTTCTGCAGCCACCTATACTCTTCCAAGAACAAAAAATGACGTACACAATCTAATAAAACAGAAAAGCTGAATTTGCTATGTATAATACATAAAACAGACAAAAGTTATCTAGTTCTTGTAAGTATGCCACAAACTACTTCTTCTTTTCCAATTATTAGCGAAATGCTGAATTCCAAAATTGAGACTTTAGAAGAATTACTTAAAAAATATTTTTTAGCGATTTATAAATTATGCTTCCTCATGCAGCAGGTATTTCTGTACTTATTTATTATTGAATTCAATGTAAACAGTTTCCCACTATAATTTTTATTAAAGCAATCGTTTTTTTTAAGATATATTGATAAAGACTTAGAAGCAGAAGATTCAAAAGACGAACAAATTTCGTCACTTCGCTGCAAATTCAGTAGAGAAGAACTGATAAACAGCATCATTCATCTTGAAAAGTACCATTTTTCAACGTATAATGGTACTGCTTAATTTAAGGAAGAAGATTTACAAAAGAAAGAAGTTATTATAAGAATTTCGGTTGAACAAATAAAAGCATTTCACTAAACTGGAATCGTTTGAAATTCCTTTATTTATCTAATATAATCTTGATAATCTACATTATCAAATAAGGGATGAAAAGTGTTTAACGATATAAAAAAAACCAAATGTTGAAATCGAAAGAATAGTTTTGAAGAAATTGAGGGTAAAATGGTAAAAGATATTCGTCTTCTTTGATTCCAAAATCGGCTTAAGCCTTAATAACACCACGTGTCGCATTATTAAATCACACAAAATTGATGTCTGCAGGTACTAAAGTAATACAGCAGGGAAGGAAATATTATTGTCTTTACAGATTAAATCTACGTACCTAATTAATATAATTCCCATATTACCACGAAACCACTGCGATACGTCCGGATAACCATAATTTATTAAAGACACCTATTAGAAATAACAACCGTATACCTTTCGTGAAAAGGATTACTGCACAATGAAAGAATTGTGGCACGTTACCTAAGTAGTACACCTCTCTCAGACTGACTCCGAAAAGAGAAATTACGAAGATGTCGGCCGATTAAACACGAACTTGAATTTGGCGGGTGTCAGACCACGCAAACCGCACTTTCTCCTCACATACGTATATTAAATTTTACTATAATGCATCCAGTATCACGTAATCAACATATATTAATAATGAAATCCTTGCTTTCTTTAATAAAGATTCATCATGTACATATGTATAATATTTCCTTGAATGCCAAAGCGAACGTGACTTGCTCATGCTCCATTTCACTTGAACTAGAAAAACGTTACCTGCTCAATAAACTTAATGATAGCAGAAGTTTTATTATTTGTCATTTTATATAAAATTCTTCAAAACTGCCCTGCTCAAATTTTGTTTTCAGATTTTTTTCAATGTCGTGGGATTAAAATAAAATGTAGGGAGGCCAAAGTTTATGCAACAGTTGTGTAGTCATAGGAGTTTATTCAAATTATATCGGTGTCTGCCAATCTATCTGCTTTGCTATAGTAATTATGTTGAATAGATTTGAGGAAATAAATACTAGATTTGGTTGTTGTCTAGTTCAAGTTGAGAAGAAAGTATTACTTTTATGGACATTGTATACCCAACAATGCCAAGTCTGTTTAAGTCAGGGAGAAACTATAATACCGCACGACCCATGGGGAAGCCAAAGTTAGAAAGGGTCCAAATTTTCTTGATTGTTGTTGATTTTTACCAAAAAATTTGGTCCGTTTTTTATTATGAATATAACTTTATAAAAAGGGCAATGTTCAGTGGTGCCACTGGGTAAAATTTATTTGTAATAGAATTTTGTTAAAAAGACAGTAGGTTCCTAAAAAAGGTAATAGATTGGCCTAAGAAGCGAACTAACTGCAACTGAAATAAGAGAACATTTCTTAGGTTTTTCGAAATTCATGATCATTCAGCATTCTGATTTATATAACAAAACATTCAGTTTTCTGAAGAAAAAAAAACAACATAACATTAAGCAAATGTAGAGGACAATAATATGATGGATCATACAATGAAATCCAGGCTCTTGTTAAATATGATGAATCTAATGCTGTGTACATTCTTTGCGTATCTGATAATTTAAATTTAATTATTCATGGCGCTGCCAAAGGTGGTAACGATGTTTCTGAATTCTTTGCAACTGTAGAAAATATTTATACATTTTTTGGTAATAATATTAAGAGGTGGAACATTACCGAAATTCTTCAGGAGAGTCACAAAAACACATGAGAAAGACTTAATCGCACACAATATAGAAATATGAGTTTTTTTTCAAAAAATGTAGTCGTTCATGTAGCACCTCTTTTTTTGGAAACGACAAAAAGTACTAAAAATTTGAACACATTTTGACAAATTGTCAAATCTTTTCCGGGTAAATTTGTTTATGAAGGTTTTAGATGTTGTCCTAACCCGACTCCGTAGTTTAGTTTTGTTACGTCTCCATATTTAGATTTAAGTTCCTTCAGTTCTAAGAAGTTAATAGTGAAGACATCTTTCCCTTTTTCGATTCTTTCTTTATTCTGTCAGACACCCTCTTCATTTGTAATTTACGACCACTAGAGTTCCTTTGTACACCACACGCAATCACGTTTGTAACCCCACCAAGGGAAAATGGTCAGTATATCAAGGGACTACTAGTTCAAAACCATATTGTAATAAGCAGTTCTGCTGCAACATTTCAAACGACGAATACATTTGTAAATATCTTACTATCTAAATATATGAAATTACAAAAAAAAAGGGTTTTGTGTGTGTTGTTATTTAAATACATCAACGTAGAAGTGACAAATCCAGCACCAACGCATTCACAAAATTCTACAGATGTTATTAATCAAATCTAGAAAATGGTTCAAAGGGATAAATGACAAAACAAATTCATTTTTGTTTCTGCTCCCTGCAGAAGTAATAGAATTAAGTGAGACAGAAATTTGAAATCCGCTCAAACGCTCCAATTAAATTATCCGGATAATTTAACAAATATTTTTTCTGTGTGGTGGAAGAAATTGTTACAACTTTAAATATAAAAAAAAATTGTGGAGCTATTGATAGCTAAATGTCTCAAGTTTTTCAAATGATACCGCTGTGTTTTTATAAGTTACCGTGGCTACGCCGGAAAGATTTTTCTACAAATTAAAAATAATAAAAAAATATTATATAATAAATTCTACTGGAGAAGAACGACTACACAATTTAGCAATACCAGCAAAAATTGCTAATGACATGGAATAATTTTGCAGATTTTTAAATATCGAAGAAAAGATTTTTTTTATTTTGAAAGAAAGAAAATATTAATAAATAGTTTAACGTTTATTTTCTGTTCAAACAACATGTCGGAATGCTGCAGCTTTCACAGCCGCCCGAACAGTATTAGACTTTTATCGGAAAAACCACAATAATAGATCAATAAATAAGCAATACGTCGTGTGTACTTCGTATTTGTAATACTGCTTTACTGGATATTCTTGTATATCTTGTTGTACCGAAGCATAGATTAACAATATATGAACAAGGAGAATATTATAAATCCATAATTGCATATATTTCCTTAGCCAATGGAATAAAATGCATCACCGATAACAGAAGACTTTTTTTAACTTTTTTGTTATTTTTCTTTGTGAATATGACATATGACATACAAATACGAACAAAACAAAAATACTATATACTATACTAATTTTTCTTTTATTTTATACACTATTCTGCTTATTTTCATTTTTAAATTAAATGTTTGTTTTCTTTCCGTGGTTGTTGCACGCACAGATCATTTTTATCCACCTTTTTTAATTTATAGCTTTGTGTTTTAGCAGTCAGGTTTTGACGGTACCGCTTTATACAAGTAAGTACCACATCCCCGTAGACACATAAGAAATAAAATGAACATTATTAACATCAACAACATTAAAAAGGTATACACCTATAGAACCATCACAAACAAACAACGATACTAAAAATTAATCGCGTTAATAATAGGCGTTAAAACAAAGCCAGTTTCTTTCTTAATTTATTCATTAGCACGGAAAAACCGTTACGTTAGTGACTTCAAGTACAAATTATATACTGTTGAACGAGTAGTTCCGCATTCTACTGATGTATAAGTAACAACCCATTTATAATAATCTACAGTAAAAATGTCCCTATGTAGATTGGTACCTTATTACTAATAGAAATTAACACTTTAGCTAGTGCCAAATCCAAAATATGTATAAATGTACCAATCGAACTAGATTCTAGACATATCTCGTTTGCAGAAATCATCAAGGATAAAATACACTAAAGTTAATATGCCATCACTTTGCCGTTTAAATGCAGATAGAAACAGCAATTTCAGTATACATAGTTTATTATTTGCAATTTGTATGTAAATATAACTTGATGAATTTCTTGGTACACTGATAGAAGTGAAATATGCTTCATTCATTACCAATACAGAACCACTCTTGTCAGTAAGTATTACGTGCAGTTATTATAGCACTGGTGCTTTAATGAAAACGAATTCAGACGATTAGATGCTTTTATAATCCTATTAAAGGCACTAGTAACAAAAAGAAAAAGGTGTTACTAAAACTTTACTAAACAAATATCTTTAACTAGTTAGATTAAGGTTGGGGTTGCCTACGGAACTGTTTCACCACGTTGTTATCTTCTATTTCTTAGAAGACGTTCTCTAAATTTGCTCCCTTAATTCAACGTGTCATTTTTGAGATCGATTTTTTTGTGTAGCTGCTAGCCGTGAAGTTCTCCACGCCCATTACTAGAAACATTGTCCTCGCCGGGCTATCACATTGGTACAGCACATGAACTGGTGTTTCTTCCTCATCTTGGCAGTATCTGCAGGTTGCATCATCTGCCAGGTCTATGTTCAGTCTAGAGTGACCAGTCAGCAGATCTACAATCATTTGGATAGTCTTCCTACCTTCATTCAGTAGATCCTTAGTACATTTAGGCCTCCGTTCCTTTAGAATTTTTTGCCTGTCTCCATCCCAGTGGCTTTTGTCACCACTCTTCGGACAGTTTACGTATCCATTCATTGATGGCTTCTTTAATTTGCGATTTAGTAGTGCCGAGAGAAGGGCCAGTTCCAACGAATTTTGTCTGGCCAGCTCGTCCGTCTCCCCATTTCTTCTCGCGCCCGAGTGGCTAAAAACGCAGGCCAGTGTTAACTCCCTTTGGGTGCCCACCTTATTTAAGTCGCTTACACAGTCCCAAATCAATTTAGAGTCCACAGTTACGAAACTAATCGCTTCGGGTGTGAACGGTGTAGACTGTGTCTTTGCTTAAGGTTACCCAAAGAGCCTTTTTGAGTTTCTTTGCGTATATTCCAGCTACGACGCCGCACTATGGGAGAAATCGGACTTGTAGGCGGCCAAAAATACTTTCCGTATAAGTTAGAGATTATAAATCACTTTCTACGCATATCACACAGTTCTCATATTTAATAATTCGATTAGTTACTGGTATTTTTATTTTTTTCCATATATACATATGTATATGGATTTGAAATATCGAAATGTGGACGTTTCAAGATTTCATTAAATTTTAGAAAATGAATATATAAATAAACGATGATATACGTATAATAAATAAAGAAGTTAATATATTAATTATAATCCCCATACTTGAGTAAAGAAACGCATATATTACTTTAATGTAGTTTTACTTCAGAAAAATAAAGTGTGTATGATATTATTCTGATAAATCGCTTCCATCATTATCGCTGTCGTCATCAGTTTCATTTGTTGCAAGCAATTTTAGAGCTTCTGATGAGAACTCTTGGGTTAAAATGTTCGGCAGCACGCTCTTTCAAGATATTTTTGGATCAGATGTTATTAATAACATGTGTATTAAATCAGTATTAGTGTTCAAGTATAAGGTACAATATCTCCCTTTTCTGACTGCGTTTTAATCATTTTCCGCATTTCTACAGCACGTGTTGGAGTTTCTGTTGCCATTGCCATTAAGTCTGCTGCAGCGTGCTTATCAGTACTATGAAGTATCGATTTTGCAGTAAATAATATTTCTTCTGTTGTTTTCTCAGATTTTAGTTTTTGCACACGTCAACGTTTCGTGTGTTCACTGGAAATGTCAAAATGTAGAGTCGGTCGTCCTTAGAACGAGATGTAGATGGCTGCGGAGTGTCTTCTCTAGTCGTTACTAATTTTGCCGGTATATCTACAATGAATTTTCGTTCCAACCAACTTTTATTTTTGCTAATGAAGGCAGCAGCTGTTTTTTTTTATGCTCTCCACTTTTTAGATTGTACTATAATAACCATTTAATGTATATTTTTTTAAGGAATTATGGAACTCTTTATTATCTGAATCCTACTGATCACCAATGTTCGTACGTATAAAATTAAAAAGTAGGTATATCTTGGGATTCACTGCTTGACATATTCAACATACCGGGTGTCCAGCCTAAGATGCAACGGTCCATAGCCGATTTATTATTGTTTTTTTTGGAAAAATGTTTCAAATAAATGTTGCCTCGAATCATATTTTACACATTTTAAAATTAGTTTCAGTAATGGCGGACTTCCGGTTGCACCGGAAGTAAATACTAACTTTATTATCATAAATGGAACACCCTGTATATTATTGTACTTTTGGTTCCTTATTGAATTTAAATAACAATTCGTTAGGCATACATTGGCGTTAAGTTGTACCGTTTCCGAATTACATGACGTTTTTCGAAAAAAATTCCGGTGGTCCTATTGTGTTATGTTGGCTACTTTCTAAGCATGCCAGTATTACTGCAGCCAGTCATCATGAAAACTGAAAATCGCGAATATCTCCAAAACCTTTGGAGATAGACAAAATGACACTCGTATAAAATCGAAAGAAAATTAAATTTTACATCCATTTATGTAAAATTTGCTATACCATTCAATTTAAAAAATTCAAGTTATCCATGATTTTAGATTTCGAAAATTGCAGAGCCCTATTTAATAATTCTGTAATTTAAACGCAACAATTTTAAAATAAAAGACGTGTACTGTTTCATGATTAAGCGAAAATTGAAAACCGAATCTTTCTAATTTTTGTATTTCCGGAGATATTTCCAAACACCGCAGACATTGCAAATGTCATTTTTTTTTCGAAAAACGTCATGTAATTCCGTAACGGTACAACTTAGCACCAATGTATGCCTAACAAATTGTTACTTAAATTTAACAAGAAATCCAAAAGTACAACAATATACAGGGTGTTCCATTTAAAATAATAAAGTTAGTATCTACTTCCGGTACAACCGGAAGTCCGCCATTACTGAAACTAATTTTAAAATGTGTAGAATATGATTCGAGGTAACATTTATTTGAAACATTTTTCCAAAAAAACAATAATAAATCGGCTATGGGCCGTTGCATCTTAGGCTGGACACCCGGTATGTGATTTGTTTGATAAAACAATATACAAATCATAATCCTTTAATGTCAAATGTTGAGATCTTAAACCTATAACATTCATAATATTACGTTAGGCAGTTTTTGGCAGCTAAAAATTTGGTATTAAGTAGATAATTTCTTGTATAAGAGATATGTAGTAGCCACAAACCTCTAAGAGACTAAATTTTTCGTACATTTTTGATATATAGAAAAAAATACGGTCTTTTCATTTAAACGGTTGCAACATGCAAATTAATAACTATTTCAAATATCTAATGATATAAATATTATATACTTACCGAATATTAACTGATATAAAAATATCACTAGATGATATTTGCACACAGGTATATCATACATTGAAAGTCTATTTTGTGATATTGTTTATGTTAGTCATGCAATCTTTTACAAACATATGTGTGTATATTTCAAGCCCAAAAAAAGGGAAAAAAATTAACAGTCTGTATATTAGCTTGAGTTCACTCTTACTGGAGTGATTGACTACTGCGATTGATTACCAGTCCTTCTTATCTGGTATTATAACCTGATATTTCTTATCTGGGTTGAATTTTTATACCATGGCATCACATGGCATCCCCAAAAGGGGTGCCTATTTAAGTTTATCTAATAGCTTTTAATAGTCAGCGCTGTGCGATTTACTTATCGGCGCTTGACTATGCATAAGTCTGTAGGTGCTGTAGACCTGGCAGTGTTTTATATGCCGCATCATTCTAAATAGTATAATCACTTTTAATTTTCCCATCGTCGGTCATCGTTAAGTAAGGTTGCATTGTATCATGTTTCGCTTTCATAAATACCCAAATAAAATATAGGGGATATTTAACATACTTAAGATAAATAAAAGCTAATTTGAAGTTCTTAGAAAGACGATAATGCACGTCCAAGGTGTTCAACCGAACAATATAATTTATCAGATCTTGTAGTATTAAAATAAAAGGTTAAATTTGTTGGTATATATTTGCAAACTATACTGAATTTTGTATTCATTAACGTATTTTCGCTATTTCTTTTGCAGTAATGATTTTCAAAAATGCACAATTTAAGATATGTATATTCAGAATATTGAATATTTCGGCTTATACGTTTGTGTATTCACACAATTAACAATTGTAGAAACTGATGAGTGATCTTACGTCTTTTTTTGCGTTGGTGTGATTAAAAGAATCAGAATTAACCTCAGTTAGGCTATGTCTTGTCAAATATTACAGACAAAGCCTAGGAGAGGCTATTTCTTTCTTCTTTCGAAGCAATCCCACAATGCTCTCCTCCTTGGTGGAATAAGATTTACAACAAACCCAACCATATTAACATTGAACGATCTCTCAGTCACGTGTTTGTCAATCGTAAAGACGGCAGAAGAAACAATATTTTCATTACTTTAACAATATAGCGACCCATATAATATAAATTGATTGGAATATTCGACTCTTGCCAATATAAAATTTAAATTGAATTAGCCCCATTCGATCATATAGTTTGAAGTTTGAATATCTAATGAAAGCAGATGAAGTTCGAATACGCTATTGGCGAAAAGCGTTAAATAAAATGTTTGCCTTATATGGTCAAGTTATAATTGTTGTGCAGATTTATTTATAAAGAAACATAAAATGTGCGCGACATAAATGATATGAAAAATTATTAAAATAAGATCAATATACAAAGAAAATATTAACTTAGATAAGAGACAAATGGGTTTAAAAATAACAAAAATGAACGATAAAAAAAATATCCAGAAATACGTATGAATGCAATGGAAGCGTCTTTGAACGCGTTGGAAATAAATCCGCTAATCCTTCTCTGTACTCATGCAAGTCGAAGCGATTGACCTTGACATTAAAATTGCATGAAAAGATGTGTGTTTCTGTACCGAGGCTATTAATCGCAATTACGTACATGATTGAAAAATGTTGTGTAAATTTCGATAGTATGTTTCTTTAAACATTCTTATATTCCATTTTGTTATCAAATCGCTTTATTACTTTAGATTTACTGAAAAAATCTCTTTCAAACTGCACAGTTCAAATATTATTCCTTAAGAAATTCCTTAGAAAAAAAAAACTTGTACAGACTTGTTTCACAAAATACATGCATCATCAGATAAGTATATGTATAGGTAGGTTGGTACACTTATTAATAGAATAATTACGTGATTATTACTTAAACGCATCTATTGCAGGTGCATTGCAAATACAGCACATGACTTTTATATATGTACACAAATCATTCAGTTCTCGAAAATTTTTGTACTTGCTAAAAAGTTTGGCGTCGTCAAAAACGAAACCTGTAAATTTGTAAAAATATGTTTTCTGCAATAAAGTGTGTAAGCTAAACCTAAAATATCAATCGTTTGCCTGATTTAAGCTTTTTTATTTTATTTATTTGCCACTATGATAAATATGATAATTGAAATATTTTATTATAATTTCAAATTTAGATTTTGCATATTATATATAAAAAAATTATATAATTTTCTTTTTATGTTTGAAAGTTGTTCTAATAATAATATAAATAATTTATTGTCACAGGTTATGTATATCCTATCCTACTGCTATGATTTATAACGTAGAAAGATGCAAAATAAAAAATGCATCAAAGGTGGAAGATAATCCTCCAATTGTATTGTATTGTCCTTTATTCATTATATAGCGGAGCTACATTTGAATAAATGTTTCAAATGTTATTCCTATACTCTGCAACGGAGATTTTCTCATACAAAAATCACTGGTACTGAGGCTAGGACGCTAACATTTAGATTAAACCAGCCAACAATAGTAATAACGCATAAGTAATATCTCAAATTTGGGTGTCCAGTAACTATACGTCCCACACCAAAACATTCTATTGGTCTCTATCACATTTTTTAAATCATAATGTGAAATATGTGCTTAGTAAATGTTTATTTAAGAGGGTGTTACAAGTTCAACCCTAAGATAACGGTAATTATGCGTATCAACTCTTGGATGATGTATATTTTTTACCAAGAACAAGATCTAAAAAAGTACTTATTTATGAGCTTTGAATTTTATCTTTTGTTCACATTTTTAACGGGGGACATTTTAAACAATTGCAAGAAGTGCTTTTGCCTCTGTTTTGGATCTTCTTTTTGTCAAAAACAATCGTTGTTGACTTCAGTTGATTTTTGACATATGTCTGAAGTATTAATTTAATTAATGATAGAAAAAAAGGTATCATGTGTAGCTTCCTTAACTGTATTTGATAGTAATGACATTTGACCAATTGACGCAATATCAAAATGTTGCATTTGTTTATTGTACGCATTTAAAATACTGTCAAGTACCATTCCAAGCAGACAGCTTACAAATTTTAACTGCGCGGTATCGCTGTGTTTTGTGAGTTTATTCTAGCCACGGCCTGCTTGATAATTTACTTTGATACTTTGCAGTAAACTCTTAAAGTCATCAAGCGGGTCGTGATTTTAGTCAGTCTCTCTTGTCAAAACAGGCTGTGACAGTCATTTAACAGTTTTTGATTAGTACAATTTATGAACGCGCATTAATAGGTAGCATATAGGCAAATAATAGGTAGTATCAAGGCAAATGCCAACTTGACATCTATAGTAAATTTTTAATGCGCGCTCGCGATTATCGTTTTTCCTGAGTTGGTTCTAGCCAATAGCAAGTCAATAAGTAGGTCAGGAATTTTTGCTCCATAAGATCAAAGGTATCGATGCTATTTTGTCCTATTTGTTCATATGTTCTTTATGCCTTGCATAATCTTTTCTGCGCATTAACTTCTGCACAATTTCAACGAACATATAAATAACAAATTTTAACTGCGCGTAATCTGGTGGAATCGCCACTTTTTCTAAGTTCGTTCTAGACAATAGGAAGTCAAGTTCGGCTCCCTGTCAAAACAATTCTTGACAGTCGTTTGATGGTTTTCGAGGTTTTAGTAACCTATGAACGCACATTCAAGCAAGCAAATTGAAAGAAACATGTCAAAAGCCTGTATGACACGATCAAAGTACCTAAATTTTTGGTGTCAAAGTGGTTCAAATTCACTTCAAAGTCGTCGTGTAAATGGCAACTTTGATAGACTTTGATGACGTCACATAAAATTTTACTTTGACATAAAAAATTGTTGCAACAAATTTTATGTCAAAGCCGGTCAAAGTTGTGGTGTGCGCGTGCATTGCAGCCAATACAAATTATTTTGTAAAAGGTTTAAATTTAATTAAAATAGAATAATTAAGACTAGCTGTGTCTGTAATTGATACAAACACTTCGCTACCCTGCAACTCCTTCTCCAAAACCATCTTAACTCTTAACCTCAAACTCAAAAATAAACAATCGTGAAGCTAGTATATTAGGGCCCCTGAATTATCTCTTTAAATCTTTGGCTGTCAAAGTTAAACTTTGTAATGTAACTTTGGTAACAAAGTTTCGGCATTTCTTAAGAAACTTTGATACACTTTGATCGTATCATACAGGCTAAATAGCACCCAAATTTTGAATGTGCGCGCACAATTGCCATCTTTTTTGAGTTTGTCTTAGCCAATAGCCGTGAATAAACGGACTAAAGATCACGAATTCTTGCCCAAAGATGAGACCAAAGATGCCGATCCTGTTTGTTCGTATTTTTTGAGATTTTCGTTGAGAATGTATCATCTTAAACTGAAATCACCAAATCTCAACTTCTTAAAAGTTAACATTTATTTTCGTATATCGTATTTATATATTGATTTTAGTAGTAAAATTAAAAGCTGTATTTTTGCTCATTAATAGCACAATTAAATACACATTTTAAACTACTGGAAAATATTGCCCGTAGGTATATTGTTATATGTTTAAGTTAGTTCGAAAGCATTGATTTGATTCATATGGTGTAAAGTTATGGCACGTGTCCAAAGTTTAAATAAAACTATAATAAGTGTATGTAAAGAAAAACAATAAATTGAAAATGACTGTCGATTACACCGAAGAGAATAAAAAATAAATGACAGAACAACTTTACACGTGATCCGTGTTTAATGAGTTATGAATACATTACACTACTTTCTTGACACTCTGTATTATATAGATATAGTTTTTTTTTTAATTCTAAAAAATAAATACTTAATAATCCTTTATGTTGGGGTGTAATAATCAAATAGGTAAATAGGTTAAATAAATGCTAAAAAAATAAACCACCGCCTCAGATAACTGTCATTCCGTTCTCACCCGCGACACTTGCAAGAGAAAGAGCACACGACACGTCAACAGAACAAACTTAACTTTGAATTAATTCCAGGTAAACCAGTGAACAATGAAGGAAAAAAAAATAGGAGTGTTATTTTTAATATAACGACCGCACCGACAAAGTTCACACTGACTACATATGAGGGAATTCAAGTCCTATATTTATTAATGTTGTTATGGTGTACGGACCTGACGTGTGTGGGGGATAAGGAAAATATCTTTCGAAATGCGGTGGCGACAGTCTTGTGAGGCCTGAGAGCTGCCGTTTGTGTCGACCGCGTTGTCGGTCTTTTGCGGTGTGTACGGATCTGTGCAGTTATATCGTGGCCGAACTGACCTTGCTTCAGAAGCACACTTTAACACGGGGCGTCCGGTAAAAGAGCCGCCGGCATTCCGAGAACGACGCCACGGCGTCAAGAATGCAGCGAGTGAAGGTGTCTGCCATCGTAGCGATGGATGAACGGCTATTTTTAGAGGTTGTAGAGTTGTAGTGCAGGAAACTTAGAGAATCATCGCGCACCTCTGCGAGAAACGATTACATTTTTTGAATAATTCATATGAATTAGCTTGAGCGACGGGAATGCAAGCTAATAATAAAAAAAAAACATCAAGGCTCAGGTTTATAACAACGTGCATTCTTTTTACAAACACACGAGGTATGGATGCACACTCCTGAACCGAATGAAAATTTTGAATTAATTCCGAACAAATGTTTCGAGAACGTTTGCATTCTCATTCCTAGCTGGAAAAATATTTGGAAATACTTCGATTTAATGTCTATTAACATACCGAGAACGTTAAGAAAGATTATAGATTTTTTTTGGGGGCGCCGTCTGACCTGAAGTCTCCGGAAATACTGCAGCCTCTTTGCTTTTTGTGTTTGGTTCCCCATTTCCAGTGGCGGCCCGTGAGTTATGAAAGAGGGTGGGCACAAAATAAGAAGTTGCCTATTTTTTGTACATAAAATCCATTCTCCTATTTTTCATGCTGGAAAAGACGTCTTTGACTTTGTTGTAAAAATGCGTTCAGTCGATCTTCTGACATTGTGTTTCTCAGAAAAGTCTTAATGCGTTGTAACGTTATTAAAAAGTATGTTTATGTTTTTTATACATTTGCTTTCTAATAAAAATCAAATATGACAGACTAAAAACATTAATTAATAAATAACCAAGAACCACTTAAATACTACTACTTATTTTCACCGATTTATTTATTTCCCCCGTTGGTTTACTTTGCTCGTAACTTTGCTTCGACTTTTCTATAGCGCTCTCCAATACAAACTGACTTGGCTTAGATTCATACAAGACTGCTAGCCTTTTACATCGAGATTTTGCTGTTGACATTTTTTTGCTTGCCTTAGGAGATTTTTGTTTTGCCGATATTCAAATCATAGATTTATTTAGTATCAGTGGAGGCTCGTGAGTTATGAAAGAGGGCGGGCACAAAATAAGAACTTGCCTATTTTCTGAATATAAAATCCATTCTCCTATGTTCATAAATGCGTTCAATCGATCTTCTGACATTGTGCTTCTCAGAAAAGTCTTAATGCGTTTGAGGGTGGAAAAACATCGTTCACATTCTGCTGTCGACATGGGGATTGTACAAATAATATCCAACAGTTTATATGTTTCCGTCGAAACTTTTTTTAAGTTGTTGTGTGTTATGAACACTAAAAGTGGCAAAACACCTCCTACAAAAGTTCACTTTTCAATTTTACCCTGTCCAACATCAAGGTCCGTATACTTATGTATACGGTAACTTTATGGTTACCTCGTAAGTTGTAGGTGAGGCCCGGGGAAAGGAGAGGGTGGATACACGATGACGTTGTGATGACGCGTCTCGCGATCATTCTCGTGTTTGTTTACATTAAAAGGTTAATATTGGAGTATTCTGTTATAATAAAAAGAACTTGAAAGTATATTGCAAGACACGTTCTTGTTGACAAACCATTAATTGAAAAATTTTCTAAATTAAGATTTTTTTTAAAAAAATAAATATTTATACTTAAAAGAAAAAAAATCACTGAAAGGAGGGAAGTTAAATCGGAAGGACGCATATTTGCCAAGAAAAAAAAATTTATATAATATTTTTTACTTGATTTACTTAGATTTACTATTACATAATAACAAGAAATTCGTTTTTTATTATAAAAAATAATATAAATCGCCATTGATTTTTACATATGTGCACCACTTTATTTATTAAAAAGAGCATACATGATGACGCGTTCGCGCTCTTTCTCTTGATTGGCTGAAAAGTTACGAGGTAACCTTGTATATACGGACTTTGATCCAACATAGGATAAAATTTCACATTTTTTTATACACATAAATAACCGACGCAAAATATGACGATTTTTTTCCACATCTTCGCTGTACTTAATTTTATGTCGCAAATAAGCACTGGCTAACTATTCACGTATGTCCACTTTGCCTAGAACATTAAAATCCACGCATGCATTCATGCGAGAAACGGAATTTTCGTGTTTCTTTGCCCTCTCTGGGATATGTTTTAAATCATTTAACCCTTGTTTATTCCACGCACTGACCTCTTTCTTAAAAATTAAGCAGATGAAACAAAATAGTTTATTTGTTAATGAACATCCGCACATCCACTCATATTTTTATTAAATATTCTATTGTAAGTTCGAGTTTTACTTGTCGGAAGTGTAGTTTATTTGAAGATCAGGAATAGACCTTCCTTTCTCCTTAATTAAAGGTTTTTCCTCAAATGGGAGCGGTTTTTTTTTTTTAAGATTTTGCATTCAATTAACTTCTATCATTAATAATAAACGTCACTTTTGAAATCACACATGTGTGGTATGCGTTGAAAACGATGCAGTCGCAACGAATGCAAGACGTTAACTGGGGACACGGCATTGCGTGCCCCAAAGCGACCGTATAAGCGCATATGGCGAAGATAAACGGAGCCGTCCGATTCATACTCCAAATAGGTACATCGGAAAGAGTGCCCCGGAACATAGTTCGCTTAGTTCCACTTCGAATTTTCTGTTAAATAGATATGTCACAATCATGTGGTCTGATCTCAATTCCAAAAGGTTACCTTCCACATTATGCACAATATTATTACGTCCCAAGCCTGCATATCTTGGTAGTTTTTACAATCTGAGATGGTCCATTCTACCCTCCTCCATTATCACCAGGTGGAGAAGCTCTCTTCTCCACCTGATGATAATGGAGGAGGTCTAATAGGCATTTCATTGCTGTTGCAGGAGTTGTCCTAATTGCGCCTATCTTGCTAAGTTCAGTTATAGCACCTTGTTGTTACCATATCAGAGATACATACGAGCATCATCATAGATCTGACCACTGTGCGTATGTTTCAATGAGCTCTTCTAGCCAATATAACTGTTGTCTCCGCCCTAGTTTTAATTCTCTGAAGCTGTCGATGCCAGATGAGCTTCGAGTCAAGAATGACGCTAAGATATTTCATTTCCTCTGACAGTTTTATCACCTTCAGACTCTTCCTGCACCTGCGCAGGACAATATCGACTCTTTAGGTTGTATTCTGAATATGTGAATTCCGTGTAAGATCAAACTCCCAAGGTTTCTCGCCTTTTTGACATATGGATGTTCAAACCTAACGCAATTCGTTCAGTTTTTCATGGACAAGAAGAATTAGAAATACTGATTCCACATTATCGCTTAATGAACTCTCATCAACTCCTAAGTGCACAAGAAGACGTTTAGTTTTTGTAAATAAATCAGATGTGTTTGAGGAAGCTCTATTGAATTCGTCGTAAGATTCTTCTGAATATGATCATTTTGGTACTATTGAATTTTTCAGATTTACTGCCTACCCCTATTGAAAA
Organism: Protaetia brevitarsis; assembly: GCA_004143645.1. Lineage (NCBI taxonomy): Eukaryota > Metazoa > Arthropoda > Insecta > Coleoptera > Scarabaeidae > Protaetia > Protaetia brevitarsis. The sequence goes on along the minus strand of RXPK01000234.1, from coordinate 2,599,720 downwards.
TCCGGGTACTCCACTTATAGAAAAGTAAACCAAAAAAGGCATTTTTTGGACACTTCAAGACATAACGCTTGGGATTTCAAACTTTTGCACCAAATTATAAAGGAATTTAATACCACACAGTAGCAGTCATCTTATATCAATACTATGAAATAGCTCTGGATCAGATATTATATATCATTAAAAGAACTCAATAAAACTGTCTGTTGTACTATTTATGCGAAATATACACTATTATTGAAATAAGATAGGAGAAGCGCCATCTTTACGACAATTTCAGTAATCCATACATTTAGCGTATTTACTACTCTATGGGTAGAAAACTGCTAGAGTAATATTTAAATCAAAGCACTTTTTTTTTAAAAAAAAGGGGGGGCTAGATTCGGAGAAAGGTAATTCCGCCATCATGATTTCATTAACACTGATGTTTCGTCCAATATTGCGGCTAGTATCTTCAGGACGGTCGTCAGGACGTCTAAAATAGTTCTTCTTCGTTGTGTGCTGATTAGATACATGGATAATTGTCAAATATCATAATACTTAGCATTCTATTAGTTTCAAGATACTTTAGTAACTGCAATTGAAAGTGCAAAGAAGTGCATCAGCATGATCTAAGTACATCAAATTTAATCTGGGGTGTGTCGCCATAAACACACTCTCATAATTCATATTTTACATATTTACAGTCCTATTTGGAAGAATTGTTTCGAAATTTCCGGGATTCACATTTTCTAACGAAAATCGAATGCATATATAAAAAAAAAAAACCTAAATTTTTATATGTCTTTAGTAATTCTGTACCACTTGGGTTGTTACATCAAAATAAGCCTTTTTTGATTGGCATTTGAAAAAAAACAAACAAAAAAGCGCCTAATATTGGGTTTGGATACCATCAGTAATAATTATGTTACCGATCATTCGATCAACATGTTTTATAAATGTCAAGATTTCCGTATAACGTTGCCATGCGGATTTTTTTAAGACACAAGTGAATCCCGACCTATACCACACCCGAATTTTATAAAAATTTAGTTATATACTTGAACAAGGTAACGGTTGTAAATTATATATGTATACATACCTACACTTATATCTACATATATATATCTAAGTATTTCTAATAATTAAAAAACGAAAATAGAAAAACAATTCGTGGAATGAGGAAACATAATCATAAAAGTAGTGCCGGATAAATTCGACAACAAAGTTAAAAAGATACACAAATACATATACAAATCCTTAAGCCTATCCTTATAGTATAAATCTAGGTTCCCCAAATTAAAAGCAAAGATATTGTAGGAAGAAATATAGCAACAAACTTAGAAACGGGCAATACTGGCGCCTAGCAAGACCTTCTAATCTAACCGGCTATACAACCTTCACTCAGTTCCTCAACTGGTATTCGAAGTATTCATAATCCTATCACATGTCGCCGCCTTCTTGGTAAAAAATAACAACGGAAATCAAATTCTTAGGTATAAAATTTATGTTTTCTTTCTTAATAATTACATACAACTATGCCTGTATTATGTTCGTCTATTTTAGTAATGTTCCTTTTTCAACTCTGAATTCACGCTAGACATCGGCAAATTTTATAACATAGAGAAAAAAATGCACCATACAAATACAACGACAAATTTAGGAAATTATTATAAAACGCTGAATTGTGACAATTACATCACTTAGTTTCGGCCAAGACCTCTTTATAATTAAATAAAACTGGGGTCGTGATCTAGGGGAGAGGGTTTTCCTTGCTTCATATGTTCTAGAGTAGGGTTGTCATATTTGATGAAGATTTTAAAGGGACATTTTAATTAAGGCAGACTTCTTTAAAGTTGGAATGGAAGATTTGTAACAATAAAATGTAAATAGGTACATAAAAATTTATTAGTAGAACTTCCCATGATTTCTTAAGTCTCAACACCTTATGTCTACACGTTTTCTTTGAAATTTTTCTCTTTTTTTGTTCCTTTTTTGTGAAGGGTAAACTTAAATAAGTCGAGTTAGAAAATACCAATGATTAAATAAATCTACTAGAAATTTAAAAACATTTTTTTTTAATAATTTAAAAATCCATTTATCCCAGGAAATTTAATCAAAAAATCCCTCCACCAATGTCAATATCCCTAATAGCCAAATTTCCCGCAATTATTCTTAGTAACTTCAACGTCGAAACATAAAATTACCCACCATTGTGTACCACATTAATAGTAATTTTGATGCCTTTACCTTGAATTCACTAGAAATTGTGGTGGGAAATTTAAATTTGGCTATTAGGGATAGTATTAAAAATCGTTCAAAAAGGGATTAATCTCCTGTAGTTGACAACACAATGTGATTGTGACATTTGTGAAGGCAGATGCAAAAGTAGTGCACTAATAAACACACAGTATTCTGTAGGTATTTAGTATATCTATGTTGGCAATCGAAATTGATTTTCCAGATTTTTATTTTTACGAACGGTAGCTTGTATCTTCTACGTCAAATGTCATTTCATTATGATTCAGAATTGTCAAAACACTGTGTCTATGAGTAAATCACAGAAATAAACAGCGCTTGAATGTCCGAAAGCGACAGTGATTTTGATTTATCTTCAGAGAATACAAGACTAATGGACGGGCATGTATCGGCAAACACAACCGCCGAAATTAGGACCGCTGAGCAAAGCAATAAACGTCGAAACCGTCGACCGCACCAAACTGAGGAGACTAATGAAGTTCCAGATGTGCAAATTAATCCCGCAAATATAAGCCAGGAATGCACATCTGAAGAGGAAGAATTGAAATATGGTGCAAATCATGTGATAAAGTTATTTGCTCCAGTTTCTTTGTGCATGCTTGTAGTAGTAGCGACAATCCGATCTGTCAGTTTCTACACTATCAAAGATGTGTACTTGGTATACACTCCTTTTCATGAAGACAGCCCAGAAACTGGTACAAAAGTATGGAATGCTATTGCAAACTCGTTGATATTAATTGGTGTTATAATAGTAATGACGATTCTTTTGATTATTCTATATAAAAAACGATGTTATCGTGTTATTAATGGATGGCTGATAGTATCTTCGCTGATGTTACTTTCAATATTTTCATTCTTATATTTAGAAGAAGTGTTAAGAGCTTATAATATACCATTTGATTATATAACGTTAATGGTGTTAATGTGGAATTTTGGTGCCATGGGAATGATATGTATACATTGGCAAGGCCCATTGTTATTACAACAAGCATATTTAATATTTGTAGCTGCTCTCATGGCACTAGTTTTTATAAAATATTTGCCTGAATGGACAACATGGGCCGTTTTAGCAGTTATTTCAATATGGGATCTAGTTGCAGTATTAACACCTAGGGGACCACTACGAATTTTGGTTGAAACTGCTCAAGAAAGGAATGAACAAATCTTTCCAGCTTTAATATATTCATCAACGTATATGTATATGTATACAGCGATGGCTGGAAATGAAGGTGAAGAAGCACAACTCCGAAATAGATCCGATTCAGAGCATGACAATCACGGTTTTACTGATGAGTGGGTGCGAACACATGCAAACCGTGTTGCCCAACGTCAACTAGAAGTATATGATGTTAGTGGCATTCCTAGAACACAAGTTCATGAAATGACAGAAAAAGAAGAGAGGGGAGTCAAATTGGGATTAGGAGATTTTATATTTTACAGTGTTTTGGTAGGAAAAGCTTCATCCTATGGAGATTGGAACACAACTTTAGCTTGTTTTGTTGCTATTTTAATAGGGTTATGCCTGACATTACTTTTACTAGCAATTTTCAAAAAGGCATTGCCAGCACTTCCAATATCTATAACCTTTGGATTAATTTTCTACTTTGCAACCAAAGAAATTGTTAGTCCATTTTCAGATATTTTAGCTTATGAGCAAGTATTTATTTAAACTACTAATTTACATATATCCAGATAATTTATTAAAAATAATACCATTTATATTTTACATGTATAATTAAATAAAGCTATATCATTTTACATCTATTTTATTTTGTGAATAATCAAGAACTTCCTTAACACTTTCGGCCTGATCAAACCATAAATTAGTCTGCTGTGTAACGTAATATTTAGAAAAAGTGCATGTGTTGCAATAATAACAGATTTTGCCTTTCTTAATGCGTATCTTGCAATTTTTACCAGGAATAAAGGCACTCTTGCATATTTTACAGAGATTACGTTTGATATTAGGCTCTCTAAAAAAATAATAGAAGTAATTCTTTGATCATCAACTCACCATTGAGACCTACATCCTCTGAACGGTTTTTTTAGAAACTGAGGTTAACAGTTTTGTGTAGTAAATTGCCACTAGGTTATTTACTGGCGAATCTGCTTTAATATAATGATTACCTATCTAAAAATTATTATGTAACTATGAAAAATTGCTACCAAAATTGAAATGTACCTGATACAAGTAATTTAGTCGTTGCATGTTTTCTTTTCCTACACATTTCTTTAACTTGGTCATGTCGAAAATTTTATACCATACGAAGAAAACAAATCTTTCAATATTTTGTAACACTTCGTGAAATTCATGCCATTCATGCAGTTTATTTATGATTAGAAATTATAACCAACTCAAACGCAAACGCCATGTACAGGTTAAGAGGTTAGAACCGTTAGAACAAATTTTCATATTTTCAAAGATTACAGAACCTCTACAAAATTTGCGCGCGCTCTCTGGTAAATGAAATAATATGTTTGTTCGCGTCGCATGAACTATTTGCACTATTATGCACTTTTTAGAACTTTTGTGTGCAAAAGTGCATAATAGTGCAAATAGTTCATGCCACGCGAACAAACTTATTAAGTTGTCGCATGAACTATATGCACTATTGCACACAAAAGTTCTAAAAAGTGCATAATAGTGCAAATAGTTCTTGCGACGCGAACAAACTTAATAACAAGCAACCTGTAATTAGAATTTTTGGATTTTAATAGTTGTGACGTGATTGTGGGATTATATTAAAAATTGTAAAATTTATCGGATAGCAACTCTTAGTTAATATTTACATTGAAACTAAATTTGTGAATCTTTTCTGAATTTAGCAGGAAATATGCTAATCTTGAACGTTTTTTCATTTTTTCTATGTGCAAGACAAAAACAAGACAGTGTTTGTTTCAAAATTACTAATATTTACATAATGTATGCTAGCTTCCAAACTATTTCCAAATCCCAATCTCTTTCTGTAATAGTTTAAGAATAAATTATTAAATATAAAACATTCACATTTATTTTTTAAATATAACAAGATTAAATGCACCTTATAACAATTACAGTATAAAATATTTGTTATCACCAGATAGTTTTTGACACAATTAAATTATTTGCAAATATTATTTCTTAAAGAATCTTAAATATGCAATAGCAACCAATATACCAACTTCTATAATAATAATAAACACCAAAATTAACTTATTATACAATACACTTCTGCTCATTTTCGTAAGATGCTGCGGGTATTATCCAACTGTTCATCAGCATTTGTCAACCGATTTTTGGCCCTTAACAGTGTTTCTCTTTGGCTACTTAGCTCAGATATAACTTCAGTGCCCACATTTTCTGTTTCAATAGCTATTTGATTTGATCTCGATATACTTTCGCCTGTTCTTTCCAATACAGCTCTGCCTTCCAGCACAACTTGTCTGTTGGCCTCTTCCCAGTCACTTGATCTATACATTTTATTTTGCGTGACTGTAATCAATAAAAGCATCCAGAAAAGAATGTTTCTTCAAAACTTCTCAAATTCTGTTTATATTGGTACATCAATGATGAATGAAACAAACACTATCGTTTTATATCTCTGCAATCATACCAACATGATGTAAGTGATCTGTGACCATGCCAACCTCTTAATTTTGTGCTTTAATGTTGACGTCAGGCCACAAAATGTCAATGAAATGGACAAATAAAAATTTTTACGTAGATTTGCATGGCGTGGTACAATGTTATTTAAAACCTTTGCAATTTTTTACCTTTGTTTATATAACTTTTATGTAATATGAACAAAGATTTTACTTAACCAAAGGTTTTCTATTACTAAAGGGCCAGTAAGAATAATGGCAAAAGACAGAAATTTTGGAAAACAGAGACTGCTAATATGCTTTTTATTTATTGTTTTTATTTACATGTTAAGAGGATTGATTTCTTGCAGATGCCAAGGGAACCAGCTATTCCTCCTTTGGGTAAACAATATTCAATATCTGAATACTTTCTGTTTGGTGAAAATTCATTTAATTGAGAATTACTATCACTTAAGCTTTCTAAACTCCAAACAGCTACATTCTTTGATTTCCCATGCTTTGCTAATACATATACATTATCTTCCGTTTCAATAATACCACATATAGCAGCCCAATGTGCTTTGTGTCCATTATTTAAGCATGGACTATGATTTTTATCTGCATCATATGGAACTAGCATATATCCATCTTTTAGTAAAAAATCTGTTATGTAATTATTATTTAAACTTCCATTATACACAGATGCTTTATATTGTGTAAAATCATTAGCTAATTGACATAAATCTGTAGCGCTGAACATTTCTCCATTGTATGTATAGTTTCGTTCCTTTGCTACTTCTAGGATTTCTGAGATTGTAAGTTTTGATGGATTTTCCATAAACATGGCTAAAGACACTATTCCACATTGCGGACCATCCTGAAGTAGAGCAGGTAAAGGCATATATTTCAAATACTTTGGATATAAAATATCATACATTCGGTAAAGCTCACATATCTTATATAAATCAGGATAATTCCGAAGGCAAGAGTCATTCATTTTACCTAAAATAATTAGCCCACAAATTGTATCATGTTATTTACACTTATTTATATTTTATACTCACTTTATATTTTAAGAACTACGCATCTAAAGTCTTAACTTATAAATTATAATTTATTACTCCATAAAAATAAATAAATAATTATTGCTTCTACATGCTAATGAAACGTCATCTTGACAAATGAATGTTTTTTTAGACGTGATAGTGATCAGCTGGAATATCAGCAGTGGCTTATTACTTGTATTTTAAATGTATTTTTCTATATTTTCAGAAAGTGCAGGTTCCTAATAATAAATACCAATGAATGCATGGCATTAAATTCGTCGGAATAAATTTCATTCAAAATTACTTTTGTAAATTTCAAAGTTTCCTCCCTTACAATCGTTGACAGACTGATTTGAAATTTGTGTTAGGTTAAGTTTTTTTTTGCGATACACGTATAAGTTTATTACACAAAATACCTTATAACTGTTATGATTCTCATTAATTTGGTTTTGTTACTTTTTCTGAATCATTGTTACTGTTGGGATTCAGATCAGCTAGAGGTATTTGATGTGGTGGAGGAAGTTAAGGTGAACTTCTATGAAGCTTTAAATATATCTAAGGTAATGATACACACCATATTTGACTTCACTTGCCTACATAAATAATAATTTTTCAGGATGACAATAGTGCAGCAATTAGAAGTGCATTTAGAAAGCAATCACTGCTATTACATCCAGACAAAAATTTAGAAGTCGATACATCAGAAAAGTTCAGACATCTGGTGTCTATTTATGAGGTTTTAAAAGACCCGATAAAGAGAAAGTATTATGATGAGGTGCTAGCAAATGGTCTTCCAAACTGGCGATCAGCCGTTTATTATTATCGCCATGTAAGGCGCATGGGTTTATTAGAAATGAGTATAATCTTGTTTTGTATAATTACCTTTGGACAATATATTATATCATGGGCTGCATATCTAGAGAAAAAGTATACTCTCGTAAGAGAACTACTTTCATATTTTTATATAAAATGAAAACATTATTTTGTTTTAGGAACAAATTAGAGGCCGTAAGCAGAAAAGGATTGTAGCAACAATTGAACTAGAAAAGCCATCGTTTAAAAATACATTGCCATTTCAAATTCCTATGTGTATTTATAAAGGGTTTCTGTTAATCCCGACATTTATTTATTATTTCAAAGAAAAAACTTTAGAAAAAATAGAGTCTGTTACCTTGAAGGAAGAAGTTGAAGAGGAAGTGATTAGTGATGTACCTAAGCCTGTAAGAAGAAGAAAACCAGCATTTATTCCTCCAGAAGGACCCACTTTTGAAGTTACACCAATTGTCCCTGTTGGGGACAATGAAGAACAAAGTTCTGTACCATTATCTGGAGGATTGTGGACAGATGATGACCTCGAACAGTTAATAGCCTTAGTTAAAAAGTATCCTGGTGGAACACAAGGAAGATGGGAATTAATTGCAGATGCTCTGAGGAGAACAGTGCCAGAAGTTGTTTATATGGCTAACAAAATGAAAAGCAATGGATATAGATTGCCTTCACAGCAAGATGAAAATGCATTTGAAAAACCAAAGGTAAAACAAAAAACTAAAGGTGGTAAATTAGGAACAGAACAACAACCTTCATTATGGACACAGACTGAACAGAAAGCTCTTGAAGATGCTTTGCTTAGGTTTCCTAAAGGCTGCTTAGAAAGATGGGAACGCATAGCAGAGTGTGTCCCTAATAAAACTAAAGAGGAGTGCATGCTGCGATATAAAGCTTTAGTAGAAGCTGTAAAAACAAAAAAAGAAAATTTAACACAAAATGTAAGTTAACATGAAGGTTGTGTATAGGTATTTTACAATGTTTCTTTGTATCAGACGTATTTCCGTTATGTATTGTTATTGTAATGCATTCTGAAATAATACATTGAAAATGTGATATATTTACTTAATTCATGTTTTTTCTTCCATCATGTATTGCAGTTCTGCAATTAAATAATAATTATGTTACTTTATGTAGGTACATTGACTTTAAATAGCTTGGTTGGTGAAAGCGACGTACGCATACGTGGTTGATTAATTAAATCATTCCAAACTATTTGTAATAGATAATAATTTATCATTTTAATACAATTTATGTGCAGAATGTATTTGTTTTTATCGATTTTACTTTATCTGGGGCTTTGGAGTAATGCCTGGTAATGTCGCACTTTATGTAGTTTTGTGATCTGCTGCGTGGTGCTGCCAATCCATTAAAAAAATATAACATTACAGGTCGCTTCATATTTTACTTCATATAAATGCTGAATAGGTGGCAGTAAATAATATTTGGAATTATCTGAGATTATAACTATTTCCGTTTTGAGAGTGCTATTTCGGACTACTTTGTTATATCTAACAATTTAAATATTTTCTGGTTGTGGTGCTTAATTATCACTAATATCTGGCTGAGATAATTATTTTGTTTTGGGGTTGGTTTTACGGAGGATATAATAGAAATCTGCAATTTCTATTTTTATAAACATAACCTCTTAAATCGTTCTTTCTAGTGACAAGTCCTGACAGATGTAACACGTGTTTTAAGTTAAAGTTATTTGCAACTTATTTTTGCACAGCAAAATGGAATCAACATCCTCTGTAGATGTTAATATTGATTCCACATCTTTTCAAGTGAAGAAGGCCGCCAAGAGAAAAATTGACGTTTCTGGTGACACTCCAATGGAAGTTGAAACTTATCGTGGTATTGAGGGTTCAACTACACCTCTTTCTAAGAATGTTAAGCGACAGAAACCTTCCTCTGAAAACATGAGAAAAATCCCCGTACCTGCACATAGGTATACACCTTTGAAAGAGAATTGGTTAAAAATATTTTCACCAATAGTTGAACATTTACAATTGCAAATACGCTTTAATTTAAAAACACGTAATGTAGAAATTCGAACTTGCAATGAAACAAAAGATATTGCAAATCTACAGAAAGCAGCAGATTTTGTCAAGGTAAAGTTTTCAATGTCAATAGTTTTAGTTAATTCTAATTGATGCTGAATTTATAGGCATTTATCTATGGATTTGAGGTGGAAGATGCTTTAGCTCTATTGAGATTAGATGATTTGTTTGTTGAAACGTTTGAAATAAAAGATGTTAAAACACTAAAAGGGGATCATCAATCAAGAGCAATCGGACGATTGGCAGGAAAAGGTGGACGTACAAAATTTACAATAGAAAATGTTACAAAAACTAGAATAGTGTTAGCTGATTCAAAAATCCATATATTAGGAAGTTTTAATAACATTCAGTTAGCTAGACGAGCTATTTGTAATCTGATATTGGGTTCGCCTCCATCAAAAGTGTATGGACATTTAAGGAATGTAGCTTCTAGAGTATCAGAAAGAATGTGAATAAAGTTATTTATTTTATATTTTTCTTATTTCAATATATGCCCCTATACTAATTATAAAAAAAAAATTGTGTAAATTTTATAATTTACTTCGTTGCTACTAACGATAAATATTTTAAATTTTGTGATTTTGATTTTTAGGTAACAATGTATGTGCCACAATTTTGTTTTTTTTTTCCTTATATTAGATTGACTTTTCTGTGGTGCCCATTTAATTTGTATCAATTCGGATATATAATAGCACAAGCATAAGGGGAAAATAAAACCATATTGACGCTCAAGATGCAAAATATATTTCAAGATCCTTTTTACAATTTTACATAGTCTTGGCGCACTTTATTGATTTTTTTCTGGGTTTTTCACTTATTTTTACATTTTTTTTATTTGTACTGAAATATGACTTAAATGTCTATTCCTATTAAAAAAATTAAGAGAATTTTTTAATAAGATTACACAATATAAATATGACAAACAAACTGCCTTACATCTATAAATTAATATAAATACTTAAACCTACAACAATTTCATGTAAAAATGTCGATATATAAACACTTTTAAATTTTATACACAATAAACATTATGAAAAAAATAACATAATCCCAATTCATTGTATCGTTCAAGCAAACTCAATAATTTATTTCGAGTTGTTGATTTTGAGTTCATAATCTTTAGTCCACTTTATAATATATAATGGCTGATCTAAAACGATCAGAAGGGAGTATTTGCTATAAACACAAAATTTTATATGTGTGTATATATATATATGTACACAAACGGAACGCAAAAAGAAATTCCCACATCAACAGAAACAGAGAAAGAAAAAGAATATTTTTAAATAAAAACTGCCCTAAAATTGAGAGTAAATGGTTATAATAAAATTGAAGCATAATAAAAGCTGAAGAATGTACAATCCAAAGCAACACTTTTGTCTAAAATGTAATTAAATTCTGAAAAGAAATTGATTTCCCTGAAAGTACTTTGAAAAAGATGTCATTGGAAATATCCTTAATATCACATGTCTTTACAGCTAGTTATTTTATACAATTATTTACAAACATTAAATAAAAAATAATCTTCTAATACAAATAACGCAGATAATATTTTTAATTTACACAGATTAAATTTATTTTTCAAGTTTTAAATGAACCAATTTACTGTAATATTGTAATTATATATTGTATACTGTTTTTATATTAGCTGCTCAAGGAAATAAATCTCATATTATGGTAAGCTAATATATTACTTTTGCAAGTATAATTAATATTACAATATATTTAGTTAGAAACTCTAATAGGAGATGGATTAATGGCTGCAAGTTCCCCTCTTTCATATATTTTTCTTGTTAAAAATATAAATTCTGTACCGCCTGTGAAACAAAGATCCATTTTTTTTTTCACACCCGGTAGTGAATTAAGAGCCGAGTTGCAAAAGACATTGAAATAATATTTTGCACCAAGATATATGTATAAAATATAAACTGTGATCATTCTAACAAATAAAACTTAAAACAAAATCCTTTAAATATAAAAATTTTTATCCAGTATAAGACGCGATACGTTAAAAAATTTAATCTATCTGTGTAAATTAAAAATTAATAAAAAAATGAGTACTTAAAATAAAATGCATCAAAATGTCTGCGGTTCTTGATATATTGATATGGTTTAATTTTTCCCAAAAAAAAAGAGATTGCAACATGAAAATCTGTGTAATCAAAGAGAATGCAAGGCGATTCATGATATTGCACAAGAACTATATTGTCTAAAGCAAAACAAAAAAAAATAGATGAAAATATATCCTTAGTCAATATTAGTGTAGGAGCTTCTTTGCCATAAAGAAAATAATGTACCGCGATTAGGAAGTGTGTAGGTCATTTTCAGTATATTTCCGTTTCGAAATTTATACACGTAACTTTTCAATATCAAAAACAATATTTTCTTCTTCTTAAAAGCCACCTGTTCGGTTTATCTAAAACACTTACCGACACAAAGTGACGCAAAGATTCAGATTTAAAATTACAGTTAAAATATCTAGACAGCTAAGCCTCACTCACATCAGCTTAAGTATATCTAAATATAAAATATAGTTATATTTAAATATGGCTAAACGACCGTAAAGTTACGATTTCCATTTTGTTTTTTGTAGTTATTAAAAAAAATGGCTGAGGCCCCGTGTTTTCTTTTTCTAAAATATTCGCAAAATTATTTTTTTTTATATATATACTTTCATCCCTATTCAGTGTTGGTTCTTCGATGATTGCTTTTTACGTTTATGTTGTGGGGTCGATCCTTGACGATTCTTCGGTTTCGTGAAATTCGGATACCTCCATGTTTGCTTGTTTGGTGGTAGTCTTTGCTGTTGGATGTGAACGTTATTGTTTGGCGAATTGTCTCGTGAAGGCGATTCCGAACCCTTTAATATAAATAACAACAGAAATATCAGCGTATTTGCCGTGAATATTATTAAAATTATTTAACAATCGAACCACTCACTTCAGAACTTCCTCCACTGTCGCTACTGGTCGATCCGCGACTTCCATCACTCGGCGATACGGAACGCGTCGCCCTTACTATTGGGCTAACTTGAGTGGTGTACGTTAAAGTCGGGGATACAGCTGGCGATTTGATTAATCCACCAAATTCCTGTTCAATCCACAGCCGGTAATTCACTACCTCATCTGTTATGCAAATAATTCGTCCCAAAATTGAATACCGTTCTCGATTCTCGTAAAGAGGACTGACGGCATTCGACAATACTGTATAAGCATAATCGAATGCCCTTTTAACCTTAAGAAGAAAAGCAAAAAGTTATTGATTTAACAAACACAATCGACAAACACATAATTTAGGTAATAATCCTCCCCTCCCTATGGAATATTATATAATATCGGCGCAAAAATTCTTATAAATACAAGCAAGTCTTAAAGAATAGACACAGTTTCACTATCCTAAACTAAAAAAAAAATACTTTTCTCGAAAGGATTAATCCTACTGCATGTGACAAATTTGTATATCATAATAGACGTCATAGAAGTCATGACGCTTCGACAGACTTTAGGAAGGTGCAATCAAATATATCTTTCTTTTTTAAATTCGTTATAATAACCTATTTCTTCTTGATTTTTTTTTTTTTTTTTTTCAAATTACACTAGAGACTTTTTTAAACACCATTTTGGTGCATTTTAGTATATATATTTTTTTATTTATAATTCAGGAATTCTATTTCCTAATTGCTAAGCAGGTAATCTAAACATTTGTATGTATGTATTTTTAATCTTAATTTGCATTTTTCCTTGATTCAAAGTGATATTTGTAAATACAGTATTAATGCATTAAATACTGCCACAACTTGTTGAAGATGATTTTATAACAATTTATGGCTTTACATGCACTGAAAGCTCAAATTCTGCAAACTCGGTTATGTACAACTAAAAATGAAAATATGTATAAAAATGTGTGCAATTCTATTGGTCAATACTATACTATCAATTCACTACAACTTCTTGCAGTATGTATGCAGTATTTTAATTATCAGGGGTTTACGGCGTAGTAAATACCTTAAAAACGTTTATTTGCCATTAGAAGGCGCTAACCCTAGTAACAAAATTTAACTTTCCCGCAATTATTCTTAGTAACTCCAACAGAAAGACATCAAAGTAACAACTAATCTACTACAAAATCACTGGCAATTTCGTGTTTCAATGTTGAAGTTACTAAACATAATTGAGGAAAAATTTAAATTTTGCTGTTAGGGTAGATATACACAAATATAACCATAAAAATCGGAGTAATAGAATTTAAAAAAATCAAATTTTTGAGTCACATTTTAAGTTTTATTTTAATATCTGTATATTTCTTCGAAAAAAACGTTAAAAAAAAACTTTTCTTATATTTTGGTCTACAAACAAGGTTGGTAACGGTGGTAGCAAAGTGAGGGGTTCTGTAAATTGTGTTTATTTCTTGTAATAGACACACCTATATTTAAAGAAAATGACTGTTACATTTAGGAAATAAGAATTACATACATTACCAAATTTTATTGAATTTGATATTAAAATCAAAGTGAATTCCTTCGTCAGTAAAATTAATTTGATCATCAACATGTGCATATTAATGTACAGCAAGAGAAAAAGTTTCCGCGTAGCTTGGTAATAAAAGAACTATCATCGGGCGGTGTCTATTGCCGCCAGCCGAAAAAAATACCTAAATTCTTTTTAATTTTTCTATTCAATAAAGCCCGATATTTACAATACATCTTGTACAAATTGTGTTCACGTCATCTTTTTCTTTACTACCAAGCTACGCGGAAACTTTTTTCTCTTGCTGTACCATCAAAGACAAAAGTCTTGACTTAAGTTTGACAATTAGAGATGGAATCATTGGAGTTTCTTCAGTACTTCAGTATTTCTCTCTTTAATTTTGAGTCAAGACTTTTGTCTTCGATAGTACACAGGTATATAAGGTAAATATTAGCATTAACATAATAAGGACATCACATGAAAATTATAAGTTTTAAATAAACCAATAATGAAGTGACACTATAACTACCAACAGTTGTTCTGCTCTCCCACGCCATTCACACTAATAAATTAAATAAAATCTGATATAGTGTAGCACAATACAAACAAGAAAAAAAAAAAATAACATTTACACAATCATCAATTAAAATTATGCGGACGCAAACCCAGTAAACCAAATTCAAATTTCCCTCAATTATTTTTAATAACTTCAACATTAAAGCACGAAATTACCTACGATTTTGTATTACATTAGTAGTTATTTGACTACCTTTACGTTGAAGTTATTAAAAGTAATTGCGGGAAATTTGAATTTGGTTTACTGGGAACTGACGTACTGCCCTTTAGAAATCTTGCAATTTAGCTCTAAGGTTACGTGTTTTTAGAATTTTGAAAGTAAAGTTGTTTTATATGAATTTTTTTCTTGCTTTTGTTTGACCTTTTTAAAATTTAAAATTTATTTTATCGGGTTACAGTCGTAACTGAAACTTCAATTTATCGTTCCTTCCCTAGTTTCTCTAATTAGCTACGTTTCTTCGAAACTTTTTCAATATCTTCAAGCCTAAAGCCCTAATAATACTATATAATAATAATAATAATAGAATACTAATTTTTTTGTTTTTTTTGCATCAGATCACTTTATTACTTGATTAGTAATATAACTTATTATTGCACTAATTAAGTAATAAGCAATGTAATTGAAAGCAGAAAAAACAACAAAAAACCCCACTGATTATTGTGTTATTACGAGTAATAGCCTGAAGATGTAAAAAGTTTCAACAAAACTTAGCTAGTAAGAAATATGGAAGAAACGATAAAGTGAAGTTTCAATTATGACCAATAACCCAAAGAAAATAAAAACAAGATATTGTGCTGTGTACTAATGTACTTTTATAATTATATGACTTTTTATGTTGTGCAGTATGATGAAACAGACAGTAGGCTCCTCAACTGCAGACTGAGTACCTGCTGTTTGTCGGCAATCATGTTTGATAAAAGACAGAAGAATGGAAAAGCCGTGGATTTTCCATATTCAGCCAATTAAGATCTCTTAACCTATATAAATAGCCTTTGATACTTCATCTTAATTCCAAAAATCGGGAATAGACAAGAACTTTATACACTTTGAACCCGAAGCTTATCATTAACATGGACCATAAACCTCAACCCTTCGAGCCAATACCTTCTCTTGGCCTTTTCTTTATTGAGATTTGCCTAACTCTGTCACTCAATACATTTGCTAACTAGTGCTAGGTTTGACTTTTGGTTGTATTGCCAATAAAACACAGATTTGCTTACTTTAACATTTTAGAATTGCCTTCAACCGCTGTACATAGTTAGATTGTTGTGGATATTGAGGGAATAAGTATGGAAATATATACATACTCACATTAATGTAGTCTTTGTATATAACAATAACACGCTTACGCCCAACTAACATATTCATTATGTAGACAACAGAATTGGTAAGTATAGTTGGATATCATTAGTATAAGAGTGCATTTTGGGCAATGTGAAATGTCAAAGTATGAAGTACGTGCATATAGAATAAAGTCGGGCCCAGAATGGAACCTTGCAGTGCCCCCACTAACTGCAGAACTGCGTTCTACAGAAGTTGAAACTGATGATGGCAGAAGACGTTATAATTTAGAGTTTAGAGTATCGAATGTATATTAGTATACTCTAACAATAAGAGGAACAAGACTGTCAAGAGATCCTCATCCATTGCCGTTTAAATATCATTATCACATGCGTTAACGCAGTAAAACTACAACGCCTTGTAAGATTTGATTGATCAATTTGGTAGATTTGGTAGTATGTATATTATTAATTTTTGTAAATGCTCGTTTAGTTGAATATCTCTATCACTTTTTCTAACACTTTAGAAGGATTAGTAAAGTACTGGTAGGCCTTATATCGTTGAATTCTATTGATTTTTTTTATTTGAAAGATGGGATTCAAATTTGCACTATTCCACAGGCTAAGAAAGGATAATTCATAATCTGTGATGTAATTTGTATAAATGTTTACATATATTCTATTTACATTTTCATGACCAATATGTGGTTTATTGTTCGATTGATAATTTCCTGACACACAATGGGCAATAATGGTCAAAGTTAAAAAATATGTATACTGATACAATAATATACAAGTTGAAGTGGAAAATTTTGGAGCAGATATTTAAAAGCAAAGCTTCAATCTTGTTTGTAAAGGTACTGCCAATGATATTATGTAATTAGTAAATTGATGATTCAATTACAAACTTTACAAAACTACTGAAATATTAAAAATATTAAATATATCATTATACTATAATTTTGATTTACAATCAATTATAAAAAAGAGGCAAGGAAGAGGTAGGAAAAAATAAAGACATTTAATATAAAACACATTACTTCAAAGATACATGACATAATTTACTTCATCAAATAAAAAACTACTAGCTCTTTATTTGTGAATGTGTGTAGATTAGATATTGAAAAAACTCACTTTTTGCGTGTATTTCACAGATTAATTCATTATATCATAACAATAATTTTTCTATAAAATGTATTATTAAATCCACATTTTGGAGATAAGAGGTGTGAAGGAGAAATTGATTATGATTTGGTATTTGTAATAATAAATTGACTTTTATTCTTCACAACCAAAGCAGAAATTTTCCGCAATTACTTTTAATAACGCGAGAACAAAAAACTAATGGCACTAAATATATATATCGACAGAACATAATTTTTCCTTATCATTTTACGGTTTAACTATGAGAAAAGGGCTTCCTAAGATTTAAATTGCATTATCATAAGCATTAAAAAATTCTATTTTACATAACATAAATGATATAGTCATGTAGGTCATTAATTTTTTCTTGGTAGGTAGTGTACATAAAAAATAAATATAAACCAAAATCTTTGTTTTAATGGATGGAATACATACTTGCAAAACACCATAACTACTTCTGCCAATATCATTTGTTGGAAGAAGGGGATCTTCGATGCACAACAAACTGGGTCTGTGGCCATCAACCATATCCTTCTGCATTTCTTCCTTGTTGATGTACCTACCGCCATCTCGTATCCGAATGCCCGTTTGCATGTAATTGAATTTACGTCCATAAAGTTCAAAAAATTCTATAAGCAAGACACCCAAATTAACACAATCTAGTCGAGCATCAGTCCGTGGATGTAGCTGGATGAAACTGATACACATTAAAATTAAACTATAACTCGATATACCGCCCGTGAACACTTCATTTAAATCTCTTTGCAGGAGAAACTGTTTTAAAACATACACTAATTTTTTAAGTGCCGGAAACGTTTGCACAAATTGACTTATAAGTTCTGCTGATTTCACACCATTACACATATTAAATGAAATATCAACTTTAATTTCAGTTTTCTTGTCAGTTAATTTTACTATTGGTACAGAAGCCTTATCCAGCACTTTGATACTATTTTCATCGGCAATGTCTTTGTTTAAAAACTCCTTTTCTAAAGTCCTTAAAGGTGATTTATTTTTGTCCCAATTGCCTGGAAAGAAAAAGAAATATAATTGCCATTCATTGTGTGTCATTATATACAAATATATTACCAATGACAACTAAATCTATATCACTTGTTGGTAAGTAAAGTCCAGTGCGGTAAGAGCCAAATACTTGGACTTGAGCTTGCGGCCATAAAGACTGAATAATTTTTTCTATCCGATGAACTACGTCTCCTCGTATACGATGTTCTGTCGGTGTTGGTGACATATTCTCATAAAAGTGCTCTATTTCTTGGTGTAATCTGTAGTGTAAAAGAGAAAATTATCAAAAACCATGCACAAACAATTTAAAATTAAACCACGTTATTTAAAATGTCAAATCATGCCATCTGAAGGAAAATATATGAATTAACATTCAAGAAGAACGACTTTCGTTTAAAAATTTAGAACACTTTATATTCACTTATTCGAACTTACCCAATTACTCCTTTTGAATACTGAAAATCTCTTTTCCTCCATGCCGTCCCTCCATATAGTCCAATCAGTTTTTCTGGGCAACGGAGGAAACTTCTAGTGCTCGCACGATTTTCGACCTTACGACTACGTTGCACGAACATATTATTTTTATCATTTTTGCCATTTATTAACCCGATATTTTGTTGATTTTGGTTATTGAGAGCATTGTTTATAGACTCGAGATCGTTGTCGCCTTCTTTTAAGTTCATATTATCCAGATCTTGCTGCGTTTGCCACAAGCGAAGCCACAATTGTTTAGCTGGACCTTCTTGCTCTGGCTGGCACCAAGTTATCGAAGGATCCATTCAAAGTTATCACAGTTGCTATTATAATTTATCAACCATTTGACTAATTATTAATTGATAGACACATGAGATTCTATAACACCACAAATCACGCTATAGTCACACCTTGCAAATATCACACGACTGACAGGTTAACTTGCCACCCGCCAGAGAGCGTCAAATGTGTCACTTTTCTAAATCTGTCATATACATAGGCGGCAACTCAAAATATCTAATTTTAATATAACGTCTACATTTACATTGTTGAAACCAAAAGAAGTCCGATGTAATTGATTTAAATTTCGCACATAATTTTTTTGTAATGGTTGCGGTAAAAATCAATACAAATATCACTGTTGTAAGTATTTTTCTTTACTCACTCTGTTATAAACAATAATACCTATATATAAATATGCAGTCAAGTTGTAAACAACCGCAAACACAAAATTTGGATTATATTTACACACGCAAATACCAAATAAATACTTTATTATTCCTTATATATCCTTTCACTACCGGATTTAATTTATAAAATGATCATGGCCCCCACTATAAATATAGAAATTTATCTTTATTGTAATTATATAGTACTTTAAGTTCTTAAAAGATAAGTTGTACCAGAGATTGATAAAGATGCACTAATTGGAAAGATAAGTGGCATAATTTGTATCAAATACTTCAATTTTAAATATTTCTATTAGATTCATCTTCAGTATTATTAATATAAGTAAATGATCTATTTTCAGAATTTCTATTGTTTTTTTATTAACCTAAAGTGATCGCAAGTACTTCAAAACATTATCTATACAGTACCTACGAAAAGTCTGGAAACACCAGAATGAAAAAGTAGTTTAATAATTTCAGTCATTTAAAAAATTATGCCTACTCAAAAAATCAAGTAAAAGTGCTAAGTTACGCTTAGAGAAAATGAGTGTGCTTGCCAAACAAAATTTAAATGTCAACATATCTGTTGATGCGTAACGCCTTAGATATTCTTTATTATGTTACTAAGAATAATTGTTGGAAATTTATATTTTGAATTGATGGTTAATTTTTTCAAGTTTACTAAAAAAGGTATTTGTTTTTTTGAAAGATAGGTTAAAATAAATAAATTACTCTTCACTTAAAAATTGTTTTTATTCAAGTGATTAAAATTCCGTTTTTCGACGCACTGAATATTCTATAAATAAAAAAAACTAAATTGCATTGTAATTTTATTAAAACGATAAAAAGTATATTTACATTTTCATACGGTATTACCGTCCAAAAATATATAATCCTTTGGAGTTTAGTCTTGCTTCCTATTCTAGCGAACTGGGGATTGGTTGGAGAAGGAGTGACAATTACCAAGTTGGCCTACAGTCTTCAACTCCAGAGAATATTGATTTTCAAACTGCTTCTTAGATTCTACCTTCCCATTTTAATGTATATGAATATTGTAACAATACTAACACGCATAATGTCATAACACATTTAATAAATTGCTCCTGAATAATTCTAATATCTAAAATTTCGCACTTTAGAATATTACTGAAAATAAAAAAAAAGAATATCAAAAAAATATATCAATGAGCAATAACAAAATGAAGTAATATTCAAGTCACATCATTTACTACATATGTACGGGAAGTGATGATTTTAAAAGGGGGCAGAATTACAAAAAAAAAAAACATTAATCCACTTTAGATGGCACAGATTGGTTTGGTAATTATCTGGTAGTAAGGTTTAAGTAAATGTAATCAGCCTAAAATAATCTTTATCGAATACTATGTAAGATTTTTAATGATTGCATAGTCAGTCTTCTTTATTCTTAACCATAATGAAACGATTTTCAAAAAAAATAATAATGTTCTACATAAAGAAACTGCTATTTAAAGCAAAGTTACAGATAATATTATAAAGAAAAAAGATACATCACACAATTGGACACAATTTTACATAAAAAAGTATCTTTATCAAATTACTAAACAATCAGATAAGTACATATGCACTAAAATTATGTATTTTTTAATTTTAACGCGGGAAAGTTACTATATAACCCTTGTAAAAATTCATATTCCTTCGAAAGAAATCTTTCCTACGTTATATTAGTTTTTGTTTTGAATAATACAACATAAATGAATTAACTGTGTAAAATTATAAATGAATTGGCCTTTTATGCGCTATTGTTCCACAAATGGAACATGTTCCTTTTATTTTATTATTAATGAAATATATTGAAATTTTGCATTTTTTTCTCCGTAATTTTAAAGCCGCAAAAACGATGCTGTGTTCTAGAAATTTTTTCTGCTACCGTTTCAGTTGTCTTTATCTTTCTAGAGGGCAGTAAGTCGTTATTAAATGCGAGTTTATTAATTAATGATTATAATATCAAAATCCTAGTAAAGTAGTCTCCCTGCCCTTACGACAAAATTAAAAAAGAAATTATAACAATTTAATCTTGTCTTTCGCATTTACGCAACTTAACAGTGATATTCTAAAATGTAATTATAAAAATGTAAACATCTCAGGAATTTACTAGAGAATAACATAGTAACAAACCAAAGTAAACACATATAAATATTAGTTTTATATAAGTTGGGCTTCACATTGTTGATGTCTAGTGAACGTGCTGCTTTCTGATGAGGATTCTTTGATTGTAGATGGCGGAAAATTCACAATATTATCATACAATACGCATAATTTACACGAAGTACTCTATAATTAAATATTATCATTGCAGTCTTCTTAGGTTACTCTCCGCTCAGTATCACGCACTCTTTTAACAAGCGAAGAGACTCTGCAGCAGTTCCTTCTTGTTAATCTTTCCCATAACGTTTTTCGGCAGAGCCGTCACGACATCAATAGTTTTTGGTACGGAATAACTGGGCATCTTCGTCTTGGCCCATTCAATAAACTCTTCAACGTTCAAACTCTCAATATTTGGTTTTAAAACAACAAGTGCGACTATCTTCTGTCCCAATTCCTCGTCCTTGATACCAATAACCGCGCAGTCGGCGATGCTGGGATGTTCCAAGATTTGGGTTTCTATGGAGAGGGCGCTAACTTTGTAACCTCCAGATTTGATTATGTCCACGCTTTTGCGTCCCAACAATTTAAATTTTTTCTCTTCTAGCGAGTACTCGGCAATGTCGCCAGTTTTAAACCATCCTGTAATAAATAAAAGTGGTGAGCCAAGCGTGAAAACAAGGCAAGTGGTTAGCAATAGGAAAACAGTCGCAATATTTGTTCTTTTTTTTACTTTCTCATTAGAATTTTGACAAATAGTAGTGTTTTATCACTTATGGCCCAAATAAAGCGTTCCATAAAGCTAATCTTGGATTACTTTAACTCACTTGATTGGAGTAGTAAATAATACGCAGAGGCAAAAAACAAAATCATATGATTTATTTTTGTCTGTTTTGTGTAAGATGTTTTATATATTATAAATATTAGAGGCAATTGCGGTAACTGACGTGTTAAGACCAAATAATGGAAGAAATACATAAAATTGAAGAAGTGGCGTTTTAAAGACAGTAATATTGCTCCCTAGTTATGTTTACTATGAAGTAAAGCTATCGGTGATCCTAGTGTCAGAGAAGCGACAGAAAAGGAATGAAAATAGGAGAGATATGAAAGAGTTTACATCGAACACCTTATAACCCATACAGTAAGAAATTTTAACAAATATTGTTGTCTATATACAGTATCGGACAAAAATAGAGCAACAATGCTATATGTTTCATACAAGCTAATATTATGACACAAATATAAGGTATTTTTACATACCTACATACATACATGAGAACTGCAATGTTATCGCAGCACATAATAGGTTTTATTATGACTGAGCAGTGTGCATCCTTTGCCTTCTTTGAAGTGAGTACCGACAATGCGTTGATTTAGCGGGCGACATAAGTAAAGCAACAAGCACTTTTTGTGCTTTCTACGGTTAACGGTCGCAGTGTAATATGGTGCTAGTTATTGAAGTAGTGAATTACATTAGTTTTTATCCATGTCGAAGGAAATTCAACATGAAATGAACTAAATACAAGGAAATAACTGCGTATTTACGAAAGGACAGAAAATGTAGTATCACCCGACAATTCGAGTTTAAACGAGATACTGCTTCAAAATAGTACGAAATTACAAAGAAAGAGGTCATGTCGAAACACTTCCAAAACCAAGGCGTCCAATAAAAACTGCTTGCATTGCCGATAGACTGATAATACGCACGAATAAAAGTGATCCGTGGAAGTCAATACCGTAAATTCAAGCCGAAATGCATCACTTGCAAGTAAGTACGAGGACCATACAAAGAAGATTGGTAGAAGCATACCTATTTTCAAGAAAGCCTGCAAAGAAGCCACTAATCAGGAAGAAAAATAGAATGTTACATCTTGAACTGGCTAGGAAGCATATCAACCGGACACTGAATGATTGGAAACGTAGAGAATGAATTTAAAATCTTCAAAACTGACGGCATCCGCCACGATTAACAGGACGACTTACACGACAGATACCCAAGAGGCAAACCTTTAGTACAATTTATAACGCCAAATAACTTCTACATACTAAATGTAGTTAATAAGCCTACCTTCATTAACTCAAAAAGGAAAGAGGTAATAGGCATAATGTTAGCAACGACTTATGTAGAAACTTACATCCACGATGGCATGGGCTAATGAGAGTTCTTCAAACCATCGACAAATCAACTTTAGGGGGTCTTAAAGCTATCGTTGAAACCTATGATAATTCCCAAAGAACTGACTGCGAAGCTTACGCACAGCAGCATTAGGTTTTAGTCTGGTAGGAATTCATCGAAAGATAAGCAACAAAATAGACTGGAATTCGTATAATTTCGATAACCGCCCATGACAAACAAAGGAAACGGTCCAGGAATGTGTCCTGGTGGAACTGTAATTTTGAAAGCATAAAAAGAGAAGTCTGGAAAAAAGTTCAATAAAGCTAAGAAAACGTCGGTCTGGGATGAATATTAAAAGGCCCTTCCTGAATACAGCAAAGCTTTGAGAGATCCAAAGAGAGAATCCTGGAAGAGGCACTGCGAGGACATTTAGAATGTTCCGGAATGTGCCACATTCACTAGGATATTATCCAAAGCACCTCACGACTCAATACATACTTTGAAAACAGCAAGCGGAGGGTGCATCAATACGATAGATGAGACCATAAGGGAACTCTTTCAGGTTCATTTCCTGAGCTCTAGTAATATGCATTCAGCACTGCAAGCTGCAGGTGGATAGATTGTATGCTTGAAGGCAGATCAGTTTACATAACCATCATGAGAGACACTGGTGGCCTGGGTCAAAAACGGATGCCCGCATGGTCAAGTTTTATGCCCTCTTCTGTGGAAGCTTATCGACAACCGTCATTCATTAAATATACAAAATATTTCTTACTGTTTCCAAATAGAATGACGCAAAAGATTATACAGTATCGGACAAAAACGTAGCAACAAACTACTTCCTGTTCATATTTTTGAAAAAACCGCAAATTCCACAAAGATGCTTTATCATATTTACTAAGCTTATTTTTCCGCCTCAAAACGTACACATTCTTTTATTCTCAACAACTTAGTCAATATTAGTTCATTTTGAGGGCGACACAAGTAGAGCAACATTCATAGTTTATACAAAATTTTATTCAATTTACAACCTGAGAGTGCTGTAAAGAGTTTCAATAATTGTTTTTAAGTAAAAGAAACATGCCAAAAGGTATTCCGATAGCAACTGAATTAAAGGCAAAAGTAATTACTGCATATTTGAGAAATGAGAGATAATAAGTGACATTATGGATGACGCTTCAAATAAAACACAGTTAACATCGCACCAACAGTTAAGGACTATTTTAATTTCATAACAAATATTATTACATTTGATCCTTTGGTGGAAACCACAAAGGTCAAATTCTGCGAATGTAAATATTTGCGTAAGTCGAAAAGGTTGCGACGTCTTTGTCGCATACCGTAAAGAGACTACCATGGCATCTGTTGCTTTTGAGAATTCCAAAAGAATTATTAAGAATGTAAAGAAACTTAGATATTTGAGCAATTTCAGAATGCAGATGGTCATGATTATTCAACTTTAATAATTTTTTTGATGCTTATAATGATCAGAATCGTATTTTAAGCAAATAAAAAGAAATATTCTTTCGTTTTTCTTAATAATAATAATAAAAAAAAATTCTAACATACCATCAATTGTAAACTCTTGCTGTGTAGCATGCGGTTTGTTATAATATTCTTTAAATACGCTATCTCCTTTCACCTGCAGTTCTCCAATGGGGTTCCCGGCTTCGTTCCAACCGGTTAATTTCGTTTCCACTGCCCCTTTAGTGTTGCTACTCTCCAATAGGCTTAAATAATTATCTTCACCATCATCAATCTTCCGTACCAATCTAATAGATACTCCAGGCAAAGGAACACCGACAAATCCGGGCGCTCTATCCGAATCATATTCATTCGACAAACACATTCCAATTTCAGTCATGCCGTATCTCTCCAGCAATTTGTGGCCACTGATTTCCAACCATTTATTATAAATATTAGCGGGGAGCGGTGCCGAACCAGACACCATCAATCTCAGTCTATTCTTAAGGGTGGTACGAATGTATTCCACCATTTTGCTATCGCCACTGAAGACTTTCTGGTATTCGTTGATTAATTTCGAATATATAGTTGGAACGGCCATATACACGCTAATCCGTCGGTCGTCGGGATTTGTATTAATCCCCAATAGGTAAGCCCAAACTGTGTTCGAGTCGAATTTCGGCAACATGATGCATTTGGCGCCTATGTATTGGGGGCAAAGTAGGGCGTTTACGATACCGTGAACGTGATGTAATGGTAAAGTATGCAGTAAGGTGTCCTTTTCCGACCATTTCCAAGCATCGATTAAGCAAGTTATTTGACAGACTATGTTCTTGTGAGATAGTAAGACACCTAAAATCATATACACAACTGTTATGTGCTGTAAGACAGAAAAAAGGTGGATTTAGAAATAAAGCTTGACCTTATAAACTTAACCACACCCCAAGGGAATGCTTTTTTATTTTGTATTTACTAAATAAATAAGAGAATCTGTACGATCCCAAATGGAATCAATGACAATTGAAAGGTTAGTAAATCTTTGTATTTATATTAGAGTCCTCTCAAAACCATCTTAAATGTTTTGGGGTAAATACGTATTATTGATAAAAGAACTGAATCGAACTAAAATTAATTCAACTTCTTCCGAAGGGTGGAAAATATTTCCACAAAAAGTTCGTGAAATAGTGTGGAATGTTTACAATTATTCTAAAAAGCGTTTTATAAGTAAATAATGCAAGCAATGTGTAATGTTGGTGTGGATAATGTGTATCACACCTTTTCAAGCATGATTTCTTTTATATATACAAAGCAATTGCGTAAAATAACGAGTTTCCGCCCAGTTTAAAAAAAAAAATTATAAATTAAAATCAGTTATTATTTATATAACACACAAAATGTTGCCTATAAAAGATCGAAATAAATAATTTTTAATTGCACAGAAAATCATTTAAATAATATAATTCGTTTTATCGTGTTAGTAAATATTCATTGTGTCTATAGGCATTTAATAAGCTGTAATATTAAATTGCAATAACGTGTAAGTATAAGCAATAAAACAAGTACGTAAGTACGAATTGTTATCATTTCGTTTTTGCCACTTTTTACTATTAAACACTGGAATCCATCGAATCATATTATTATGGAACTCTGTACCTCAGGGCACAATTGCATTAAGTCCATGTATTATAGATTTTGAGTGATTTACAGTATTGACCTTGCTTGGCTTCTCTAATATTTTAAATCGTTTTAAATGCTAAATAGTGTATTAACGTGGATATAGTAAAACATTAAACAAAATTGACGATAAAGATGTAAGTTACAACAATTATGACAAATAAAGACTATTTTCTGAAATACTAAGTGCTATAGTCTAACAGTTTGGGGACAATGTAATAAAAAAAAATCCTGTTCACCACTTTCACGTCTTCACAATTAAAAAGATTAGACAGTTTTCAAAGAGACCATCTGCTGCTTCCAGGAACATACATTACATACATAAGTAAATATTATTATAATATTGATTTATTTTGTAGTTTGGAAATAAGTTACATAATACTATTCAGCTGCATCAAATCTAAGGAAAGCTGTATCAACTGCACAGATAGTTTTTATAATCCTAGAATAGACAAACCGGGTTAGGAAGTATAGCAATTTATATGTGTATCTTGTTGCTTGTTTTTTTATCAATGTATGTTTATTTTATGTCAAACATTTTCAACATAAATTGAAACTTATATAATGCTTACCAAAGTAAAAAACATCCCACAGGCTTTTTGCTTTTTTTTGATAAAATTGGTTTTGATTGATTCGTGTAGGTTAAACTACACTGCAGCAGCAGGTATGAATGGTCAGAGCAATTAAATGAAAACCAGCTAGTTGTTCTCACAAATACAAAAATGTAAATAGGTAATTATTTAAGTATGCAATAAACATTACAGTACATTATACGCAAAAAAAAAGAACAGATGCCTAAATGTTGCTCGTTGATTGCAAGCAAGCCGCATTAAATGTAACTTGGTTCATTTTATAAGTTACACACTATACATTCAACAAAATTTACATAATAATAAGATATGGCTGATCTTATCATTAGAATAGTTAAATACTTTGGGTGATATGCATTTGCAATAGGCGTCTATTTATCTTAGGCGCCACATTCCTTGATAAGATTTTATTTCAGTAGTATTTCTTAAAAATTATCATAACAATGAAATAACTTAAACACAAAGTTCATTGGCAGAATATCTCAAAGATTAGATAAGATTGAATATTTTATCATATATCAGGGATCAGTAAAAATGTTTAAATAAACAACAAATAAAAAGTTGATGCCCTACTTATTTTAAAATTTCCTACCTATAACTACATTTAGGTGGCAAATTAAAAAATTATTGTGGTGGATTAGACTTTCTTGTACACTGTTGATTCAATATCTTAAATGTTTACATTGTTATTGTCAAACTTGACAACCTAAAATCACACAGCAGCTACAAAAAAATTATTTATAACATAAATCTACTACCACGTAAAATTTGCATTTTCAAATATTTTTATTTAAAATATTTCACTAAAAAATTTGTTGCTTTATAACCAACGCTGATAAAAATTTTAAGACATACCCTTTGGTTGTCCAGTAGTTCCGCTTGTATAAAGTATCATAGCATTACTTTTATTATAAAAATCAGGAGAAAGACCTGCTTCCATATCGACTTTCTTCGTTGGATTCATTACAGTACTATTTTGCCTCAGTTTATCATCCAATACCAATAATTTGGTTTTGCTATTTTTACATACTCTTTGCATAAGTTCAGCGTATTCTAATGTTGTAATTATTAATTTAGCATTACTATCATTTGCATAATATTCCAATAAACTCTGAGGATGCAACGGACTCAATGGAACAGCTGCAAAATATAGGTTACTAAGAAGAATATGTGTTTATATGATTTACTAACCAATATTCCCTGTCATCCATATTGCCCATTGTGTTAAAATATAATTTGCATCATTATCACATAAGAACAACACTTTTTGATTTAAAGAACTTCCATCACTTAAAGATCGACTTATTTCATTTGTTAATGCTTTCGCACCCATAAATAGATTTCCGTAAGTGTAATGAGCTAAAGAATCCCGCAGAGCAATTTTATCTGTGAAATTACTTGCTCTGCGAAATACTGGAACCACGTCATTAGATTGGTGCTTCGGCAGCCTCTTGGTCTGAATGCGTGTTTGCTGATGCCTCTTACTAAAGATATTCAAGCTTGTCGGCGACAATTTGCATCTCTGATGTAGTTTTAGTAATGTGGACATGTTGGGTGTGTTAATTCTATAAAATAGACAAAATTTAAACTGCGCAAATGAGAGTTGTATAGTGCTTCCTAAGAATCTTTACAATTTGACATTTATAATTTCAAGGTTGCAAAGAAGAAGAATAAAATTGAACTTTAACTTAATTTATTCAACTATATATACAACAATCTTACCAGCATTTATACATAAATCACTAAATAGTAGACACGATAATTTAAATGCGTCAAAAATAAATCACTAAAATAGTTAATTTGAACAAAACAGCTTGAGCCATAGAATAACCTGACGAGAATGGTAACTCTCATACGCCAACTCGGACTGCGTTTAGTGACGCCAACTGACTATTCTTTGTACTAAAAATTTATTGGCGGGTAATTTAAATGTTTACTATTAATTGCTTTTTTATATTTATGATTTGAAATAGAACAAAAACACATGATTTTGTAAAATATCTTTATTAATAGTGCAAAAATACAATAAATTAAATGTACATGGCACTATTTCCTATAACAATAGTATATAAATACATAATTATTTTAAATCAAAAATTAATGAAAAGCAAAAAAGGAAAAACAACATATGCTTTGAATATTGCATTTTTAGAGACAAATGTGAAAATTGAAGCAATAAAATTCTAGAAATAGGCCGATGAAATACGTGAACTCATAAACATAAGTCGGAATATCATTATGAATAACCACAATCTTTTATTAGAAGAGAATTAATTAATTTTAACCAAGTAAAACGATATATACATAAAATAAATTTATAGACTGGTGACGTAAACTTAAATTGTTGATCTAAAACTCGAGAACACTATCTAATCCTCCTTATTCTCTATTCCAAATTACCTTAATCGTTCTACAACAAAAGCTATCAATGTATTTATAAATCCATTCAATCTTTGAATCAATAAAATAATAAGGATACTCTTAAGCATTTGAAGAGAAAAATCACAAAGTTCATTGAAAGCTTACTGTCCTGAATTATTTTTTTTGTTTTATTGTAACCAATAAGCCATATTTCTCATACATAAATAAATACAATACCAGTTAAATGAGTCTTACACAAATGCTCCTATGTAAAATTATTAACGTAATATATATTTGTTTTATTTACAATATATTTGTGGCAAAATAAAACCACAGATAAATATTCTAAAAAACCAAATAGTATGTAGAGTATAAACATGAAATGTAACAAGTATCATTTCAAGCAAATTTTCAATTTGTTTTAAAAAAAATTAAAAAACAAAACATGACTGAAAACCTGATAAGTGCAAATAAATCGGACTTTAGTTTTAACTCGATCGTATACTAGACAAGTATTGTATACTAGACATTTCCGAATTAAGATTTATTTTTCACATTCAATTTGATTAAATGATTTTCCTTGCAGGGAGTTTTCTATATGAATTAAAAGCTTATTGACAGTTAAAAGTTAGGTTACCTGATATTTGAAATTATATTACTAATTTAGCATTAAAGAATATATTTCTAGTAATATTTGGTTAAAATTAGTTAAGAGCTTTTCCATTAACATAATAAATTTAATTTATAGTTTCCTTCCTCTATAATCGTTTAGAGGAAACTCACTAAATAATAAATTTTTCCCCCAAAAACATTTTTCTTATCTAAATCGGTTGTGGTTATTTTTTTTGCATTTATTTACTAAAATTTTTGATTCGCTGTCATTAAATCACTTCCAGATTTGGTTTTGATTTCTTGGGTTCTCGCTCTATGCCCTCGATATTATGCCCCAAGCCCCAATCCATTGACCATAATAGGTTTCACTACGACTCAGTCTTCCTTTCGAAGGAGTTAATTGACATTGTCATGCTGCATTAACTAAAAACACTGTATTTACCTAAAATAATATCTTTGATTAAGGTGGTATATCTTAGAATGTTTACTTTTAACTTACGTGTACATTTTTATGATGTAAGGTGAGATGGAGAAACATTTCTTGATATTATCGATGGATCTGATGCACCTAATAAACATAAATTTATATTACCATTATAGCCGATTATAGCTTAATTAGATTTAATAAATCACTTTTTCATGTTATGTACTAATCAAAATTGATTTGTAAATATTAATAACTTACATAATAAATGCGAGAGCAATTTTCTTGCTGCAGATTGCAATGCAATATCTCCAGAAGAATTCTCTAGAAAGTGTACCTGGCTTATGCATAACCTTAAATAAATCTTAATTATACACGTCTGCTTACTGCAATTCGTTCGATCAATACATTACCTGGCATATTAAATATTATAACATCCATTTCACACTTACAAAACGTTCGAAATAACCAAAAAACGTGCATAAAGCCGCGATGTGAAACGACGCCAACAAATTTTGTCAAAATGGCGTCAATAAGCAAAAAACGAGTGATCGCAGCGCCACGCAGCGCGATTGTCAAGAACAGTCGAGAATAGTGAATGAGCGAGATAGACGACATTAGTACAAATCACCGCTTGTAGGGTGCGACTAAATAATGTTCATTGAATTATAATGGAAGTCCCACCCCTCTGGCTTGAGCTATAACGTAACTGACAGCCAAGGTTAGATGGTTAAATTTTTGTTTTCACTTTGGGAGTTGCCAACTAGAGTGCACTTAAAATTTGAGAAATGAATTAAAAGTGGTTTTATTACACTTATCTTTGCATTGCACGCACTTGTTCCTTTACTTCCTCTATCTTTTGACAAGATTGGAAAATCGAATCGTATTGATAACCCAGATGGACACACATACTTTGTAATTTCTTCAGATTGGCCTCACTTTCTCTAATGGCATGTTCCTGTATGGCCAAATTTCTCGCGGAATGCATTATAATCTAAAAATAATACTTAGGTCTATAAATAAAAATATATTTCTTTTATTATTTAATATTATACCTCGTTAGTTTTAGATCCACGGACTACTTGCCGTGCCAATGATGCTATGTTATTTACATTAACTTGTACTCTATCTGCTAATCGCATTTTAGAGTCAGCAAATAGTGACCTTGCACTTGTACTGCTTGCCGATGTCATAATTTGTTTTGATTGAATATTACAAATTACAATTTTATTTCATTGATATTGACTTGATTACTTTTCGTTCGATTTATTTTTTTAGACTGGATTTGTACCTATAGCAGTAACGTTCTGCCATCTGTTGTAAAAGTGGGAATTTAAATTGTTTAATTTGTGTGGTCATTTTTTTTTGTTATGTTGTTATGCAGTATATAGATATGGGCAGATTAAAATTAGCAAGGAAATAATTATATTATTAAAGTTGTGTTTCAAGAACCATTATTAAGTTCACTATAAACTTATAAAGCAATTATAATTTTGGCTTTTATCGCTAGCTTATCATATAATAAATCCGTCACAAGATGTCAGGCTAGGACATTTTCCTTTCTTTCATAGAATTTAAAAATTATTGATTACTTCTGGGTAGGCAGTTGTAATATTAAAAACAAAATTACTATATATTATGCTTCATACACAATCGTAAATTAGTCAAAACCTATCCTTAAGGAAACCGCTTTTGCTGAAGTTGCCTTCCAAAAATTATAGCCATTAAAGCCAATAAATGAAATATTAGTCCTTAGAATAAATCTCGCCTATTATATAATAATTATGAGTCCAACAAAAGCCAAACATCATAAAATTTCCACTTTATGTAATTTTTTTTGCCATCTTAGGCTGTTCTCTGTTGACCAAATGTTGTTGCATTATTTATTCCAATGATACTCGCAAATTTATTGCAGGAGTGTATTTTAAAGCCTTGGAAATTAATGCACATATTGATTATTATAAAGGTCAGGACTTTTTTCTTGTATTAATTTTGAACATTAATTAAAGCGATTATATTCCTAACGACCTCTAAAGTTTATCAGAAGTTCAAAAACGTTTTCCATTCTTCTATTCTGTTTTTGTAATTACATGTGAGAACCCACAACGTCAGTTTAAGCACTACCCAGGTAGCACACAATATTTATAATATATCTATTTTATATTTTACAAATATTATATGTATGAGAAATATTTCCAACATAAACAACACATTTATATAATATTTGTTTATAACTGTGCATATATATTTAAAAATCATATTTATTATACATGGAAACAATATTTATATCACACATTCCAAACCCAAAGTTAACATTCAACATATAAGCAATATTTATAAAATATTGCGAGTTTAATATTGACTGCAAAATATTTTTTGAATATTTATTTTATAATCGTTTTCAATATCTTATTTTGGTTTTACGAAATATTTATTTAATATTTTTTATATGGGAAATATAATCATGTATAGCACACAATATTTATACAACATGAATTTAATATTTAACAACTATTATATCTACATACATGATAAATATTATCAGGTTTTACTTAACCAACAAAAGTAGTGTTTTGTTACACTTTGGGATATTCATGTAAAAAACAAAGCACAGATTGGGTTGGTCATAATTTCGGTTATCTATTAAAAATTTTAATTCATGGCTTCTAACAGCATTTTAATCGAATATCTTAAACATTTATATATAATTCCTGTTCGTAATATTGAAAGAATTAATAATATATTTTTAAGTAGAATAACGCATGTACAAAATATACTCTATTTTAACAAAAATTAATATCTTTCTCTTATTATTTTAATTTGTATTTGAACTATTAAATTACTGGCTTTAGGTTTTACAAATTTTTCATCTGCGGTTGTCCAATCCTACTTGCTGTTTTGAGTCACGTGAGTTAGTGCATATATCGTATCGTAAACAAGCGACAAGCACGTGTGCATCACGTGAGTGGTGAGTGGAGTCATAGCAGTGTGTGTAGTTTGTGGTCCATGATTGTGGGTATAAGAACAGAAGTCGTGAATAAACATTGCACTGGTTATAATTGACAACTGGTAAGTGTCGTAATTATAAATTTAATAGGTTAAGAACTGGTACAACGCAGGTGTTACTGCTTGTTTACAAAAATAATGTTACAGGATAGAGGTATGTCGTCCAACTCGAAATTGTCATAAGTATCATTTGGTCAAACACACACTTAAAAAATATGAAATTAGCAGCCTACAGAATGGAGATATGCATAACAAATATCAAAATATCGGTGAACATATTGGGGATATTGCAAAATATAGCAAAAACAGTAATTGATGGTAAGAGGAATGGTTACACAATGCAGTACATTAACAAGATTCTTTTGTAGTAAAGATGACAGAAGGATGAAACAACGAGAATGAGACGAATGCTGTTATGACAGCGTTGATACAGGTAGGCAAGGCTTTTTAAAAGTAAACAATAATTGCAATAATTATATACATGTTTTGTATTGTTTTATTTAAATTTTGTTTCCTTAATACAATAGTTGCATAAAAACTTCCATCAAGGTTTAAAATACTGCCAAAAATTATATATTACGTGAATATTTCGATTTTAGCTATCAGCGGTCTAAGTTCTACGACACCCCAGTTTAGTGTAAGTTGTACAGTATATGAGTAGTAAGATGTTTTTATACAAAAGTTGATGTGTTGCAGATGTCTTGAGGCGATTGTTGGTATGGAATATTTGCTGATAAACAATGTCCAATTGTTGTATAAAATTTAATCCAGTTGCCACAAGGATGAGATCGACATACGAGGGTACCAGATGAATCATTAAAAAGACAGTATCAGTATACCTAGCGCAATCAAAATCTTGTATATCTAAGTAATGTGCATTTGAATTATTTAATCTTTGAAATAAAAAAATTTAGCACACTTTTTTGTCTTGTAGAAGTATGCCGTCCAGCATTAACCCTTTTTTTTGTATATGTATGTTGTTGATATGTAGAGTATGTTGAGAATTACTGGTTATCTTGTGTTGCTTAAATATTGTTAATCCATATTTTTATTTTGCAGTAGAATCTCTCATTACCAGAATTATATTGACAAAAAAAGTTCATATGTAATATTTTATGTCTTCTCGATTATTAGGATTTTTCATTATCCAGACCATGTTAGCCTTCAATTAGTCCGGATACTGGAGGTTCTACTGTACATAGGAATGGTGTTGTGACATAATCTCATATGTAATTTTTACAGCAATAATTAGAAAGTGTTTATTAGCGTCAACATCCTAACCGAAATCACACTCGATTCCAAATTGTTTCCTATTTGATTTGAGATCAGATTTGAGTTCTGATATTTAAATCAATGCTTTATAATTATTGTTGCAAATGGAAAATCATATAGCAGATACTTTCACGAGACCATCCACATGTATATGGATTAGCAATATTAAAGCAACATAAGAAAACCAGTATTTCTCAATATGCTCTATATATTAATTACAGTATTTTCGAAATAAAAAAAAATCTGTCATTTCCTATATGGAATATATATTTGAAAAAAATATTATACCTATATAAGAAATAAATATATACTACATATGTATTGGATAATATGCGAGAAATATTAGTTAGCAATATTTATGAAATAAAAAAAAATCTGTCACTTCCTATATAAAATATATATTGGCAAAAAAATATTTTACTAATATTTGGTGCTACCTGGGTAGGTACAGAGCTCGGTGCGTCCCGTTTAAAAACGGATAGAATTAAAACAATACAAACGGTCCAGCGCGATGTATTAGGTTTGTTCGTTGGAGCTACACTTTCTACGTTGGTTTGTGATTAAAATAGGAAAGAAGATTCATTCTTTACTTACTTGAGAAAGACAAACTATGTACCAGTTTAATTGGTGTAATATACCAAAGTAAACCTATTATTTTAATGTTATTCGTTTTTTGACGGGACGCACCGTCACAGTATAATTTATACCGTGGCACCGTGCTCTGCTGTGATGGGCTAATGTGCGACAACCTTAAATTTCGCGATATTTTGCGTGCTTCATAGCCTTGTTCACAACTTTGTGGATGGGTAACACCAATATCACAATATTTTTTAAATTATTGATATTTTGTCACCACATTTTTCGAGTTATTGACATTTACCACATCTATTATGAAGGAGATGCGACACTAGCACCTTCCAATTTAAAATAGAAAATATTAATATTAAATCTATACTATTTGAGTAAAAGTATGCATATCATAAGGAAACAACACAACTAATAAATAATAAACAAATTTAAATATACTTTTGTTGTCAAGATGGATGCCGAGGTAATTCTGTTCTAACAAAACACTAAAAATAAAACGACCGATCGTACTTGCTCACACTTTATTCCACCATTCTTCTCTACTCTTCCCGCCAAAGCGCGGACGTTGTTCAGTTTAGTACATGTAGGCGCCAAATTTAAAATATACAATAAAATATACAACAGTTCGGCCAGCCTGATATTTGATTGACCTCAATCAAGGTGGGTAACATACACAATGTGGAACAATTAAGGCGGTAAATACAAACGTAAACAAAAGTACAGTATAATTAAACAAGTCATTCACATTTTAATGGTTTATCGAAAATACATTTAAATTACATTAACTATTAAGAAAAGGAAAGATGAGAGGAAATTAGTCTGAACCAATTTCGGTGTCAGTTCCCCAGGGTCGCATCCGTGAGGGGTCGAATATACCTTCAAAAGGAATTTGTGTAACTTCAAATCCGTCATATCTTTTATTATGTATCGGTCATTGTCAGTTTTGCTTTCACTTGGTATGGTCCTCGTACTTGGCAGTAACTTTTTATTCATTCCAGGGGTAGTATCCACATCTTTTATCATAACGTAGTTGCCTATTTTATACTCCCGTGGTTTCTTGTGTTTCTTGTCGTATTGATGTTTCATTGTGTCCTGTTGATTTTCTATATTGATTGCTGCTGTTTCTCTCAATACGTGAAGATTTCGTGGTTCTGGATTTAAATCTTCTAAGTATGTCCTTACACTATCGTCAACATGTCCTCGCTGGTTTATTCCAAATAGTAACATACTTGGGGCTAATCCGGTAGTTCTATTGACCGTATTATTAATTGAATATTCTACCTTATCAAGTACTTCATCCCATCGGTCCATAGCTGGTGTTAATTTAGCTAACATTGGTTTTAGAGTGCGATTCATAACCTCTGCTTGTCCATTAGCCCTTGAGTACCAGTGGCAATTAAAACGTGCTGTATATCCTTCTCATCCAAATATTGTCTAAAATCATGGGACGTAAAAGCGGTTCCTCGGTCGCTTATTATTCGGAATGGTCGAGAATAATGCTCAAAATATTTCTCTAAATGTTTTAGAACTTCCTTCGTATTCGTTGAAGTACAAGGATATAATTTTATAAACTTCGTAAAAGCATCGACCACAACAAGGAGGTATTTCTTATTATGGACAGTTTTTTCTAATGGGCCAAAATGGTCAATATGAACAGTTGCAAAGGGTTTGTCTCCCTTAGGAATTGGTGAAGGTACCCTTCTGATTTCCCACTACTAGGAGAAAAAGACACACATTTCAAGCAATTTTCAATATAAGACTTGATTTTAATTTTCATGTTCGAAAACCAATAGGTTCTGGTAACAAGCTCATAAACTTTATCGACTCCAGGATGTCCAACATCGTCATGGTAAGTTCTAAGTATCACAGATTGCATGCTTTCGGGCACGACAAACAACAATTTATCTCTGTACTTTCTAAAAACTAACCCATCTCTTAATTCAAAAAGCTTATCTTCTCCATTCTCTAACCTCTCTCTGATTTTACCTATAGCAGGGTCATTATTCTGTTTAATACTTAAATTTCGTTCTAAAGTATTATCAGTAATTACTAAAACATTGCTTCTGCTGAGGGCATCAGCATGAGTCATATTTTTACCTGGTCTATGTTCGATTTCATATTGGTAATTATGTAAAACAAGAGACCATCGCAAAATTCGCGGATTTACATCTTTCTTTGCTAGTGCCATTTTTATCGCGTTACAATCGGTAATTATTTTAAAGCTGGGCATTCCGATTAAATAGATTCTAAATCTTTCCAGAGCATAAATAATTGCTAACATTTCTAATTCGTAACTGTGATATTTACTCTCTGTAGTAGACGTTCTTTTACTGAAGTAAAATACAGGATGGAACTTGGCGTCGTCCTGGCGCTGTAGCAGAATTGCACCATATCCATGCTGGGAGGCATCGCAATGAAGCTGCGTCTCAGCGCACATATTATAAATGGCTAACACGGGTTTGTCTAGTAATAAAGACCTTAATCTTTCAAATGATTCTAACTCCTTTTCTTCAAAAATAAATTCAGAGTTCTTTTTCATTAGATCGTATAGTGGCTTAGCAATTACAGCAAAATCTTTGATAAAGCGTCTGAAGTACGACGTTAAGCCAATAAATCGTTGTACATCTTTAAATGTCTTTGGTGTCGGAAATTCAGACACGGCCTTAACATTGCGGGGATTAGGACATATTGTGTTGTGACTTATAAGATATCCTAGGAAGTCTATTTCGGTATTTAAAAAACTACATTTGTCAAATCTCAGACTTAACAAATTAGCACGCAATACTTTAAACGTCTTGGTCAGAATTCTAATATTTTGTCTACCGTTTCAGTGGCAATAAGAATGTATCTATGTAAATGGTTATTTCGCCGTTATTAATCATGTCTCGGAAAACAGTATTGATAAATCTAGAGAATGTCGCTGGTCCATTTTTCAAACCAAACGGCATTTTCAGATATTCAAATTGCCCGTGCGGAGTTACAAAAGACGTATACTTAATTGACTCGTCATCTATGCTTACATGATGAAAAGCATCTTTCAAGTCTAGTCTGGAAAAATATTTTTTACCTTTCAGGGCTTCAATTTTGTCGTCTAAATTCGGGCAGGGAAAGTTGTCTCGTACTGTGATCTGATTTAATTGTCGGTAATCAACACATAACCGTAAATCTCCGGTGGGTTTCTTAACAACAACGATAGGAGAACTGTATTCAGATGTACTTCTTCTGATTATATTCTTCTGTTTTCATGCAGCAAGCATCTAAAACGTTACCAACCTGAATCCGTTCGTGATAGGACAAACGTCTTGGACGGAAAAAGAAAGGGGGATTATTAGATTTTACCATTATGTTCATAGAAAAATCAACTGCTGGTTTATCAGGCAATGCAATATTGACATAATTCTGCATGATACATTCAATTAACTGTTGCCTTTCTATCATACTAACATTATTGCCAACCTTTATTTGGTCCAAAATAGAATTATCATTAGGTTCTATATCGATTAGAAAAATGTCATTCTCATTATTGTCACAATCATTAGTTTGGCTTATTTCTAATTTCATCTGATCTGAAAATGTAACTTTTACGTTAGGATTGGCAATAAAGTTTCTCCTAATAAACAATCACAATGCATAGTATCATTACTAACAACATGTAAACATAATTTTAAGCTAGTATTATTTATAATCATTTCTGTATTTAACATTCCCAATATCTTCAATTTTGCTTGATTAATACCTTGAAAATTTGTTAAATTACAGGTGTCGAGTCTAACATTAGGTACTACACTTTCTTTTACTAATGAGATTGGGCTACCCGTATCTAATAATGCACTTAAACTAATATACTTGCTCTCAGTCTTCAAGCCAACATCAATTTGGTAGGATGGAACTATTTCTTCAGGAAAACATACCAGGTGTGTTGTGCTATCTGGGGCAGGTGTAGATCTTGCTCGCCTTGGACAGTTCTTGTTCAAGTGTTCTTTAGAACCACAAGTAAAACAGGATCCTCTCTCTCGTGGTGGTTTTGGGCAACTGGAGGCATAGTGGCCCATCATATTACAATTAAAGCATTTTACGGATGATGCATTTGGTGTGTTACTGCTAGTCGTTGCAATTGGGGTACGGTTTGCACTGTTTATACCTCTTGTAGGTACTACACTCCGTTCAGATGTAGTTAATTCACACATTACAGAAAGTAAATCTGACAATTTCGTAAAACGGCTCAGCTTCGCTTGGCATTGAAGTGTTGGATTATCAAAACCTTCTATCACATATGTGATTAAAGCTTGTTCGCTTAAGTTCAATGAATTTCCCAATATTACCTTTTCTTGGTAATAAATACTGAACTTTTCGTTTCTTTTCCATCTACGATTCTCAAATCTTCTAGTTCGGGTAACAATATCCTCCTTTACGTTAAACATATTACACATTTCTTCTTTCAAGTCTCTTAAAGACAAAGCAGCATGTGATGGCTTGGAATGAAACCATTGTTCTGCATACCCACTTAATTTGGATATGGCTGCTAAAAGCATAACTTCTTCGCTTACCTTGTAGGTAATTCTGACGGTGTCTATCCTTAAAAACCATGCTTCTACCGATTCCTCAACTTCAGCACTATATTTTGGTATCAACGATGCAATATCGCTAATTCTCATAACATGTTGTTCTTTCATTGCTTGTAGCGTATTTGCCACTACATCTTCGACTGTTACTGTCGGTTCTTCCTGCCTTTCTAGGGCCTCACTTTCCAGTGTGTTCATTTCTTCATGCGACATGACAGACATAACTTAATTTGGGACCTATCCCACTTCTGAAAACTGTTGTCAAGATGGATGCCGACGTAATTCTGTTCTAACAAAACACTAAAAATAAACGACCGATCGTACTTGCTCACACTTTATTCCACCATTCTTCTCTACTCTTCCCGCCAAAGCGCGGACGTTGTTCAGTTTAGTACATGTAGGCGCCAAATTTAAAATATACAATAAAATATACAACACTTTATTATGTAGAAGCTTGCAAATACATAATGTTATAATTACTACTAATTACTATATTAGTTTCTGCATGTACTTGTCATATTCGCAAACCCTGAAAAAAAGTAAAAAGATAGTCATATGAAGTAAGCAAAATATAAAGGTCGACAAATGCATGATACTATTTGGTTGTTAATCTTCTGAAATTAGTGGAATTGTAAACATATTATAGTTAGTACAGAATGTTACTGAAACCTACATGTTTAGTGAAAAAAATATCAAACACCTACTTTCATCACGATCACCATTTTTGTTCACCGGCAAATAGTTAGGTTAGGTTAGATATATTGATAGTATATCGACACATACCAAGCTCATTTAGAATTAAAACTCTTTTACATAATAATCTAAAACTACTTACGTGTACAGTACTACACTGTAATTTAAGTTACTTTAGATTGTGCGAGTCGCAGAAGCACACCTCATTCGACAAGTGTACATACAATAAACTCTGACTCTGAACTCACAGGGTCACAGGCTGTCACAGGTGATCTGGTAAGCAGTGTTGTCAGGTTGTCACAGAGGTAAATTTATTTGAAATAGAATTTTGTTAAAAAGGTAATAGATTGACCTCTGTGTCCCTTTCTTCTCTACCATATCGTAAACTCATAAATATGTAACAAAAATTGCTTTAAAATTACATTATAAAAACTGAAAGAGTTATTTTTAGTATGAGGTGTATACTACTATAATGCTATTATACTTCAAGGTGAATCAAAAAAATGTAATAGATTTTCGCAAAAATTAAAAAGGTAATAGAATTTACAAAAAAGTAATAGATCTGTTACAATATAGAAATGGACACACTCGGCTATTGGGCGTGACCACGTGAGCACAGTAACCATATCCGGACATATTTGAAATTGGCGTTTTTTCCCAGTGAACCAAATTTAAATTTCCCGCAATTATTTTTAGTATCTTCAACTTAAAGGTATTCAAATAACTATTAATGTAATACAAAATCGTAGGTAATTTCATGCTTTAATGTTGAAGTTACTAAAAATAATTGCGGGAACTTTGAATTTGGTTCACTGGGTTATCAGATTTTGGAAGCAATTTGTTATCTTAATTAAACGCAGTTATATTTACAATTTTGTACATGCGAATAGAATTTATTTATTATGTTAGGTTAATCCCAATTATACCTATGTATAACAATGTTTTAGCAAGTAAATCGGAATAAAATACATATGATATTGGGGGTATCTACTTACATATATCTAATTATTAACTATTGGTTAGGTAGTGTTTGACATTTGAGAAAGCAAAAGGTTCATCTTATTTCTCGTCTACTCTATTTGGAATTCAAATTTTTTTTTCAAATATGTCCATGAACTTTCTACCAAATGAATATCATCAAATATTAATATCAAAATTATTGATTCTATTTGTATGTTAATTAGCAACTCGTTTTTTAATGACCACTAGATCCCGTTAGATTTTCAACAAATATGGAAAAAATTGGAGTAGTATATTTGCGGATGTCCAATATTTAATGACTATTTTCAACATGTAAAATATTTTATTTAATACTAGGTTTTTAACGCACGTTGAAGGAAAATCAAAGGCGCTTCAATGTTACAATTTTAAGAAAGTAACTTTTTTTTTGAAATGACATTTGTGAAAGAAAATAATTTGTGAGGATTTAATGAGAGGAGGGGGTTAATTGATATTAAATTATTGTTTTACTAACTGTTGTTCACATCAGCGTACATTACTAATTTTTAGCTTGGTTTGACTTATAATTTATGATTAGAGTTATTTAACAATACCAATTTATTAATTTCTTACTTTCTTTTATCTTATTAGCTGACTGAGTTTCACTGTATTGTAAATTATGCAACAATGATTATTTGTATAATATTTCTTCCACTCTATTTATTTCCTATTACTTAATCAATTAAGTCGCCGAGTATGCCATAATTTATCTCATAGGTAAGAAATTA
Source organism: Protaetia brevitarsis (assembly GCA_004143645.1). Lineage (NCBI taxonomy): Eukaryota > Metazoa > Arthropoda > Insecta > Coleoptera > Scarabaeidae > Protaetia > Protaetia brevitarsis. The sequence continues at coordinate 2,557,146 of RXPK01000234.1, read as the reverse complement.
GGGTACAGGCAAATTCAAATCTATCTCTAATTAGTAAAAGCATAACCATTCACATTTGTGTTATACTTATTACTCTTAAATACCGGCTGTTTTAGCGTTTATTCAGACCGTACCCACGAAATTGATTAATTTTGGTTAGATAGAAGAACATTTACTTGCTGATCGGTTATGCAATCTCATTTTAATAATATAATACATATATTGCAGCGACGAATTAAATATAAACTCATTTTAAAAAAAAAATGAGAAGAACTAAGAAGGCCTATATACATTTACTTAACTTTTTTTAAGATTGTACTTATGACGATTTTTATGCAAGTATGCACACATAACTGTAAAACAAATACAAAAAATACAATTAACAGTTAAACTATATGTGTCCGGTAATACGTAACCTATTGTTTATATCACGGAACCTCCACTTATAGGGACACCTACAAGATGTCAAATGTGAACGTTAAATCTCATGTATGCATCTGTGTAAGTATAAGTAGTCGTACCACGTTGGAATGTGATTTACAGTTAAAAGGAGAGATAATGTATCGATCACGTGAAACATAACACGATATAATACCTGACGTAGTCCCAGAACCAACAAAGAACGGCAAAAAGAATGAATAACCGATCAGTTGCGTAATATCTGCAGTTACATAGAGGAAAAGTCAAATGTGCGTTCATTTCGATAGAGGAGGTCTTGGAAACTTAACTGTAGGCGATTGTTCGATGCAAAGTAGTACAGGAAAGGGTACTGATGTAATGTAACTGGTAAGATGTTCCTGCTTCGTAGGATTGCCGGTTTAATCTGGCATTTGTCATGTGGATTAAACTTGCATTCTCTCTATAGCTTAGGCATATAGGATAATTCCAATAAAACCTTTAGTTATGCTATTGCTTTAGAATAAATACTATATAGGAAATACCATGTGATTCAAAATGATTGTCGTAAGAAAAAAACTGTTTTCCGGAAAAATTTATCTATACTTATTACCAATTTAATGAGCGAAGTTAGCTACATACAAATTTCATACATTAAATGAATTTTCTTGACATTTAGCGACATTGGCGTGCGTGTTCTAGTATCTTTCGATTATTTGTCTTATAATTTTTTTCAAATCGTTCATATTTACATCTAATATCACCAACAATAGTATTTCTGAATACTGTAAGAAAATAAGAGAATTTATCTGTGGTAATTAGCTCAACAAACAGGTAAAAAAATCAATATTAACATTAAGTGAAATAGTTTATTACATTTTATAATTTTATAGGCTTATCATACACTTCAGCGCAATGAGCTGTCAAAAGAAAGTTACATTTCCATCCCTATAAAGTTTTTATGGTACAGGAATTATTACCATTAGATCACGATAGGCGATTGGAATATTGTCATTGGTTTAATAACAATTTAAGGGACGATGACTTGCTAAACAAATCATTTTTCTCGGATGAAGCCTGGTTTTATCTAACAGACTATATCAATTTACAAAACTATTGTATCTGGTCTGCAGAAAATCCACACGAATTTCGAGAAACGCAATTGCATCCCGTAAAAGTTGGAGTTTGGTTAGCAATGTCCAGCCAACGAATAATAGGGTCAATTTTCTTCGAGGAAACTGTAACAGCCCAACGTTACCAACAGATGTTGGAATTGTTTATTTCAGAGTTGCAAGAAAATGAGCTTGAAGCAGGTTATTTTCAGCACGATAATGCTCCAGCACATATTGCTCGACAAACCTGCCAATATCTTCAACAGTTTTTTGCTGACAGGTTCGTTAGAGCACAAAGATGGCCACCAAGATCGCCTGATCTAACCCCATTAGATTACTTCATGTTCGGCTATCTAAAAAAATGGATCTATAGAAACCGCATGCATACCATAGAAGAACTGAGAGATGCAGTTTGGTCACCTAATAATTATACTAATTGTATGTTATAATTTAAAGTAATAAATAAATTTAGTTACACACCAGTTAGTACTGAATTGTAAAATCATAATTTAGTAAAGTTAAATTAATTACATTTCATTTTTACAAGCAGAAACACCAATCCATAGTCGTTTATATAATGCGAGTTCAAATATAGGTTACGTTTTCCTTATTTATGACAGATCCGTTTACTTTCTTATGTTGCAACACTGACTTTGTTCAAACCTTCATTACAAACACGCGGCATATACCTACACCCTGTTACTATCTATAGGAGCGGAATTGACAATCATTTTGAATCTCTGTGTATACGGCGCGGCACCCTCAGTGGCGGATCGTGATAATTGTAGCTGGGGGGCTCTTGGTTTTTCACATAACTAAACAGATGTAAATAATGGCAAATATATATCGCGAGATTAATAAAGAAAACTTTGAAACAATACAACAAGCACGATTGAAACTAAAAATGTCAATAAATGCAAAAAGTCATTTTTTTTTTATCAATTACCTCGCTGTCTCGTATGCTATTATTATTAATAATCATAGGGAAATTATTAGAGTAGGAATATTTCAATTGTTATGGAATCCATATAGTACTTAGGATAGATAACGTCGTGCAGTACCCTTACAGGCGGTTTAGGATGAATTATTGTAATTGTTTAGCTTTCCATAAATAGATAAAGTGTGTGTCTACGGAGGGTTAATCCTGTATAACACGCTCAAACCGTATTAAAGTTTTTTCAGCCAAACTTTATTAGGTTGGGTAACAAAGTTTAACTTTGACAGCTAAAGATTCAAAAAGATAATTCAGGGCCCTCAACATGCTCGCTTCCCAGTAAACAAAGTTCAAATCTTCCGCAATTATATTTAGTAACTTCAACTTAACTTCTTGCTTTAATGTTGAAGTTACCAAAAAGAAATGAGCGAAATTTGAATTTGGTTTACTGGGTTCACGGTTGTTTATTTTTGAGTTTATAAGGTTAAGGATTAAGATTGTTTTGGAGATGGAGTTGTAGAACAGCGAAGTATTTGTTTAAATTATAGATGCAGAGAGACTTAGCCGTTCTATTTTAATTAAATTTAAAATTTTTAGAGAATAATTTCTGCTGGCAGCAATACTTACGCATGCGCATGCCGTAACTTTGACTGACTTTGATAATAAAATTTGTTGCAATAACTATTTTTAACGTCAAGGTAAAATTTGATGTCACGTCATCAAAGATACCATTTACACGAGGCGTTTGAAGTGAATCTTGTTATTATCTCTTTGTGTTAGTTTCGAAAATTTAACAGTTTAGCAACTGCTTTTTACAAAATTCAAATATCTTTCTTCATTTCCGGAATATTTGACTTGGGAATTTTAAACTAGCACGCCTGTATATATTGCATTGGGTTAATTGCAATGAAAAGTGTATTCACGGCATTTCCGTAATCCAATTTTGATTATTTTTACGTGTACATTAATTCTAAATGAGTAACACTAAATAATGTACTTAGCAATTATAATTTTAATGATTCAAATGTTAAAACTTCAAAAACTGTCGAATAAAGTATATCATTTTGCTCAGTGCTGCATTTCTAACCATAAACACGCTTCTATGAGGTATAATAATTGACATTAGCGTATCCGATTATTTGATTTTGTAAATCAATTGTTTTAACAGTTTTCCGATCAACTATATAGGCAAAGATATACATAGTTTTGCACAATCATTTCTTGAATGTATTAATTGCCACGAAAGCAACCTTTTCTTTAAATAATCCCATCTATATGATATTACAATGTACTTAACCAGATCTAGTAAACAATGAATTATAGAAAAGTATTTGCATTTATTTGAATAAGCTCGATTTCACTTTAGCTTAAAACTCATACTTATATAATAATTTCCTTATTCGTAGGTAACATTTAAATAGTACCACTTACTGTTTATTTGCTAAACAGTATTACCGGTATAACAATCTCCTAACCATCTCATTACTCACAAAATGTTATTACGTGACCTTTTAATTTCGAGTTGTAACAAGCCCTCGATTTGGAATACAATATTTATTAATGTTCACCTATTAAAATATTAAAATCATTGTGGTTTCTTTTCTTACCATTATATAAGCACTTAAACTATGCAGTTTGGTTATAACCATGATTAATATATATATTAAAACTATTTATTCCAACGTAGATCCATATGTATATATAAATACATAACAATAAAATTGACATAGTTCAATATAAAACCAATAAAACTATAATTCGCGCAATGATTACATTATTCCATTGCAAATTTATTTGCTACAGATCCCGATTCAAGCATTGAAATTATGCAAGGACCCTTTAAACTAGTCATTTTATTTGACGAGAAGAAAAAAATAGTTGCCTTTCGTAAAGCTGTTCGCTTTTCGCGGATATCCTATGTAAAGCAGTGAAAAAGAGAAAAACTGACTCGAATTGTAAGATTATGAACTCATTGGAGTATAAACGTGGCTAAATAGTTTACACTTTCTGACTCTGAAAGTTATCGTGCAGCGTTACAACGCTATTGTGCAATGATTTATTAGAAGTAGGAAATAAGGTAGTTAGTTACATGACTGTTGCTAATATCAGACTCGGTGATTCTGGATATATTTTCGCAATGATATTCAAATATATACCAAGTACAGGTGAGCACATTAGCAGAAATGGGAAAGAAATTAAGATAGCGAAAAATATCATTTGTGTACTGAGGGAAATATCCTTTTTATTTAAAAGGAATCGCATTAAACTAGAAGTTTTTGCGTTTTCTATATGACCAACGTGATTTGGTGTTTCCTTGAAAAGGAATATAATTTTAAATTCACGCATTTCTTCGGGAATAATATATTTTTCGTTGAAACAGTTTATTCTTTTAAGTGAAAGATATTGATAGTTGATTCAAGTCCTCTTTATTTTGAACTTGAAAACTATGCAGATTGGCAGAAAACCGTAAGCATTTTGATTCAAGAGATTTTTCCTTTTCTTTTCCTTTGCTTATTACATTAATTCGAGAAATCGTCCTTTCAATGGCGATGACTCCTATCAGATGTCAATTTGGTAAATATACTAGATTAGTATGTTACGATCGTGGTTTTCAGCCCATTTTGTGCGGAATATTATCTGTTACTGGAATGAAATATGAGGTATGCCATCTATGCGACAATTTCTGTACTACACATAAGTATATTTGCTCATCTATTGTACTATATGGGCAGAAAACGCGATATTTATTTCTACTTCCATGTAAATATTTATTTAAGTTAATAAATACTGCGCTAGCATCGAATAAATCTACTAATCAAATTATTTGTTTGATTAAATACAGGAATATTTTTAATTTTCCTAAGTCAAGTAATAATTTAGTAACAGTAACCAAATGCATGAAAAATGGTTGAAAACAACAAGATCGTTTTCCCGAGTATAACAGTTTTAAAACCTTCAAACGCTATATACTGCTGTAAAGTTCCTTGGCTTATAAGTAAATCAGGATTAACTGAAAATATTCCCAATTATCTCTGAGATTTCTTTAACCTCGCGCGAACAATATTCACTTTTGTTCATTATTGTTTGTGTATCTGAGACTTATGCACGTGGGAACATGAATAAAACTAAAATACTTCCGCGTAAAAAAGCACTCAGCTTGAATACAGGTGCTTGCATTTTCCGTTAAAAGGCAAAAGTTTTAATCAATGATACGTGCGTGTCCACGCAAATAAACCAAAAATGTCCGGTTTTTTTTTTGTTTAAAATACTGTTTATAATTCAATACTATGATAACGTACTTAAAAGAAACTAAAATATGTTGTTAAATATGTACATAATAATAACAATATAATATGTAATGCGTATTGTCTTACTTAAATAGAAGTTATACAGATATAAAATACTAATCAAAACTAAGGTGCACTCCATTTAATTACCGTTAATTTTCGTCGAAAAGCATGTACTTAAGAAGAAAATAGTCTTCCGGCAAAATAGCACCCTACTTTCAATCAAAATAAACACTTTTCTGAGAAAAGGTATTCTTTTCGTTAAACATGATAAAAAGCAAAAATTATAAAACTTTTCATTTAATGCAATCTCTTTTCTCAGTGTACGTTATAGAGAAATAAATTCACTATCATTATTTTTATTATTAAATAAGTGCAGCTCAGAGAACAATAAATAAATTTTAGTTCTTTCAAAAACTGAAAGATAGCATTGCATATATACGAATTCTCAACCACAGTTTTAGTACTTCATGATTATGCCAGAGTTTTCAGAACAGTCTATATAAAATAAAATCATCGGCCATACAATTAATTGTCTGTTAATTCTGCGGTTTTGTTATATCGTAAAGAAGACTGAAAGTTTTGATCTTCAGTGTCCTTTACCTTACCGAGATAAAATTTGAATAGCATTAATATTAATGTGCCAAAACCCGATGTGTTTAGATTAATAAATAGGCTTTAGTCCGCCGAAGGAATGACGTAGTTTTTCTTATGTAAAACTTTTAATTTCACTCTCAAGGAGAAGAGTATAAATAATATGCGCCAACTTTTATACCTACATATAAAAAGGTGCGAGCGCCCATATAATATGTTAAAATTTGAATCAAAAATTTATTCAGTTGTCACAGCGTGTGTTAGGTAATAGGTGATAATTGACGTTTTTTTTGTATATTTTCCTATACGTAAAAAACCATTCAACAGGTGTTCAAGTTCAAGGATAAGAGCTTATCAAATATAACGGCAGTTGTAGGTGAAAATATGAACAACAAAATTGTCTCTTAATAACCAGAACAATTAATATCTTCGACTTTACATTTATATCTCAATTGATATCAGAGATGTAAATAAAATGAGTATTCCTTACTTAAGATTCGTTCCCAGCCGAAATCCGAAGTAACGATAATTTATAAGTAAGCACGGTAACTGTTTGAGGTCGGGTCCATCAACAAATTATACAAAAAAAAATATTTAATATACTTTATTATTGTATCATACGATGGCCAAGCAAAGGTGTAAAATAACTCAACAGTTAATTTTCGTGTTTGACATAGTTGCTCCACTGCCCTACTTCATATTGTGGATGACATCTGCAGGGCTGCAGATCTTGTGCTATTGGACTTCCCCAGAGCCTTCGACACCATCAATCACATTTTTTTTCTGTGGTACAGTACGTTGCTTTGCACCATCGTCTGTGCAGCTACTTAAAAATTAAAAAAGATCGATTTCAATATGTTCATCTCCCAACGGCGTTAGTTACCTGAGAATTGTGTTGAGAACTTCCGGTGTACTCCAAGGCTCCATACTGGTACTAGTATTGTTTCTCATTTACATATCTTAATTAGTCTCAGCACTGCGTCACTCTACATTACATAATTATGCAGATGATATCCAGCCTTACATCTCTTTTGCGGCTGATGGTGCTGATCAGGCATTGGAGTGTCTGAATGAAGTCTTGGCATCTTTGAAATTATTTGCAGAAGCGCATGCCCTAAAGTTAAACCCTGACAAGTCGAGTGTAGTGATGTTTCTTCGAGGAGCACAGAACATTGATACTACCACTGTAGTGATTGGTAATAGTATCTTCCCTAACACCGATACTAGTAAAAATCTGGACGTACAGTTGGATTGTGGTTCAAAGTTTAAGGAAAACAGGGCTGTTTTCGAAGGGTATTTGGAGTGCTGAAACTTTTGTACTCTCACTACAACGTACTAAAATGTTGTTGGCGGACACGTTGGTTCCGTCACATTTCCGTCAATGGCTTGCGAGATCACCTAACTTTACCATCATTGATTTTTATTTGTGAGGTACCATTAAAATACAAGTTTTGAACCGCTAGAAACTCTAAAACAACGAGTGCTAGAGGTGCTAAGAACGGAAACACACTGCATAGAGCTTCTAACACTAATTAAACAGTTTCTTAATTCTGCAAAATATTTGCCACATAACTGTTGCTCCATGTTTTGTAATAAGTTTTTTATACCAATACAGAAAAAATAAATGTGAACGTGGACACAGCGTATGGGAAAAACAAACGACCTATTGTGCTCCTGAAAAAAAAAAATACGAAGAAAATCGTTCTGTAAATTAATAAAAACATGTATGACGAACAATAATATTTATTCCTCTAATATTATCACCGCGATTGAATAACAAGATTTAATATTACCTATTGGTATATAAATATTACTGTTTTTACAGCAAAATATTTGCATTTTATGTAAGTGTGAAATGCGCAATTTAACCAGAAAATGGAGAAGGTAATGACATAAACAAAGTTTACAACTTAACAATAATAATAATAAAGTAAACTTCCTGGTTCGAAGAATTGTTCTTTTATTGATTGTTTCAAGGCACAATATTCGCATTAATGTACTGGAGAACACTTGTTGTCGAATGATAATATGCAGTTGTACAAAACTTGATTGTACTAATGACTGACGTTTGTGCATTGAGTTGTTAGAAAAATCTCAGCGAGGTAATGCAGCAATTTGTTTGCATTTCTTTTCATGGTATAACGACATGCAATAAGTAATAGCTGGCAGCTATAAGTATGTATGTATGTACCTGATCTCCGATTTGCTAAAATAGTTTTGTAATATTCATTACGTTAAATGCATCGAATCGGAACCAATAGATTGTTTTCAAATAACTTTTCGAGAGGTGAGTGAGGGTCGATATACGCCACTTAAATTACACCAAATTAGCACTACATGTTCAATATTAACTGATCACGCCCTGCCTACAGAAATATGACTACTGACATGGTAAAGAAAGAGAGTCGATATACGCTATTTAAATTATATTGTAACGTTTTTCTATTCTTAAAACGTTGTCGGGGTTTAGAAAAATACACAGGCGATATATTTAAATTAACTTGATTTATTAGCCCACTTACGAACTACTTAAAATCTATTAAATATGATCAAAATAAACACTAAAATTTTAAAAATCACTTATTACTTAAATCACTTAATTACTAATGTCTTAATTTATGTAAACGATTTATTTCCACCGATATTTATATTACACGTACTAATTCGCTCGTATTTATTTCCACTTGCTATCCGCACTATTCAACTCGTACCGACTGACTCCTCCGGCCAATCCCCACGCGTTATTTATATTCTGGCGCGAAACTACGAGATTCCTTCAGAAACATCTAGGGCGTGCTTCTAGATTCAGGAGAATAATCACGAATCTTCGACGATCTGTCGTTCTTCTTTTTTTAATCATTTCTATGTAGAATTGGGAGGGTTAATGATTCGCTTTGTGAGTGTGGTGGGGTAGATACAGCGGGGCATGTCTTATTTGAATGTCCACTCACTGATGAGTGGCGGTCGCGTACGGAGGTTAGGGCATTAGCTAGGGGGTTAAATTGGCCGCGACGCGAAACAGATATTAGAGATAATGAGTCGATCGAATGGTGGGAATTTTTTAGTAATGTTGCTAAAGAACTAGATAGGCTACGGCATGATATTTAGATAATTAGTAGGGTAGCACGCTTATAATAGTATATTAAAGTACGAGTTTCATAAGGCATGATTTTGTCGCACGAGTTCAAGTTTAGAAAACGTGCCGCAGGCGAGTTTTCTAATGAACGAGTGCGACAAAAAGCCTTATGAAACGAGTCCTTTATACTATTTTTTCTATTTTGCATTATAAATTGATAATAAATACTTAATAAAAATCTCATTAAAAATGTTGAGTTTTATTTTTATATGAAGTTGGTCACATTGACATACGATTGACATTTGACGAATTCAAAATTCAAATTCGGCTATTTAAATTGTTTAAACAATATATTTCATAATATAGTCTCTGTAAACTGTAAAAAATGAGTGATACTGAGACAAATTTATCTTGTACGCCACCACAACTGCGTGAAATTGCGGATAACGCCGTCATAAATTTATTACCGAAAAAATCAAAAGCAGTATATGAAAATGCTACCATTCAATTTGAACTATGGGCTGTACAGAATAATGTCAACACAATATCTGAAAACATTTTATTGGCATATTTTGAATTACAAGTAAAAATAAGAAATCTTCTACCTTATGGTCTATGTATTCCATGCTTCGTTCTTGCTTTTCAATTTATAAAAATACAGACATATCAAAATATATTAAATTACAAGCCTATTTAAAATGATTCTCTGAGGGATACGAGGCTAAGAAATCTAAAATTTTATGCATTGAAGATATTAATAAATTTATAGAAGAAGGTTCTGACGCATTGTATTTAGCAATAAAGGTACGATATTATTGCAAATGTAATTTTTTATGTAATGGATTAATTTTAGATCGTTTTAATAATGGGTTACACAGGTGCCTGTAGACGAGATGAATTAACAAATATGTCCATACATGATTTAGAATTTAAGAGTGATATTATTTTGTGACAGTACCTAAAACAAAAATAATATCGTAAGAGTTTTTGCAATTACGGATGAAAGATGATTACTTTAATTAAAAAATATGTCGCCCTGCGACAAAAAATATAATCATTCAAGATTCTTCCTTACATATCGCAATGGTTATTGTATATCGGTGCCCGATTGGAATTAATGCGATGGCAAAATGCCTAAATTAATAGCTGATTTTCTAAAATTGCCCAATTCAGAGCTTTATACTGGACATTGCTTCAGACGTTCTAGTGCTACACACTTAGCAGACTATAAAACGTCATGGTGGATGGAAGTCATCTGCGGTAGCTGAGGGTTACATCGAAACATCTATGAAAAGTAAAGTGGCTGTAGCGCACAACTTATCAGGGCCAAGTACATCTGGTCATTCTAGAGTTATATCATCGAATGATTCTCAATCACAAGAGTCTACCATTAAAGCCAATAACATAACTCAGCAAAACTTTGTTACGAAGAATTTGCCTGGCATAACAATACATGCTCAAGATACTTGTTCCGTCAGTGTAAATGTATACAGTAATTCCACGTTTCATAACAATAACAATGCAAACTAAATTTGTATAGAATTTTTGATTAAAGTATTTACAATTACATGCATTAAACGTCAATTTTGCTTTCTGTCATAATGTATTCAATACAGCCAACCTATAGAAATGAAAAAAGGCGTATCACAATGAAGCACTTTTCGATACGCAAAAGCGTGTTACAATTGCGTTTTTATGAACGCAAAATAGAAAAATGAATATTTTATGCTCTTTAGTGGTCGGAATTGGTGTTAAACTATAAATATTTAAAATATAAATATTATTTAATTACTCTGGTTAGAATAATTAGGATTAAGTTTACTATTAAGTATTAGAATAGGTACTGCTGTTGTTTTGTTTGTTTTTAGGTCATCATATTTCCTGTTCAACTTCTGAATGCGAGAAAAGGGAGCAGCTACGCGAGAACGGCAAGGCTGTCGGAATTTGAGGAGACGTGGAGGCTGCTTCTTCGGCACTCAGAAGGATAATAATAATTTGTGGCTATCAGTAATAAGTGCTGGGACTTCTTCCCAGATCCTCCCAGAGTAAGGTTTTTGCCATGGTTTTCCCTTACTCCGTGGCCATTGATTTTATATAAGTATATTATATATAATCAGTGTCCTTGGCGAATGCTGGGAGATAACGAAAGTCGTTCCATGGGCGCATTTAATAATAACTGATAGCTGACTGATTACAGTAGACTGCGACTCATGTGAACTTAATCACATTTTACATTTTTCATCATTTTTCAAAAGTAATTTCGTAGTGTCGCGAGGCTACTGTATTATATTTTTGTTATTAAAAATCATAGGGAAGTTATTTAGTTAGAGTAGGATCATTTCAATTGTTATGGAACCCATATAGTACTTAGAATAGGTAGCCTCGTGTAGTACCTTTTCAGGTGGAGCACGGGGTTAGGATGATTTGTAATAATTTAGTTTTCATAAATAAGGTGTCGTCCTTCTTTGGAACCTCGTACGTAGTTCTTCCTTCCGCTACGCTAGCGCCATCCCGGAGCGCCCAACGAAACCGCCAGTTTAAAAATTGGCGCTAGGTACAATACCAAATTAGCACTACGTGTTTTGTAATGATAAAGGTATAGTAATTTTTAACGGGTTTTACTTTCTTGTTTATTTAATCTATACGAATTGCATTTTCCTTTTTTCCGTACGTGGATATTTTCATGACATAAGGCTTTTTACTTTTAGTATTAAATATAGTAAAAGTGCACATAAATAGGTATTTTATTATTCAACAAGCTATTTTTTAAATAACCATTTCCTCGTAATTAGTAGCTAATTAGCTTTGTAATTGCAACTAATTGTAATAAATTATTCGGAAGTGCAGATCGTAGAGTAAAGAGATAATTTGACATTGCAAATTGCATGAATTGCTTGAAATCAATTTGCGTTAAAGATTTATGTTAGGAATATTTATTTTTTTTTCCGTTTTTTGTTTTGTTTGTCTTTGTTTTCATGTTATAGTATGTTTACTTAATCACCTACCTACTGAACATGTATTAATGAACAATAAATAAACACAAGCCATGTACCAATAGAATATATTAACCATACATGCTTGTGTTTTTACGTATATTCATCTTGTACTTTTTATTTTGCAGAATTTGATGTTAATTTTATGTCAGGAACGATGCTAAAAGATTTTACGCTTGGTTAATGTGGTTTCTCTTTCATGACAATGCTCGAATGTACCAACAGATCTACGTAACAAACATAATAGTTGGTACACCACTATATTAGCACGAATATTAAAAAAAAATATTTCAAAGAAACTCCATATACTATATTGGTAATATCATCTTGATTCGTTTGAAGGTTTTTCCACAAAATGCTGTTGTATATTAACACTTTAATATCACGTTGCAACATTATCTAGTATTGTACAACTTTCACACTTCTGTCGTAATTGGTATTAATTAATATATCTTATATGAAAATAAATTTTACATAAGTACCTACATGTTTAAAAAAAATGCTGAAACACTACGAAGTGACACTGATTGGATCGAAACACATTTGTAGCAGAAATAGAATATTGTAAATCATCCATTCGCATTTTTGCGGAGGCTTACGTTTAAGGGGTAAGAGTTACCCCTAAAGTTCCTACGATTTTTTTTTGTGATTTGCAGCGTTGTTCATCTTCTCAATCTAAAGCCTTTATCGCTAGGTATTGTTATGTATTTAACAATAATACACGTGGGTTATTTACTTTAACTGTTTATTTATATCGTGTGAACACTACATTACTTTATTAGAACACATCCTTACACTCCTAGTTGTCTACTCCATGTTCCTCATATCTGGTCTGCCTAGTATAACTTACATCAGATAGAATAGCCATTTGCTATACATAACAGGTATATGGATGGCAAAGTTAAGTCAACTTTTTTTTCTATTTTTAGTTTTTCATTTATTTTATTCCATTTCGTTTGCCTTTTTTCTGCTGCTTCCTTTATCCCCTTACGTCATGTCTTTCTTGGTCTACCCCTGTATACCTTCCTGGCAGCCATATTTTGTATATTTATTTACTGAATCTGTCACTGCTCATATGGCAGATATATCCTAAAAATCACAGCTATCACTCTCCTATTTTTTCTAATATATTACTTATATTTAGCTGCTGTTTACATACTTCATTTTCCTCTTTATCTTGCCTTTTATATGCGTTTTTTACTTTTGATAATTGTTTCTCCATAAGTGTTCATATTTCGTTACTATACGCTAGTATTGGTCTTACTATTCGTTTAATTACTTTTGTTATTGTATTTTACTATTTTTTTTCTTTTCTAGTAACCTATTTTTGATAGCATTGAAAATTTTGCGTGCATTTTTAGTACTTTAAATCCCCGGCGTCTTCCTAAACCCATTAACAGCTGTGTCAACAGAAGCAGCTTTCTTGAACTCTTCACCATACAGCTTCCCGACTTGGCAGGTTGACCAGGGTGTTATCGACATCATTTACGCACTTCTTCCGAATAATAATGACTTAAACTCCTTTAACTCCATGAAAGAGACGTCAAGCGGTTGCATTCGATGAGTATAATGAGGCGGGAAGCACAGCAATAATTCATTGTTAGAACGAGCTAAGTTAATAAGTTTAAGATTTTTTGTGTGAGTAGCATGATCATCCAGTAACATAGGAACAGGTCGGTCTTCGGAAGGTTTTGTAAATTCTACAAACCTTTGAAACCATCTATAAAATATATCTTTCTGCATCAAACCAGAAGGCTGGAATTCTGCGGTGCTACCAGGCGGCATGTCATCAAGAAGTTCTGGTTTTGCTCTAACTCTGAGAATCCACATTTCCACCGTAGCGAGAGTTCCTCTCTCGGCAGATACTGATCCTCCCACTTGTCTTTTGCCACGCATTCCTAGAACTTTTGACATCTTCTTAGGAACAGTGGTAATCCCTGTCTCATCTACATTCCATATACACTGTGGAGCAAAGTTGTACTTGCTATATAAGTCAATCACGAGTTTGAAAAGCTCCGCCACAGTAACTTTATTAAATCCCATAGTGCGAGCAAGGGATGTAGCTTCTGGGGTGCGTATTCGTAATTGTGGATGTCTTTCCAAATATCCAATATAACCATGCCTTTCCCGCTATTTTCCATTCTCATTAAATTATTTTTTTTGCGCTAAATCATATGTTAAGTGGCGTAATTCATTTCAAGTTAGGCCAAACAACGGAACTTTCATTGCAAGAATCTGTTCTACAAGTTCATTTTCTTGACTTTCATTGAAAACAGGTTTATGCATACCAAGCCCTGCAAACCAATTTCAAAAGAAAATATTAAAAATTAACTTGTTTAATGCCAAAAACCAATTCGATCCATTTCTCACTTTACCAACTCTGCGTTCTAGAGTCGTTTGAGGAACATGGAAAGATTGGGCAGCCTTTTCATAGCCCATTCGACCATCTATCACTTCCTGAATTACATTCTGCATGTTCTTCTCATTCCAACTCTAACGAGTTGAAACACGTTTACATTTCGAAGGCACTGTGAAGGAATTGTGTATCTGTAATAATATTGAGGCGTATTATCTTTTAAATTATGAGCATTTTACAAACAGAAGTTAATACCGCTCCATAAGATGCTTATCGTGCAAAACGGGGTACCCCATTTTAGCAGACTATTTGTTATCCCATTTTACCCGACAACCACATTTTCATTGATAATGCATGGGCATTATCAATGAAAATGTGGTTATTAATAAAAAATTAATAGAATCCAATTGTTACACTGCGGCCTAAAAGATCTGTTGTGACCCATATTCCTGCAGCTTTACAGCTGGCCTTCCAATCCTATTCCTTCCAGGAACTGTAGGATATCAGAGGGCCGCAGTCTAGCCCTCTTCGATTTCACATGCTCCCAGGTGCAACGCCCTCGAGTTACGCAGTGCTACGCAGTTTGAGAGGATATGGATGGGTGCTTCATCATGTTCCCCACAAAATCTCCATTCAGATTCCCTTTCCAATCCAAGCTTACTCAGGTGTCCTTTCAGTCTACAATGGCCTGAAAGTATTCCTGTTAATATGCGATCATTGTTCTTACTCAGGTTGATGCATTCTGTAAACCTCTTCTGGTTATAAGTTCACAGAAGAATTTTACTTTGCCTCATTTCCTGGAGTTTTTCCCAGTAACTGAATTTTCTCTGCTCCATTTCTAATTTCTGTTTCTTCAGTATTGTACTGCTACTTAACCCGCAAAAGGGTTAAGGCCCTACAAAAGGTATCCCAGCTCCTTTTTTTCGTTATCCGTTATTTCGTTTCCTTCCACTCCTGTGTGAACCGGAACCCACAGGAGGGTTACTTTATTCCTTTTGCATAGCTCATTTAATTTCCCCAGGAATTTCCGGACCATCTTGGAACTGATTTCATAGGACCTCAGCGCCTTGATGGCTGCTTGACTATCAGACATTATGATAATCTCCTGGTGTCTATAATTTCTATCAATATTGAACTGAAACATCTTTCAATAGCGTGTATTTCCGCCTGAAATATACTTGGATATTTTCCCAAGCTTCCGAAATATGTGGTTCTAGGCCCATATATTCCTATTCCAGTTCCCTCTGCCGTTTTGGAGCCATCAGTATACCATTTGATTCAATTTCTATTCAAGTTCAAGATGGTGTTATGATCCCACTCACTCCAGTTACTGAGCTTTATGATGAATTCCTTCACAAAACTGATTTTTTTTAACATATCATCTCGGGGCATGTCCCAGCTTTGATCACCGTCAGGAGATTGAGGCCTATGCTTAATCATTCCTTCCTTGACCATTCTGAGTTTGGTTCTTTTTGCCACGCCCTCTACTACAATGTGGAAAATCCAATACTACTTCGATAGCTGCTGTTGGGCAGCATTCTCATAGCCCCCGTTATGCATACACATGCTAATCTTTGCACTTTCGAGAGGTTAATTCTCGCAGTGGCCAGATTAGTTCTTTTGCTCCAAGCTACTGATGCATAAGTGATGATCGGTAGCATCGGTATTGCAAGTTGTACTTACCTTATAAAAAAATTTACAACACTTTGGCCAAAAAAAAACTCACAATAACCAACGTTCGTACCATGGAACAAAATATACAATAAACAAACGTCACACTTAAAACGTCAGCTAACCTGCAAAAATACAGCATATGTGGCGCCATCTAATAAGGCTTGCATTAGTTTTCAAGCAGCAATTGGAAGCAGATTCTTACAACGGCCTACTTCAAATGACTACTACCCCGTTTTATCTGCCTACCCTGTCTTGCCCAACTCTCTCCTACATTTTATTTAGGTACCGTAATTTTGATTTACAAGTTAAGTCTTTTATTGTTTTCGTTTTTATATTTGCCTCTGAAAGTGTTATACTTAAGTTACCTAGTTAGTATTCTTCTCTTTTTTCTTTAATTTGTAATTAGGTTTTTATTTTGCAACAAACAAGTATAGTTATGTTTACAATCTAGATTGCATTAAATAGTTTTCTCTGTCAGTGAAGTAATAACCGAAATTAGTTGATTAAGCTGACATGTTTTAGAGATTTAGAGATTATAGCGAGAAATGGAAGTTCATTGTCAAAATGAATTTCTCAGACTGCTAATATTATTTTCAAGACAAGACATTAATAAAATATTTTTACCAAAGTGTTTAACTTTTCGGGAAGTTTAGAGCAATTGGTGATGTCGCAAGGCTGGAATTCACTTGAAAAACGTTGCTATTCGTCGGCGCTGTCACAATTTCCTTACATATACCAACGAATGGCAATGTTTCTCAGATACAGGGTGTATTAAATAAAAAAGTAAATTTTGCTTGGGTGTTAATTGCACGACATATAAAGCACAAATCCACCGAAACCGGATTTCATCATTAAAAAATAAAAAAAAGTAAAATTTAGAGCCAAAAATTCTTTAGTCCGGGCCTGATCCAAGGAAACGTCATGTTAAGCACTCGCTAAACGTGGTATTATGTATAGATACATTGCACTCATTTAGTATTATTCTTAACGGTATGCCGTAAGTTCATTTAACGTTATTCTGAATAAATAAAGGCCAATCGGCCAGTGTGTCCTTGTCAAAAGAGCAAAACTGAGGCATTTTAAATTTCTTCTTTTTATAAAATAAACATTCCTTATTTGTTAAGAGCATTCTACGTAAGTCTACAAAGTATTATTTTTAATATCCTGATATGACGTTCGAGTTTTACCGGATATGCGGCTTCAGTAGTTACAAAAAACGTAAATATTATTCTTTTGCTTTGTCGAATCGAGAGTTAGTTGTTAATAATAAACAGTATCACATGAATCTGAGTTATTTCTTTTGGATTTATTTAATCAAATAACGCAAAATGAATTGAATCGAATTACACAGAAATAAATGTAGATACAGAAAATTTGCAAACACGCCTTTTTACTATGATATCGCGCGAAAATGAATCTACACATTTCCGCGCTTTTGCCGATTGATCAACCTTCAATTTTCTTTACATGAAAGCATGATGGTCCTGAAAAGGATCGTTTTTTCGAGACGGGAAGAATTTAAATAAAATGTTCGAAGTGGCTTGCACTCCAAGCGGCGATCCACACAAAACTAACAGCGGTA
This sequence comes from Protaetia brevitarsis, assembly GCA_004143645.1. Lineage (NCBI taxonomy): Eukaryota > Metazoa > Arthropoda > Insecta > Coleoptera > Scarabaeidae > Protaetia > Protaetia brevitarsis. The sequence continues at coordinate 2,539,163 of RXPK01000234.1, read as the reverse complement.
ATGGCTGAATGATAGTGGTATGTGGGAGTATACTCGGGAAAACATTTAGGTTGGGCACAGGTGCGGCTCTAGCCCAGGGCATTTACAAAATATTTTTTTTCTCGTTAATGCTTACAGATAGACCCCTGTGCATAAGACTTTTTGATCGTATATGATTACAGCTGCTACATACTATTATATTTACCTCTATATCTGATACACCCTGTATATTCCCGGCTTAACATTCAAGCACTTCACAATATGCCTACTGAACAAACATGTTAAATTATGTCATAAAAAGGTATTTTAAGTATCAAATAGATACAGTAAGAAAGCCATGTCGTTGAATAAGATCCCTTAGATTAGAAATAATACACTAGATGAAACTTATTTGAATGGGATTTGGAAACCGAAAGAATATTAACGTAGTTAACCACATGTGGAGTTGCGGATTACGGCTTTTTCGAATTACTAACAATAAAATAATTTCTTATTCACATTGTAAAGGTATCAATAGCAAAAAACAAATAACAAGTCTAATTACATGCGATAAAAATGTATACGGAATTTAGATAAGGCATTAACATTTATAATCGCTACACCTTTAGATATCTTCCGTTAGTATCCTTGACGGAGGAAAGTTTCCGTTTTTTTTTAAACTTGTTGCAGCACGATACGATCTAATTTAAATTACAGGTTCCTTCAGACAGGGACCAGAAAGAAAAAAAAACGCCATACATATTCTAATCGAATAAATACATTTTTTTTTGTTTGCGTTACCTGACGTCAGCATCAATTCACGGAATCGAGGGTCCTAGCAGCACCAGAAGGACCTCAGCCTCCAAGACTCAAACGAAACGTCACGCGGCTTAAGCGACTCGCCGTATAAAATCAAAGAGGCAACATTTAAATTCACAGTTTACGTCAGTTCGGTGTCGCTGTTCGCCAGACGGAGCGGTGTCCTTTGGCTTTACTTCCTTTCACCTGCACTTTCCCTCTCTTTAGAGGTATTATTTGAGACGGTTGTGCGCGCGCAAGATACCCACAATAAACGATTCAAACGCCAAACACGAAACTTCAGTCCACCTCGTGATATTATTATTGTAGCACTGTCGTTTAGTTTAATATGTCTGAAACGCTGACACCGTCTTACATCATAGCTATAAGAGCTTCTCAAAATTAACCTCCTCCCCCGGAACGCTTCACGAATTAAGTGCACTTACGTTTGACTTCAAACATCTCTTAAAATTCTCCGCTACCGATATACGAAGTAAACTTTCTTTTATTGGAGATTAGAAAACATATTGTCAACATTTTTTTTTTTTATTCGATACTCCAGCAATACGTAATGCGATGTTAATTTCCGACCTCGTTGTTAAGGAAAAGAGAATATCTTGACATTTCCAACTACACGCGGAAAACTGTTGATTCTTCTATCGTCCGAGAAAAGTGAACTCCCGGTATAGTGTTTACTTTTGTGTTACTTTAATGATCCAGTGTTTAAGGATAGTATCGTAACCCCGCAGAAGGTAGGTGATGCTACTGTGATAATAGTAACAAATAAACAATAAGCTTAAACATAGATTTACGATAAGAAAAATGATTTTCTCAGAGTTAGAATCAATTTGCTTATAAATGTCTTTCTTAAGATTTTTGAAAGTAGTAGAGTAATATCAAATAGTGAAAGGGAAATCTATTTAATGCCTACGTATACATATGTATAAGCATTGTTTTTATTTCCATTGAATGGATTGGTCGTACTAATTTAAATATGCGAATTATGGAGCAAATTAGCTTGACATAATACGTTTTTTTGTTTGAGAGTACAATACAGTAATTAGCATTTTTATCTTTTACACTTTTACTTAAGGATTCTCATGGTCTATAACACAGATGTGTAGATTTATTATAGAGCAAGTACCTAATACCTGGATAGTAGAAATATATTAATATGCTAATATACAAAAACGCATTTACTTGATCTGTTATTAATTTGTCTTTTCTATACATATAGATAAATTTATGGGTAAAATAATCTATTTAATTCTAGCAATTAAAAATATTGCTGTTTAGGGGCAAGACACGCTAAACATTTCGATTTTCATAAATGTAATTCCTAAATTTCATTAAAAATTATATGATAAATGTAATTTGTATGTAAGAACAAGTTATTTTATAATAATTAATAAAAATCTGTTTATTGCTTTTATGTGCAATATTCGCCATTATGAGTAAATACTGTTTATAAAAGGGTGATGTAAATGTCTAATAGAAGCTACCCTATAGCCTTAATTCATAATATTATTCTGCCATTATTATTATTTTAAAGAAAGTCATTGTAAGTTTCGGATTGGTGGTAGTATGGGATATGGTATTAACAAAAAACCCAGAAATAATTCTCTCCAATCCTTTAATTAATTGTCGAAAATACATGACGTAGCTCTAAATTCTATATTTTAACGTATTGCCTCCAGATGATGGCCTAGAGCCGAAACCGGTCGACAATTACGACATTAATTAATTAAAGGATTGAAGAGAACTATTTCTGATTTTTTATTTTGCTAATACCATATTCATTTTAAAGAAAAATCTCTTGATGAATGGAAATACAAATATATCTTAATTCGGAAGGGATTCTGGATTCAAAGTGGAGGAGAATTCGCAGTTGGAAGCCCTGAGACTCCAGGGCAAAACATTTTCAGTAGCTTTCCAAACCAAAATATATATCTTTTATAAGAAACAAGAACTTTTACTTTTAATAGGTACTGGTACTAAACCTTGAAAGAACCAACGAAAAAATAGTATGATAATCTGATTTTTTTTATTACACCATACAAAAAAATATTTTGGCACGTGCGAATTTAGATTTCGATTACAGTGTAAGGGCCTTTTTATAAGAATAAAAAATATTTTTTAACGGCTGAAATGATCGATGCGGGTACAATTCGATCAGGCATTTGAATTTAATTTTTAATTTTTTGGAAGTACTTATTTTTTGCCATAAACTTTTCTCCCATTATATTTTTAAAATATCATTTTTCTTTTTATCATAAATATCAAAGCTACCTATGTTGTATAGTCTCCAGGAAACATAATTATATTTAGGCAAAATAAATGAGGGGAGCAGGGTACCAAATAGCCGCTGTATCTTTTGTAATTTATATTTTTTTATTTTGTTAAAAATATAATGTATTACATAGTTTTCCAGGGTTGTGCAAATTATTTCCAAAACAAAATCTTACAGGCTGAAATATTCTCTTTAAGATATCTGAAACTTTCATCATATTAATCCATATCTACTCTTATACCGCGAGTAGGTACTTGAAAACTAAGATTTTGACGAAGGAACCTGATTGTGAGTTAACGAGTGCAGCTTAATAATACTGATTCTCTGATGTCAAGCCCATGATGTAGTTTATAAAGATCACTGTTTCAAGGTCATATATTTTTTTTCAGAGTGAGTCTACAACCAAATATACTTCCAGACGTTGCACCCTTGCTGTTGCTTTGGGATGTTTGCAGTTTTATCTTTTAATATCAATTTTTTAAATTCGTCAATCCAATTTCCACACTACGAGTCAATTCGTAGAATACGTTTTGTCAAATACTTGAATCTTTCTATTATTAATTTATGGCGAAAATAGTTTGCATAACCTTTGAGGCGGTTTTATTTTTGCAAAAATTAATTTTGAAAGTTGGCTTTGGATATTGCGTTGATCCAGGAAAACCAGACATGAGTCTTAATTCGTAATATCTTGGAATTTTGAAATTTTTCTAAAAGAACGGTATTTGAAATCTGATTTCTTCCTTGGTTTTAAGTAATCTTTCATTCGTGTTGACAAATTTTTCTAATCCTTTAGAACAATGCTTTGCTATTTGCTAGTATTGTTGAAAGAAAAAAGCCAACAAGAATAACAATGGGCTGGATTTAGGGCATTAGAATAGCAGAACCAAAAGGATTGAACCAATTTTTTATGGAGAAAAATAACTTTCAGTAACTGAGAATAAAATATTATTGGATTATGTCGTACTTCCGGTTATTACGTACACCTTTTATTGATTCCAACCAAAATATTCTTGATTGTTTATCGGATATTACGTACTATATATAATTTTACTCCGCATATAAAGTTAAAACTGTTACAATGTACTGATAATGTGAGTAATGAATTAATGATATTATGCAAGCGTCCTTAAAGGTTGAGAAGCATGAAAGTAGTATTGAAAAAAGAATCGACAAACCAATATAACAAGTTTTTTACTAAAACAGACTACAGTAGGTATGCACTATACTTATAAAATTTTGTTAAAGGTTTAAAATCTGTTTTTGCTTTAGTTTCTCTTAAATTTTTATTGTTTTTTTAGAGTGTACCCTGCTTATAAAGTACCCATTTTTTGTGCCTAGAGAGTATTTTATAACTGGAGTTCACTGTAACTGACAGGTGAATATATAATGAACTTTACATCCATTATATAGACATGAATGTTTCCCGTTCAGTCATAGAAAGATCCGAATATTTTAATTATCAGATCGACATTCCTATACCTACTAACATTTTGTAGTGAAGAAGCGTATTTTATCGCTCACTTTCACTTGTTACAACGATGTAATGAATTAAACAACCTATAATGATTGCTGTTTTAATTTAAAAGTTATTAAACATGTGGATAAACTTAAATTTTATGTCTGGATTTATCAAAAAATTATCATGATAATACCCTTTTGTTTTTCTTGCTTTTTCTTCTTCTTCACGGTTCGCCCATTTCTCTTCCGGCATTCTGAAACAGAAATCATTGCGTGTTAATAACATTGTTTCCTTGCATGAAAGATGCATAATCGAAGAATATTAACTACTATATAATTGTAGAAAAATTATCACCATATTCGTATTTATGAATTTATAATCATATATTATAAATAAATTACATTGATTCTAAACCTAAATTAATGAGGTTTTCGCGCAAATCTAGTGGAAAATAATGTGAAAAACTCACGCGGGTAGCATTGAAATTTCCATAATATACACATCACGTAATAAATTTAATTAGTGCTTTATTAAAATATAAAAAAAAAATATTGAATATCATATTATTTACATATGACCTGAGTGTAAATAAATCGTTATACAAGGTTAGCCGCAGTTGACTTAGCATTTTTGATTATTATCTTTTCAATAAAGAAAAAAAATTATATGAAAATTTACGGAAATCAAGTTATACATACAAAATAAATAAATAATAGTAATAAATATTTACATTTGTTATTGTGTGTAAGGAAACTAAAGGACGTTATCAGAATCTTATCAGTAAAATTTTATTATACACTAAGATCTAATTAATTAAATATAGTGTATTTATTTGTTTTTGGAATAAATTTCTTAGTAAGATTTCTGGGATTGTATTTTAATAATATCGTAACTTCAGAGGCCGATGTAGCCATTAGACGCTTCTTACAGTAACTCTTATCAGTGTTTGGACAAACGAATCCCAAGATAAAAGTAACATACATATCTATACAATTTCCTATAAGTTTAAATGCTTTGGTATCGTAGACAGCTTCGTATAGTAAAAATCATTTGTTACAAATGGAACAATGAATGTTTGTGTGTGTGTCCATCTCTATCCTACTAGAACTTTTGTGTTAAAATGTTCGCAAATGTATAGTAATATTGGTAACATTTTACAACAATGGCAGTTATTTGTATAATATTTAGAATTGTGACAGAATATTATGCTGTCAGATTCTACATAGTGTGTTTTGGTTATCTGTGATTATAACATCCATAATTAATATCATTTGAATATAAGAACGTTTAAAAATACCACGTCATTAACCAACGATTAACGTGTTTTTTTTTTTGTGGAAACTATGGTTTAGTTGAAACTTCAAAAATTATTATACAAAATGTTTTGGAAATTTAATCTTGTCTTTTTCAATTGCTGTATATTTTTTTACAATATTTATTATAATATTTTTTTTATAATGAATGCTTAACTCCAAATTATAGTATTTGATGTGTGCAATAACTATAAATGTTATTAGCCGACACATAAGCTTACAAAAATTCATTAACTACGGACTCCAGTATATTGTATAGTGTGCTCAGAAGTTATATAATTAAGAAAAAAAGTAAAAGCTATTGAATTCAAAAAAATCAGTAACTGTATAGAAACATTTAGCATGCAACCAAGATTTAATAGTTTGTTTAAATTCACCTTCCGCTTTTTGTTTAAGAAATACATTTTTCGCAGAGGAATAAAGTTCCCAGAGCAGAAATTGGTAGAATAAGCGAAAATGAAATCCTGCATTCAATCAAATCAATTATATTTTTAAGTGATCCAAGCTTAAAAATAGATTTATTCAGGGCCGATATTAATGATCGGCAATTACTATTTCAATTTAAGGTAGATGCAAGAGTTGAACCTAAAACAGTTATTGATTCAGAGGGCTTCAATTGCTCATTATTAATGTGTATCAATAAAAATGTACCCAACCTTTTTTTTTTGCAAAGTATGGAAAAAGATATATTTTATTTTCTCAAAATTTAATGATAGATTATTAGCACAAAAACCGTGCAACAATTTTGTCCACTGTAATATTTGTAAGATTTTCAAAATTACTTTCGTTTTCCGAAATTATTACGGTGATATCATCAGCATAGCATGTAACCAGTAGAATCACAAAGAAATTCAATAATCTCGTTTAAAAACAATGAAAAGAATCAGTGGACCAAGTACAGACCCCTGTGGAACGCCAATATTTTGGGTAATCATGGCGATGTCACCTTGTAGCTTGCTTGGGCGCTTCTGACATTTATTTCTACGAATTGTACTCTGTCAGAGACGTATGAGATAATTCATTCCAACATTCCAAGCCTGATTCCAAGCTTTTCACATGATTAACACTATCAAATGTTTTCGATAAATTGCATAAGACGGCTACAGGATAAGTTTTAAATTCCATGAATGCAGGAAATGTCCCTTTTTCTGTTTGATCTTCAACTGATTGTGACTAGAGTAGTAATGATTAATTTGGAGTTTGTACGCAAATATATTCATTAGAAAATAGTAATGTATATAAATCAAAATGAAGTATGGATAATATGAAAGTAATATTTTGTAAAAATACAAGTTCATAAATATGTATTCAGCCTTGAAATTTATTATAATAATGCAATATTTGCTTAGTGAGAGTGACATTTCATTTGATAGCCCAATAGGTTAGCAATAAAACATTCGAAATTACCATTCTGTCGGCCTTCTGAAGGTTAATCATAGATAAAAACTGGTGTATGTAAACGCATTGTAATGCTAACAAAATTCGTTCTGAATATCCATGTATTGTACATACTGTGTATGCAAATTACTTGAAATAGATTTGCATATGTAACAGACATATGTAGGTATGTGAATCAATTTGTTTAAATACTATGAGATATCAAACTAAGATATCAAGGTTTTAATTATTTTGTTATGCGTCAGAAATATTTTAAATATGTCGGCTGTTTCTGGAAAGTGCTTTGGCTTTGTAACTTCTAAAGTAACTTGTAGGAGAGAAGACAAATTTGGAAATTAATTTAAGGATATAAATCGATATTTTGAAAATAGTGAAAATCATCTTAATTTTCGATTTTGAAATGAGAGTACTCGTAGTAATTTTTAAAACTATTAATTTTATTTAGCAGCTATAACCAGCTATTTTTTTTTTTGGTTAGTAATTTAAAAAAGTTTTTCATATATATGGGGCCACGCTTATATAAAACTCTTTTTATGTTTCTGTTGTTTGATATTAGAGCTTAGACCGTGAAATATTTTACTCAGGCCAGCAATACATAAACCGATGTGAACTTGGCAAGCAATTTTATTAAAAAAAAATAAACGTAGTACGGTTCGATTGTACTTCGTTTCTACCCGTTTGTACCACTTCAGTTTCGTTTGTACCTCAAAGGTTAAAAAATAGAAAGGGTTAAAAAAAAATTTAGCAAGCAAGTACAAGATATTCAAAAACGGACAACGCCATTCGAAAGAGCATTGTTTGTACCCGTTTGTACCTCCATTTAAATCGTTTGTACTTCCACCAAACCGGAAGTAGAAACATTTGAAAATAAGTAAGTTGCCGAGAGAATTTCGCTCATTTTTTGAGATATGGAAAACGGCCAACGCTATTCAAAAGAGCATCGTTTGTACCGTTTCTACCTCTTTTTACATCGTTTGTACTTCAACCAAACCGGAAGTAGTGACAATTCAAAATATGTCTAAGAGATAAATTTGGGTATTTTTTAAGATATTCAAAAAACGACCAAGGCTATTCGAAAGAGCATCGTTTGTACCCGTATGTACCTTTTTTTACATCGTTTGTACTTCAACCAAACCGGAAGTAGTGACAATTCAAAATTTGTCAAAGAGAGAAATTTGGCTATTTTTTGAGTTATCAAAAAACGACCAAGGCTATTCGAAAGAGCATCGTTTGTACCCGTTTGTATCTTTTTTTACATCGTTTGTACTTCAACCAAACCGGAAGTAGTGACAATTCAAAATTTGTCAAAGAGAGAAATTTGGCTATTTTTTGAGTTATCAAAAAACAGCCAAGGCTTTTCGAAAAAGCATCGTTTGTACTCGTTCGTACCTCAAAGGAAACCGGAGTAGAGATAAACGAAAATATGTCGGTCAGAGAAATGTTGCTAATTTTTGAGATATCGCAAAGTGGCTAACGCTATTCTATAGAATATCGTTTGCAACTGTTTGCACCTTTTTTAAAATCGTTTGTACTTCAGCGAAACCGTAAGTAGTTCTTTTCAATGTTTATGTTACATTTTTGTCTTAATTGACCAAGGTTCCCATCCCCTATTTTAGAAAACATATAAATACAGATATTTTGCCAAATTAGGTCAGCCAACCTAGTAATATGACCACTATTTATTTATTAACTATGTATTTAATTTTTACTTTGTGAGACCTTTAAGTATTTCTTAAATATGTATGTTGTTTTTAAACATCTCTTATTATATATTTCTATATCTTTGTTGCAGATACGGTTGTAAATGTATGCATTTAACACCAATTATACTTTCTTATTATCTAATTATTATAGACTGTGCTAGTGAGGTTATAAAGAAAGATTTCAATTGAGTCGTGTAGGCGGCATATTCAACGCATTGATCGAATGACATTGCCCGTTGTGCGAATCTCAAAGATTAGCGAAATTTCTCTCTCATATCTTCAAATGGTTCCGGTTTGGTTGAAGTACAAACGATGGTAAAAGAAGTACACGGGTACAAACGATGCTCTTTCGAATAGCCTTGGCCGTTTTTGATATCTTAAAAAATACCCAAATTTTCTCTTTGACATATTTTGAATTGTCACTACTTCCGGTTTGGTTGAAGTACAAACGATGTAAAAAAGAGGTACAAACGGGTACAAACGATGCTCTTTCGAATAGCCTTGGCCGTTTTTTGATATCTTAAAAAATACCCAAATTTCTCTCTTTGACATATTTTGAATTGTCACTACTTCCGGTTTGGTTGAAGTACAAGCGATGCAAAAGAGGTACAAACGGGTACAAACGATGCTCTTTCGAAATAGCCTGGCCGTTTTTTGATATCTTAAAAAATACCCACATTTCTCTCTTTGACATATTTTGAATTGTCACTATTTCGGTTTGGTTGAAGTACAAACGATGTTAAAAAGAGGTACAAACGGGTAACAACGATGCTCTTTTGAAATAGCGTTGGCCGTTTTCCGATATCTCAAAATGAGCGAAATTCTCTCGGCAACTTACTTATTTTCAAATGTTTCTACTTCCGGTTTGATGGAAGTACAAACGATTTAAATGGAGGTACAAACGGGTACAAACAATGCTCTTTCGAATGGCGTTGTCCGTTTTTGAATATCTTGCACTTGCTTGCTAAATTTTTTTTAACCCTTTCTATTTTTTAACCTTTGAGGTACAAACGAAAACGAAGGTGGTACAAACGGGTACAACAATGCTCTTTCGAATGGCTTGTCCGTTTTTATATCTTGCACTTGCTTGCTAAAATTTTTCTACCCTTTCTATTTTTTTAACCTTTGAGGTACAAACGAAACTGAAGGTGGTACAAACGGGTACAAACGAAGTACAATCGAACCGTACTACGTTTATTTTTTTTTAATAAAGTTGCTTGCCAAGTTCACACCGGTAATACATAAAGACAAATATTTATCTAAACTACGGTGGCTATACATGTATATACAGGGTGTTTAGAAAGTAATCTGAAATATAGTTGCGGGCGGTTCGTCCTTCAATTTTAAGACGTAAAGTTCCTATAAATATGTGCCATAAGTTTTGCTTAGTGGCCTTTGGAATTTTGACAATTACTGTGTCAGACCTAAAAACCAATGTATCATTCTATTATTTTGTTCGTTGTAGTACTAGTTCTATTTTCGTTTGTGTTCAGTTTAAATCTTTTGACGATGCCTGCGTTTACTAATGTTGAAATGGCTAATATGCATTTTTTGTACGGATTAACCAACGGTAACCGCTTACTATATTCCTAAACGTTTACTAAACTGTATGTTCGTTTACACCAAACTGGAAGTTTTTCAAGATCAAAGGATATTATTGGACGACCTAGAAATTCGAGAACTCCACAGCTTGAAGATGAGTGTCTTCAAGTTATTGACGAACATTTAGTAACGAGTACTAGAAAAATTGCTCCACGACTAAATAATCACAAAACTGTTTGGAGTATTCTGAAAGAATCCATATTCTACGTGTTCAAGATTTGCTACCCAATGGCTATCTGCTCTGCATGCAGTATTGCCAATGGTTTTTAAGAAAAATTGCAAACAATCCGAATTTTGCTACTACTGTATTGTTTACAGATGAAGTCAACTTCTGAAGATATGGCATTATGAATCCTCATAATAACCACGAGTGGCCTGATGGAAATCCATATACCTCAGCCGCAGAACGATTCCAATAAACTTTTTCGGTCAAGATTGGATTGGTATTGTCAACAAATATTTAATAGGACTATTGTTCCTTCCTCAACGGATTGAACGTGATACATATACAGTAAAAGTTGTTTATTACGTCGTCGCTAATAACGAAAAGTTGCTTATAGAATCGAACATTCATAGTATTGGTAGATCCTCCATATAGATAGACAATATAAAATAAAGTCGTCGTCGACAGTAGCATCGAGGTCGCATGTAACGGCTTGATTTACTAGAGGCTACGGCTAGTTATGGCGTCCAGCAAAGGTATTCCAATAAATAGAGCACTGCTACAGCAAAAAGCTAAAGAATTTGGAAGGATGTTAAAGAAAAATATAAATGTTCGGAAAGTTGTATTAAGAGATTTCGAGCTCGTAAATTAGTCTGGAAAAATTTCTGGTGAAGGCCAAAGTATTAATACAGACGTTACAGATGATTGGATACAAATTGTATAGTCAAATATTAGAAAAAATATATCATGAAGACGATATATTCACCACTTCCTATTATGACGTTAAAATTTTGAAAGCGAAAGGTAAGCTGGCCCGCTGCTCCTTTTGGAATGGACTCGCCAGCGCTAGTCACTAAATCCCTAGAGCTTCAACCGAATGACAACAGACTCCGTAAGGTAGTCTTTGTGAGCAGTGACAGATTGAGATTACTCATAGGAATCTTAACTGGGCACTGCGCAATAAATAAACACATGTACAGCAGGGGGCTAGTGAACTCTCCATTGTGTAGGAAGTGTGGGAGTGCGGAGGAAACTCCTGCTCACCTTCTTGTCAACTGCCCGGCAGTAGACGGGGAGAGGCAGACGCACTTTGGGGTCCATCGGTTGGACGAACTCAGAGTCAGTAAGTTAACTCTCAGCTAGATTGCGAACTTTTAGGATGGGGTGCAACCTGAGTGAGAGGGCTAAAATGGACATGGTGGCACAATAGGTTTTTCTGGTCGACTTGCCTTCTTCGGGTTTACACCTGCCCATGGACAAAAAAAGCGATATTACGATATTAACAGTTAATATGTCTAGATCAGGGGTCGCCAAACTACGGCCCGCGGGCCAAATCCGGCCCGCTGCATATTTCAATCCGGCCCGCGCAAGTTGTAAGTACCAAGCGGTTAATTCAGCTATTGCCTATAGTTTTTCTCACCCACAATACGGGTTTATGAAAATTATTGTACCGGGAGGTATCTACTATTCACCGACTGATAGTCAACTGATGTCGCGGTAAATAAGTCTGGTTAATTCATTTACTATGAACGCTTTCCGCGTACTTCGCAATAATATTTCTAACCTTATTTAGAATTAAATTTGAAATATTCATGAATAGATTTGCGATAAAGCTGAAGAAGTGTGCTCAAAGAAGAGGGTTTGTTTTTCTGTCGACCTCTCAGCTCAAGCGACTGTTAGATAAATTGTAAATATCACAATACGCTTCTTAATGAAGAAGGCAAAAAATGTCTAGTGGTTTTTGTTAGTTCTTGATGAGTCAACAGTCATTGTCGATACTGCCCAAGTATTTTTGTTTTGTGCAAAGCTTTCAATAAGTCATTGCATAATTCATCAAACACCTCTATCTATTTTGCATTATTGAACCAGTTGTTGCAGTGGTTAGCTGTATTGGCTCTCGGCGAGTTAACCATCGCCAGTTCGATGGTGCAATAGTAAAAAAGTTTTATTGAGATTTTTGGAACTCAGAGAAATTATTAATATTTTTTTAAATGAGAAAGAATTTCTACAATCGTTCCGTACATTAATAGTAATTATTGCTTCTGTTTGTTATGCCCTCTTAACTGAACTTTCGTCCCTTCAAATTATTTTAAATAAAAAGATAATAACATTCGTTGAAGTATTACAAAAAAATATGTCGCAAATTATTTTTTGTGATCTAGATTGGATTAGAATTCCTAAAAATGGATCCTATTTTACTTCAAAATTTTCTGGTCAGATGTTTTCAAGGTGTCCAAATCTTCAGAAGTAGGAGGTATTGAACCACTGAGGTGTGTTTCCAAATGTCCTAAAATAGTGGATTTTTTTTTTCTTGCCTTTCTTCATAATATTACTATAGGTTTGTCTTTTTTTGTCTTTTTATTATAAATATTATTATAATATTTACTAGCAATAATAATTTATTGTAATATTATTTATACTCCATCAGGTAAAAATTCTTTGACCATTTGAAAAAGTTAATAAATAATAGGAATAATTTAAAATAAAACCACTGAAGCCTATAGGGAATGTTGCAGAAAAATATAAAAATATACAAGGTGTTTTTGAAAAAAAAAAAAATAAGTTTTGTAACTTTAAGATTCTTTGACAAGTCAGTAATTTTTAAACACCCTGTATGATACGACGGAAACTTTTTGGGTACATTGTTTTCGGTTCAATAAAACACAGAGGAACACTTAATAAAAAATATACACGTTAGAGTTTACAACCTGGCCCGCTGAACTTAATTTTCGTTACGATTTGGCCCTGTCCTAAAAAAGTTTGCAGACCCCTGATCTAGATTACCGAAACGAAAACTACTTATAATAGCTAAGCCAATGAAATCCCGTTGCTTTAGAAATGTTACACATCTGCTTGTTATTTATGAATCTATCAAAAAGGCATGAATCATTTCTGAAATTTTTATAAATACCTTTATGCTTGGGCAAAGCCGAAGAGCAAGATTTTTCCTTTATTTGATGATTCTGCAGCACATTATAATGCTTAGAATCTAAATAACATTGAGCTGTGTTTGTTTTTTATCTCCAAACACAACTTTCGTTCTCCAACCTCTAATTCAGGGGATCATTTTAATCATTGAAAACTTACCTTCGTAAATTTTGGGCAATGAAAATGATCGAAAATGACAACAAAAACCAAAAAAATAAGATTAACCTGTTGGATGCTATAAATATGAAGTCAAAAGCTTGGAATCAAATACCCGGTGAACCAATCAGAAATTGCTTTGTTTTTGTACCAGAATCACAACACATAGGAGACTTGAGAAATCGTTTGAAAAACAACATTTCACAACTACAAAACAGTCAAAAATAACATACTATTTGCATTCGAAAATGTACAATCACTAATAAAATATTTTGTATGTATATACATACTTAAATACATAGATATTATTTACAAATAAATGTGAACTCCTTTATTATTAAAAATGCTAAGTGTAGTTTAATAATATAAATTTGTCTGAATAAATGTTAAGTTTCATTCAATAAACACATATTTACGATTGAATAAATAGTAAATATTCTTTATCTATTCATCATTGTTTTTAATGAATTTGACGATACTCAACATTAATTTTGTTGCTAACTGATATAACGTCCATCCTGATATAACGTCTATAACTTGTGGTCCCTGAGCATGCGCTATAAAAAACTTTGACTGCATTCATTTTCTAGAAAATGGGCTTCCTGTTCTTTTGGAAGATGTACCTTTTATATGTAATTAGAAGGCGTATGTGGTTCATGCATGGCGGTGCATCTCTATATTTTGTTTTTAAATAACGTCTATTCAACCCGTTGGATAGGACGAGGATCTCCACACCCATGACCTCCAAGGCCACCTTATGACAATTGTCTGGATTTTTGTGTGTGGGGATATTAAAATCACTTGTTTATACAACCCGATCCTAAATTTAGTGTTAATGTTTAATGTTATTCGCAACCCTCCTGGCTTTTTCGAACGGATTCGGCAATCCACTAGACGTTGATCGGATGATTGTATTTTAGCTGGAGGTGCACATTTTGACCACCTGCTCTAAAATGCACTAGTTTTAAGTTTTATTTACCATTATGTTATTGCTTCTATTAAAATAATAAAAACATTGAGCACCTTGTCTCTCATTGATGACAAAATTTATCATACATGTTTATATGAACTTTTCGTCTTAAAATTGAATGACGAACCGCCCACAACAGTATTCCAGATTACTTTCGAAACACCCTGTATATCATACGTTTGCGGATGTACTTTTAATATCTTGAAGAATATTCCACTTTTCGACCGAAAAACTTCTAAAAAACTCTTTATATTCATTTTGTTTTCTTTGACCTTAAGATACTTGAAAATCAGGATATTTTAGTTTCTTGTTTGCGAATACTTCCTAAATTAATACATTTTAGTACTTCTGTTAAGGCTAGCTCTCAATTTTGAAAGTAATTTCGAGTAACAGGTTCTGTAAAGTCATTAAACCACTTGCCATTTACGGAAATTTTAAATTTCAATTAATTTTTATCATTCTTTAGTGGGGTTAGGTACATGCATCGTAACTGTTCTTTGTTGTTACTGTTAAACCTCTAAAAGTAGGAAAAAAATGATATGTTAAACGTTTTGTATGATAATTCCTGGCATCTTATACAAAAACAAAGAACGCTAAAACGATTTTTCGGTCATTAATTATGTACATAATTAAATACCACAACACATCCTTACTATCTATCCGTACACCTTAGCACGTATACCAATTAAAAACAAATATTGCCAATCTAAATCATCGTAATAATAATGATATGTGTACGTATACAATTCACAAAATAGAAACTCATGAAACCAGTTCGTTACGTAGAAGGACACTCCAATTAGTGTATCCCGATAAAATACACGCTAGGCAATCTTTCGCGCAACCTCCTACGAATCCTTTGACTAAACAATGGTGGGTATGCACGAAAATAAAAGAAAGTTATGCAGAAAGGGTATACCCGTGCATCTTCCGAGTCCGGATAACGGTGAATGTGTGTTTACGATATGACATAAATTAGAAATACACACATAACATTAAAAATTATATAGGCGGGTTTTACTTTCACTGTGGAATTTTTACTTTTTTCGGCGGTACAATTGGTGATTTAATAAGCTGTTCCGATTTGGAAAAGCGGATTCGGCGAATGGGAACATAATATTTAATGTATGCGTGTATTCAAAAGTGACAGTATTATTATATCAATAATGTAACCTAATGCTCCGGTGTTATGTGAACAGGGACAATCGTGAAAGTTGAGCATCGTCTTTGTTTGAATATTTTGCAATGTACCTAATGTAATTTAGATTGTTTTTTTTTAGATTTTTATATATTATATATATATATATATATATATATATATATATATATATATATTTACATCCCGCTAACTATTTTGCTTCCTTTCATAACGCGGTCGTAGTGCGTCCCCGGGAAGGAGCGTAGTTAGAAGCATTTTAGTGACGTATATTGAACCGCGGGAAAAAATTGATAACCCCAATCACTTTTTTATCGCTGTACCTTTAAAATGAAATTATACGATTTTTCATTCTACGCACTTTTTTGCTTCCTTACATTTGCCTATCTATTTTGCGTCCACTGCGTATATTTTCAGACAAATTGCTAACTATTTTGCGTCCGATGTATATTTTTTTGTATAAACTTGTAAGTATAATGCGTCCGCCACGTTGCCACATGTTGGTCGAAATAAACGTATATAGGAAGCAATATAGCATATTTATATAGGATCAATATAAAACTGTATTTTTGTGTTCTTTCGTGGTGGACGCAAATTAGTCGAAATAAAGTGTATATCGCCAGTCGAGAACACTGTATGAGGTTTGGTCGAATTTGATAACTAATTGAATTGAAAATTAGGTTAGCACCGTTTTTTAATGCTTGAGAATTATTTGTATGTGAAAGCTGATAGAAACATAATGTGAGTGTTAAAAATAAAGTCTTATTTAGTACTAAATTATTATGGTTTTAAAGCACATTTTATGCTTATCTGGGAAAATATAAAATATATTGGTACGAACTAAATACCTCGGAACTGATTTTCCTGCGAACCAAAAGTTTTGAAACAAATATACTTACTTTCCTGGAAGTATTTGTAAATGAAAGAACTGCTAAGAAAATATCACCAATTACAAACTTCTTACAAGCATTCATTTCAGTCTCAGAGGGTTTTGAAACCAACAAAGGGTAGTGTGTAAGAAAAACCTAAAGGTTCATCCTGTGAAAATTACACTAGTTTTCCTTCACGAAAAAAAGAAAGCTGGGTGACCTAAAGCCACCAACTCTTCATAATGAAAAGATGCAATTCAGTCAAGAATCCAATCCTTAGGAGTGGTTCTTGACTCGAAACTAACTTGGAATCAACACTTGACCACTGACAAATAAATGTAATAGCTAATGGCATTAATGAAACCCTTGCTGGGTATCACTGGTGTAATTAACAGCAGAGGGACCGCCTCTTTGGAGACCATTGTGGGCCTCCCCCGTTGGACCTTTATGTGAGAGGCGGAGGCAATGAATGCGATCCCTAGACTGAAAGCCAACAACCTGTGACATCCCAACTTCAGGATGGGAGGGCACTTTATACTACGGGCACGATGCTCGACGGGCCTTGCTGCAAATGCCCACGGATAGCATGGCACCTGAAATTATCTTCACTGAAAAGGTGAAAAATCTCCATACCGAACAGAGACCAGGCACGTAGTGAGAGCACTGCTAATGATAATTGGTTCACGGACGGATCCAAATCCAGCCAGGGCACAGGAGCCGGTATTTGTGGGCCCAGTCCTAATCAAAGGATATCCATAAGCCTGAGGAAACATACAACAGTCTTCCAGGCAGAGGTATTCGCCCTTGCAACCTGTGCAGAAATGATTGCAAAAGGGGGCTACATGAGGAGGAAAATTAATATAATGACTGACAGCCAGGCTGTCATTAAGGCATTCTCGAACCACATAACTAGGTCAAAACTAGTTCGGGACTGCAAACAATCTCTCAATGCACTGGCACGAGACTACACGGTGTCTCTGATTTGGGTGTCGGAACATGAGGATGTAAATGGCAATGTAATAGCCGACGAACTAGCCGATTGAGGCTCTAAGAGACACTTCATGGGTTCAGAGCCCGTATGTGGAATTACTAAGAATTCCGCAAAAAGGGAGATCTGGACCTGGTTAGATAAAGAAAGTACAAAGAAATGGAGGTCGACTGAAGGTCAACTATATACCAAAGCCCTGATAGGGAATGGGGATGTTAGTTTCTCTGATAACCTACTCAGGTGCAGTAAGAAAGAAGTTAAAACCATTACTGGGCGGGTAGCTGGACACTGTCTCCTGCAAAAACATCTATACAACACAGGCCGGGTAAGCGAACCGTGGTGTAGAAGATGCGAACTACAGGAGGAAACGAGTTTACATGTAATCTGCACATGTGAGGAACTGAAGGTACTCAGGCAGAAATATTTCGGGAGAGATCTATTGGAGCCCTCGAAGGTTCTCAAGTTTCCAGTGGGCAAGATACTGGGCTTTATAGAGAACACCAAGCTGCTCGAGTAGAAATAAGAGAATTAATAGGGATGGTACAATGAGCACCTAGCTCAAGTGCCCGGACAGTAAGTGCCACCCTAACTTTAATGAATGAAGAAAACCCTTAGAACAATTCGGAAAACATCGAGATTAACATCTTGTAAGCTTTTGTTAACCTATGGATCCCTGATTTGGCGGACAAAGACCACGCAGGAGAGACGATTATTAAACTCGCAAAGAGACGAAGATTAGCTTGCTTGTGCATCACTGCAGCTGCATACATCTACTATGGAAACCATGTCAAATCTACTCTCTTTATTTACATTAATGGGTGGCAAGAATGGAACTCCTAGGAATGTGAGAATAACATAACACAACCGTATTTTTTAAATGGGCAGTGATACAATTACTCTCAAATCTCCTTCGACAAACCCTTCAAGATTATCGTGAACGGGGGTGTTGGACAGCAAAACCCAAAATTGTATGCAAAGCTGATCAGTATCCCTATTCGACAATCGAACCGCTCTAAGCAGTATTCTATTAAGTAACCTCAAAAACTAACTTGGAACTGCTTGGTAACTCTTGAACTACTGACTAAACACAATAAAGTTACTTTGGTGTGAATACCAGGGCATAAGGACATAGCATGCAACGAACTAGCGAATGCTAACAAGCACTCTTCCATAAAATTCATTGGATCTGACCCAGCTCTCGAGATAACCAATACTGCGATACGTGATGCAGTAACTGAGTGGACCGAAAAGAAACACCAGGCTTACTGGAACAGTATGAGGACAACAACAACAAAGGAATAATGAGGCAATCTCCAGGCATTTAGCAACCGAATACAGCTTAGAACGGTACCGAATCGATGAACATGGTACGGCTGCCTAAGATAGTATCCACATAGAATAAGCGTCTTTAAAGATGGACCTGTATGTAGACTATGCAACAAGGAGAAGAAGGTAGCCCACACGTTGTTTTTGATGCGTTTCATTGGAACGCAGAGACTACCATTGCGGGAAGCAATCAACTTGAAGGCTAATCTGCCGGAAAAATACCACACAGGCTGCGAAGCCTAGTTAAGGCAATTAACACCTCTTTATGTAAAGAAATACACCGTCGCTCTTAGAATAATTCAATGCAGTGTTAAAGGAATAGGAAGATGATCTATATTCAGTGCTCAAATCAATCCGATTTTGAAACCAAAACCAGTTTTCAAACCAAAATCCATTTTTGAAATCAAAAGACAGGTATTTATAACTTATATTAACTTCAAAAAAAATACACACGGTTTTTTTGCCTTAAGTTGTAAAACCTTTTTTTTTTACTGAAAATCGATTAACCGGTTTTTGATATCTGGTGATTTTTGCAACACTAATATCTACCGTTCTTAAAATTTATCAGTATACAAAAATCTGCTTTTAACAAAAATTGCACATTCATATAAGATATCATAATATTTTCATTTGAAATTATTTAGTATATGTGTGTGTTGTCCAGTACATTAACATTTGACCATAATAACGATGTTGTATACGCCATAGGCCCAGAAAGATATTATAATAATAAATTTTAATGATTAGATAATTAATTAAGGTATTTTTTTTTTTATAAAAATATAAAGTCGAATCGTTTGGCAATTATGTAGGACTTAACATGAAACCAGCCACAAATTCTACCGAATCAACTTCTTCAATTATTACAAATGACTACAGAAATAAAAAATTAAAAATCAATAAAATTTTGTATCCGCTGTTATTAGGTACATACTCATACATTAACAGTAATCTTTCCTATTGTTTGTTTTAACGTGTTAATTACATTTAATATAGAGCCGGAACATATATTTTCAAGAAATCTCATGCATCTCATATTTTTCTTATTGTGAAACTGGCATTTCGGCACTATATATCACAACAATTTTAAAAGCAGTGCAAATGGAAACATTATGATTATAGACCCAGCATAAGTACGAGGCAGTAGTATGGTGACCAAAATTGTAGTAAACGAGGCGGTCAAAACGCAAGTGTCGTACAAAGCCAGCGTCTTTAAGTGGCACGGGTGCAATGAGATCGATCCCACCACTGTAATGGAAGTCATTTTAAATCTGCACCGCTATATATTTACATACAAGGAATAGTATATAGCATACTCAAGCAACAATAAGTAATTGCACAGCGTTGACTACAAAAAACTATTGAATAAACTTAAGGAGGCACTCTTTGTGGGGATGCCATGCGATGCATGTTTCAAAATATCAGATTATAATACCAGATAAGAGGGGACCGAAAGGCACCCGGTGAGAGCGGACTCGAAACGTATACAGACACCTCTGGAACAGGCTACGGCATAGGAGCTGGGATATATGTGAAGAAGCCTAGTGTAGTTAGGCTGAGGTTGCTGCAATTCATCATTGTGTCAGAGAAATCGAACCACCCTACACTTAAGGCGTTCGTTAACGTAAGTGCTGAGTCTAAGGTAATTTTGGGTCTGTGTAAGCGCCCTAAATCAGGTGGGTACCCGATCTGCATCAGCATAGGTTCCCAACCACTCGAAAATGAGGAAAATAAGAGAGCGGATGATCTTTCCAGGCAAGACTTGTTAAGGTCCTTTGTCAGAGTTGGTCTTCTTTTGGCATTACCAAATCGCAAATTTATTTATTTATACAAGCATTATATACCTACAGGGGTCTCATATACCCGTCGGTCTATTTCAAATCTCAAAGTCGTTTATAAGTTATGCATTTCATCGTGCAGCAGTGCCACGTCCTTATCGTCGATCAAGCATGAAAGATGTTAGTGGGCAGATTGCCTTGGAAGTATGCTCGTAACAGCGATAACATTTGAGAAGATGAGAACTACTTTCTTGATGTGTCAAAGTATTTGTAACGGCAGGTACAAGCACTTGTTCAATATGACGTTTATAAGTAGTGGCAACTGTGCGACCAGAATATATATAAACAGCATATTAAAAATTAACAATTGAGATATGTATAAACAATAACAAATGTCGTCTCAACTAAAACTACAGACTAAAAGCTAGGAACTAGACGCATGATGAGTCAGAGAATAGTGGCAAAAGTGGCCAGGACAGAGACAGGCAAAAAAAATTCTAAGGAACAAAGGCGTGAATTTTGCTAGAGACTGCTGAGTAAAGACAGGAATATGTCAAGATGTCAAAATGGTAGTAGGTCTGCTGACTGGTCATTGCAAACTAAACAGGCATATGTACAACATTGGCCTGGCAGATGATGCTATTTTGCAGATTTTGTCAGGAGGAGGAAAAAACACCAGTTCATGTACTGTGGTAATGCGACGACCTGGCGAGGACAAGGTTTCTTAGTCATGGGCGTGGAGAAACCCACAGCTAACAAATACACAAAAGAGGCGCTCTCAAGGATAGTAACCTAATTAAATTAGAGTGTGTGTTCTAGGAAAAAAGGTGACCACATAGATCTGAAAAGATTGCAGTGAAACCTATCCATCCACCATCTTACCCTAACCCAACTTAATCTATGTGTCGGTTGAGGTCGATGAAAGAAAACACTTAATACTGTTTAATTGATATTATCGAAATGTTTGCTATTTACATTTGTCGATATATCATATAACAGGTAAAAAAGTGTGTGCTTTAATGAAGAAGCATCCTCAGACTTTAGTACATCTTAGAAATCAGATACCTAAGCTGAATGCAAGTTTTTGAATATTTGAACTGAAAATCTATTTTAATGTCGATTTCCCACTTATTGGATAAGCAAGACTATGACATGTTTTATTTGTGTGGAGGCGCCAGGTGCCTACTTCATCTTTGCAGTTCTTCCGTGCTATTAGTTATGATATACCATACTGTATATTCAATTGAGAAAATTGTAAAGAAGAATAGTCGATTTCACTTTCCCGTTTGGCAATCTTCTCAGATTAAAGTTGTTTTTCTTGATTCTAATTGATTTATTAGGTTGGTCTATACATAGTCGACACTTTAGTACAATAGTGAAATCTATCATATGATATCCATTTTCTAGATTTGTTTACTATAACTGAAAGATAGTTGTTGTGGCCAAACTGGATTTTGTAATTGTTTTGGAAGAGATCTTGGCTTATTGAACTAAAATAAATTAATGGAGAAACCTAACTGAAAAATTATGTAGAGGTATCAAAAAAAAAAAAGAAATGCTGGAAGAGAACGGTAGTAATAAATTAAATAATTTTTAAATTTCTGGTAAATATTACATTTTGTAAAGAAAACATCTATAAAAAATCAAAATTCACGGGCACCTCTTACTAAACCGATACTTTCAAATGCTTCACAATGTATTCATTAGTCAAAGAAGAAACACTTCTTATTTTTTTTAAATTGTGTCATACATATGCCTACTGATTTACAATACTAACCTCATCGATTCTTCTATATGTTGCGACGTTGCCAAGTAGAAGGAAGCAAAATAATGCGCGGTATGTAATAAAATATACGGCATGTGTTATATTATTTTGGCTCTATCGCATTTCTGTGAACTAAATATACATGATATTTTACATATGACGCACTATTTTGCTTCCACCTATTTTCTTACTTAGCTACTAAACGGGTTGGAATAAAAATATGAGAAAAAACTGGCATGGTGGGTGGCATAACCAACGGGCACGTACGGACAATTTTTTTTTTTTAGCGGTTTACTCGATTAATAAGGCGGAACTTTTTGCGTCCGGTATTACGGACGCAAAATAGTCGAGGACGCAAAATGTAATGTAAAATGGCAATGTATGGACGCAAAATAGTGCGTGGGATAATATATATATATATATATATATATATATATATATATATATATATATATATCTATTTTATTATAATCATTAAAGACACTCATACATGGGGTGTGCCATTTAAAACTTACAGATATCTTGGAGACGGATAAAGATATTTGAATTTTGTAAAAAGCAATGCTAAAAAATGTGATTGACTTCAGTTTGCTATCACAATTGTGTATTATTACGTGAAAATAAAGATGGCGCTACGATCAAAAAGTTTCAATTTTAATTTAATTTAAATTTTCGAAATTAACACAAATACCTAATAAAATTTGCTTTAATTGTAATCCTATTTCAAAAAAAAAACAACTGAAAATTCCACTGATCAAAAAATTTTTAATAAATATTTTCTTTAAGAAAATCTAAGTACTTGATATCATATATCTAAAAAATATTTTTTTGCTATTAAAGTAATTTATTTGAATAAAAGATATCATTTTCAACTGTAATTTTCCAAATTGTATGAAATGTTAAGTTTTTTCCTGAGAGATATTAATATTTTTCTTAGTAATATTACACATGTTACATGTTAAAGGTTTTTTTTTATAAGAAACAGAAATTTTCTCATTAATATTCACGTGAAACATTTTGTACATTTACCCCATGAACGAGGAAAATTATGTAAAAAAGTGATTTTTATCAAGAAAAATTACCTATTTTTTTAGTGTGTGGGTGAGTTTTTAACAGATAATGCTGAATTAATTCCAACGTGCATGTAAGTTGTTTCGGATATTCGATGTTCAAATTGCAGCAGAGTGCGTAACAGACTTTAGAGCATTAAGAGAACAACAAACAGATTTTCTAATATGATTTAATACCACCTACTAATAATCAGTATAATAGTTGTTAAATAACAAGAAAACAAAACCACGTGTTGCCGAACACCATGTCATTTCTGCCTACGTCCGACTTGAACCAGAACATTTTAAGTTAACGCATGCGTGCTTTGCTTATTTCACAGTAAAAACTTCAAATGTGAAATCTATATACGAAAGCATGGCAACACAATTACCATCTTTTCGTATATGAATTTTCATGGTGTTAGTAAAATTCATACATGAAAGTAAAATTACCATGTAAAATTACAGATTTCATAGGTGATTTTCAGTAAGAAATTTCATAGGTAGGGTTGCCATATGTCCGTATTTTCTACGGACAGTCCGTATTTTGTTAGCCTTGTTCGTAGATTATGAACTGTCCGTAGTTTGTACTTATTTCTGCAAGGCGTCCGTATTTTTTTCTAGTTTCCAATTTGTCGTACTCAAATCGTACTTAATTTTGTCATTTTATAGTTATTTTAGCATTCAAACTTTCTTATGATGTGCGTTAACATTGCATTTCCAGTAGCATCACGTCTGAAAAGATAGATATCTATATTTTTATATAATAATATTAATAATTAAACAATATGTCTCAAGTGAATATTGAAGAACATTTCACGGAAATGTTAATTGACATGGTGCGCTGTCCGTATTTTTGCTTTTGAAAATATGGCAACCCTATTCATAGGTGATTTTTAGTATGAAATTTCATACGTGATTTTCAGTAGGAAAGTACAGTAAAAGCAACAACTATGTGTTCAGTTAGAGTAAGAGAGAATATTAAGGGCTGTGAGTGTTCTTATATGCATTGAATTAAGATGTTCGATGCACCACCTTCATAACTAGCTTACTGCATATTATTTTAACATTAACAAGTACCTTTTCATAATGTTTGTCTGCATCATTACAAAATTAATCATTACCATGGATATATAATAAATAAAAGTATACTTACTAAAATTAAGTTCTAATGCAACACCCCCAAAAACACAGTCGAATATGAACACAATGACATGTGACCTATACACAAAAATATGATGTGCAGAAGACGCATGCGCACTTCATTGTAAAAAAATATTAGGCAAAATCACCTAAAATTCATGTCACTGGATAAAATTCATATTTACCGACATGAATTTAACACATTGACATAAATTCTACGATCGCTGTGATAATGTTACAACTGAATATAACTTACATCAGTTAAAATGACAAATTTACATGAATTTTATGCATGAAATTTCACGGTACCTTAATATTTCGAGTGAAACTGCTTTTTATGTACGAAATTAGGGAATATCCCAGATGAGTATTACTTTTGGTACCTAAATTTTATATACATTTTTCCCAGTGTTCCTTATCATTCGAAAATTACTATATTTATTACTGTAATTTTCCAAATTGTAAGAAATTTTAAGGTTTTCCTAAGAGGTATTAATATTTTTCTTTGTACCTAATATTACAACGTTAGAAATTTTTTTCTAAGAAATAGAAATTTTCCTAGAATATTCACGTGAAATACTTGTATTATGGGAAAATTTCTAACAATTCGACATTTTCCTTAAGTTTTTATACATTTACCCTCATTCAGTGCGGAAAATTATCAAAAAAAGTGCTTTTATACCAAGAAAAAATTTTTTTAGTGTGTATAGTATATTAAATTAATAATACGATTTTTTTTCCTAAAAGCCTGCCTGGAAACGTAGGAAATAGGCTCCAAAGGGAAGCGCTCTGTCGAGTTGGAAGTATTTTTTTGGGGTGGGGTAGTGGGGTTTGAGAGTACAGTTTCAGGACACTACGATGTTTGAAATGTTAGCTAAAATTAATTATGATTTTCGACCGAGTCGTTAAAAAAAATCCCATCGCCAGGTTATGTTTTTATTTAAGTAAAACAGTACTAATTGTAAGTACATATAAAGTAAGTAAAATAAAATAAATAAAAATAATTTTTACCGTAATAATAAATAAAGTAAAAAAAATGAAACTTAGATATATTTTACTAACTTAAAATGAATTCTAACCGTATAAAAGAACACTCAAGTAAATATACCAAATCTAACAGACAGGTATAAACATAAATAAGCAAAAATATTCATTTGGATCATTATTTCACGAAGCAGTCTGAGAATTTGCTTAAGTAGTAATTAAAAATAAGGATTTATGGACGTTACTAACTGTCACATAATTCCTCATATCATCAATTTTTTCTTCTATTATTAATAAAAACACCAAGCACAAATAAATTATAGTAAAATGACGTTTTATAAAACACTGATTCATTGAAATAACTTGTCTCCCAAACTTGATTCTTGTTTTAAAGCGTGTCTCGTAAAAACAAGTTTTTTAATGTACTGTTTTAAATATTGTGCGCTAATTTTTACAAAATAAATCACTACGCTTTAATTTTGAAAAAGAAAAACTATTAAGATACTGCGCACATTTCTAAATTTAAAAGAAATCGTTCATTAAAATATCTTTTTATCTTTTATTCTAGATTAATAATTAATTTAAAAAACGATACCTATGTAGTTCTAATATCATTTCAATATTACCTCATTTCTATTTCTAATTTAAATGTTGGATTTCGACAAAGTTTATGGGTAATAATTAACAAGAAATCTACATTGTAGTTCTTCTATTGGGTAACACTTTATCAAGCGATTAATTTATTGAAATTATGCAAATACAATCGATTTGTTAAATTTCCATTTAATTCGAATTATTTTTTTCACAATTTCAAATCGCATTAAGACAACAACAAAAGCGTAAAATTTAATTTTATTTGTTTCAAAATTTTATCTGACAACCAAAGTGAAAATGTACCGTTCAATGAAAGAAAAAAAAAACACACTTAGTTGATCAATGAAAGTGGTTTGAACTGCAACATTAAACATCTAGGCCATTATGATTTTGATCATTTAATTCATGCTTAAAAAAAAACAACATGAAAACAATTTGTAAATTTGCTAATAATAATATGCAGTGCATACCATGCTGACAAACTTACGGCTTGGATCGGTCTTTATGTATGCATAACATATCTAGAAGTACCAAATCATACGTCCGTACCCAAATGTATATTTATACGACATTCAAACATAAGTGGTAACTACACTTTATGAAAAGCATTGGATTTTCTTTGCACCCAAATGAAAAATTGCCAGCACGGTATATGTGAAAGTACCGATTTGTAGTTAGTTTACGCATTGTTTATATATTTGACGAATAAAATTATCTAAAAAAATACTTACGCATGCATATAGATTGATTTAACATAAATGCACACAATCTTCGCTGTTTATACATATTTGGTTGTGCAGTGAAACTTATTACTAAGGAAGTGAATAAAACGTGGAGTAAAAATGTTTTCTATAAGATTTATCAAAGGCTGTTAACAAGGAATCTAGAAACTCTCTCTTTTTATTGTGGATAGGAAGTCGAACTTGCCATGCGCTTTTAGGAATGACTAATCGTAAGCACATAAATACAATGGTAGAGCAATTAGTGACGACTGAACCGTACTTACATATCTGACACGAAGTTTATACTTTACGATTTTTATGCTAGCACGCAGTTTTCTGGAGTAGTTGGTATTTTAATTTTAAATTGTTTGGATTTGGTAAGTTATATTTCGTGATTGGTTGACGCTTTGATCAAGATTATCGACCGTTAAATTACTATTAGGTACCATTTCTATAATCTTATGAAGTAAGCCAGCAGTACGGCTGAGAAGGCATCATTTCGAATCTTGCTAATCAAGCTGCAATATGTGGTACAAGTTGTTTGGATGGGTGGGTGACCGTTCGGACAACATTTCTCAGCGACTCACAAGGAAAGGCATCCCAGTGTATCTCTTTTTGATTTTGAGGGAATGTAGAGCACCGAAAAAGATTTGACACATATTTGTTTTAGCGTCACGTTTTTGATTCTAGGGGGTGTAATGGCGGCTCAAAGTTTTCCCCAAAAATACATTCTTTGCAATATTTCAGAAATGAGAAGAGAAATCGAGATCGGGTAAAGATCACATCGTTCCCTATTAGCAGCCTTATATTTTGGCTTGAATTGAAAGAACAGTGGCGTACCCACGGGCTGGTTAGGGGTTTAAAATATATTATTTTTTCTCACCCCTGCTCTTGTATATTATAAATTCAATTTTTCTTTTTTTAATCTTTAAACTACATGAAAAAATAAAGGTGACGTGTTTTTTGGATTTTTTTTCTAAATGATTATTTTAGGAAGTTATTGTCATTTCGATGTACAAGTGTCCCATCCAAGACTGGGTCTCTGATTACACCTCTATTTTTGAGTTTCTTCACCTTGTTAAAAGTAAAATGTCACTTGCTGTGATATTAGGCTGTTGCTCTACGTATAATAATGCTATGTTTAACGCATCAAACGCTTTCGCATGTGAAATTTTTGTTCCTCCTTCTTCGTTGCCTTCTGATTCGTTATCACTATTTTTTTTTATGTTCTCTTTCATTAACAAGTTCAATAAGGTCAACGTCAGTTAGTTCCTCTTGTTCTTTGTTGTCAAATGTTATCCACTCCTCAACTTCTTCTTGCTTAATATCTTGGCACATCCATCTATTTTTTTCATCATTTCATGGAGCGTCTCTTCCTCATCGTTATTTTCTGGGGGGAGATCTTTCCCAAGACTTTTGTAATGTTGAACTTTTTACTTTGTTCCATGCATCTACTACCCAATGAACCACGTCTTTCAAATTTATTCCTTTTAAGCAATCCACGAGTTCTTCACCATCGTCTACCCCTTCCAGAATTGATTGCAGTAAGTTTAGTGGATAATGCCTTTTGAAATCACCCTAATCCATACCACAAATGTTTTTACCACCGAATGTAACTACATTCGATGGTAAAAACATAATTTTGATATTTTCACACATTCATTTGCACTTGCGTAAAATGCTGCATTGTCTATTAACAGAAGAGCTTTTCTAGGTTGACCAGTGTTTCTTAAGAACCTCTGAACTCCAGGAACATCTCTCTTTATAGAACCAGTTGTCGAATAATGTTGAGTGCTAAAACATTCGGCAGCACATTTTTAAAAGCTCTTGGGTTTGCAGATTGGCCAATGCACATCAATCGCAGCTTATGCCGCACAGTGGTCCCAAATACCGAAAAGCTGGCCAAAATATGAAGTTATTATTTGATTCTGGCGAAACTTGGTATATGAGGGTTTTGCAAGTCGCTTACTACCAATATGAAGGGCATTTTTGGAAAAACAAAATGGCGGACTACTTAGTGCAAAACTGCATGTATATTCATGAAACTCGGTATATGAGGGTTTTTCAAGTCGCTGATTACCAATATGATGGCAATTTTGAAGAAACAAAATGGCGGATTCAAAATGTCGGACTTATTAATATAAAACTGCATTTATATTCACGAAACTCGGTATATGAGGGTTTTGCAAGTCGCTTATTACCAATATGAAGGCTATTTTTGAAGAAAAAAAAAAAAAACAAAATGGCGGATCCACAATGACGGACTACTTAGTACAAAACTGCATGTATATTCATGAAACTCGGTATATGAGGGTTTTTCAAGTCGCTGATTACCAATATGATGGCAATTTTTGGAAAAAACAAAATGGCGGATTCAAAATGTCGGACTTACTTAATATAAAACTGCATTTATATTCACGAAACAGTCAGAAATGGAAGATAATCTACCACAAATATTACCAATTATTTCTATATTCATAAGTACACATATGTTATGTGCCCATTTTTTCCAAAACTGTCTCATGAATTTACCACATACGTATGTCGTGTAGCGCAACAAGATATTACTATTCCTGTGTACTGTTTTTGATGTATCATTCGTTGTAGCGGTAGATATTTTTACATTTTTCCTTCAAACAACATATTTCACTTGATTTTTCTGGCATCATTACACAAAATCTAGCATAAAAACCTTAGAGGCACCTATGGGCAGCCAACTACTTGATATGTTTTAGAGAAACATTCAATTAACAGCCTACAATTTGTTTCGAGGCAAGATCCATCAAGACTTTTTACTTTTTGCTTTTTTTCTGACGACTTCTCTAAAGTCAATCATGTAAATTACGTCAATAAGATTGACAACTGATTTATTAGCATGTTGTGAACATTAATTTTGATCAACAGATTATTGTTGTATTCATCTTCAAGAAAAGAATCCATTTTATAGAATTGAAAAATGTTAACCTATAAACTTTTTAGCGTGTTGAGAAAAACGTACTTACACTTGTGCTTCATAATTTCAGCAGTGATGCGCTCGACCGTTACAAAGGAAGTAAATTTTACAAACAGGTGTGAATGCATGGCTTGCTCCAATGTTGGTAATACATACTATATGTAATTCTACAGCTATTCCGATAGTTAAAAGTTTCTACATAGGAACTTTTTTTTTCGACTTCTGGCCAGCTTTTCGGGATTTGGGACCACTGTGTGCCGTCGTGAAAAATTACCACAAGCAAGAATTTTTACTTGGTCCTTATTTTTCTTGTGACCGGCTGCAGCATCCTCATTTTTTCCTGTCAAAGTTTTTGGTGGCAACATCTTATAAGATAGATGTGGCGTATATTCTTCTTCTTACATAATTTGTTTGAAATTTTCAACTTCAGCTTGATTAGCAGATAATTTTTCACGGCAAATATTTAGTTGACGTATCCCATGGCGCCGTTTCCACCTCGATAACCAACCGTCATTTGCTGTAAATGTATCAGGAGCTTCGATTACGACAAGACTTTCACCAATTTCAATTGATTTTTGCTGTAATATAGGGCCCGAAATTGGAATACCACGGTAGAGTTGTTGTGTAAACCATAAATACTATATCTCGTCAATTTTAGTGTATTGGCCCTTTTTCATAGGTTTTCGCTGTGGTGCAGGAGATGCTAACACATTAAAACATTGTTCAATTTTCTGTCGATGTTTTCTCCATTCGGAAACAGTGCTTTTACCTACACCATAATCTTTAGCAACACTTTGCAATGATTCTCCATTATCAAGACGTTTAAATGCAGTATTTTTTTTCCTGAACACTAATAACAATACGTTTACGCTTTTTGGCCATCATTGTGTTGCTCATGGTGATGCTGTTTTAACACTGAACAAATAAACCTTATTGAATTGTTATATATAATTTTGTGTTTTAAATGTATACAAACAACTGCTTTATTGAAATTTACCTATTTAATAAAATATTTATATTTTTTGTTCGGGGTAACCATTTTTGTTAATCTTTATCGCAATTTTCATATCTTATATACTTCTACATCACAAAATCTCGATTTGTTATTGCACCAAAACTGCGCATTGTAGTTCAAACTTATTTTTACACTTGGAAGGTGTACAACAAATAAAACTCGAAAGCTTTTATTATCATACAGATAGGAATATTATGTAAACAAGTAAGATGTAACTTTATAACATCAGCCGGTAGGAAATGACACTTTTAAGGCATCCCGTTTTAAAGTCGATGGGAACTACTCGATAAGACTGGCGTCATCACGCTTAAATAAATTCAAAGTAGTAGAAAGTTACCGCATTATTATGGTGTAGGTATGTAATTAAATGTGTTTATAATTGGAGATTATAGTTATTTAATAGGTACTCTCTTTTACAAGTATTTTAATTTATGTTGCCTTTTAGCGACACTGTCATTTTGAAAATATTTTCATTAGGTGTAAAAATTGGTACAAACTATATATACTGTCACAAATTCATTTTATTGGTTTTACACGAGGCCCCCCTAATCGGTGTTTGTATAAGACATTTAATGGATGAAAGTCTTTCGTGGATTATAATGTTCATGTATGTTATTAAATAGAACTTGCAAACTTATTTATTATGTGACATGTAGTAATTATTGAAAATGTTTGCAACTTTTAACTTTCATTCAAGTAAATATTAGGTGTTTACAACAAAGAAATTGTAGTTTTCAAGTGAAACAAATGAATATTATTTAGAAATGAAGAAAACTGTCTCGCTTATTGCTATACATAAGAATTTATTTTCTTTAAAAAACTAATAATATTGGAATGAAAAAGTCTAATTTCTTTCAAAGAAAAGCCATGATTTATTTGATATTTAGTACCAATTTAAGAAGTGAGAAAGACAGCAACAACTTTGAGAAGATTCGCTTCGAGTGGTATCCAACGGCTAGATCAGGTCGAGTATACAGTCTGCGGCTATTCAAATGAAAATTCTAAGGAATTTAGATACGAGACCCTTTTAGCATATCTGTACTAAAAGTTGTCACTGCTCTGTATACCGAGCGATACTTAATTTAATGTCACAAGTACAAAATTAAATGAATCTTGAATCAATGGGAAGGGGCAGATAATAACAAAACAAAAATATGTAAATGCGTTTGAGTATATGCATTCTAATTTTTCAGATATGAATATTTTTACGAAGAATGAATTTTACCGAAATACACAGGGTGTTCGTTAAAGTTGTTCTGATTTTAAGGGAGCTGATAGATGACGTCATTATGATTAAAAAATCTATATACATCTTAACAATTTTTTTTTAACTTTTAACTCTTTCTTGGTATAGGAATATTTCATTACAGAGTTGATTTAGGAAGATATGTTGCCAGCACTGTTCCTGGATTACGGACTTGCGCAAAATGGTACTGACAAAAGTGACAGTACGTGACATTAGAAAAAGCCGTCAGCCTGTCAGTTAAAAAAAAACAGCTGCAACTATTAAAGGAAACGTCAAAAGTTAAAAGCTTGTATAGGTTTTCTTAATCATAATGACGTTCTCTATCAGATCACCTTTAACGAACGAACGAATAATTGAATAGTAAAAATTTTCCATAATTTCAAACTTTAAATTCACTTCCAGTTATTATGTTTTTTGACTTTCATATTATATTTATCTTTTGAATCTTCGTATAATAATTAGTATTGGTAAATTTTACATTTTAGTTAATTAAGTTTGTTATATATATACACGTTTTTTAGCCTGAAGAAGGGACAGGTTTTATCGACATTGTCGCATATAGTAATTAAATATACGATTAATATGTGGTTTAATTGCCGTTGCAATTCATTCTTCCTACAATATTACTCGTAGGGGTCGTACTTCGAATTAATTCAATAATTTTTCTTATACTGAAAAACCAATTTGTTCAGGACAACAATTTCGTTATTTCAAATAAATATACGGTTAAATTGAAATTTGGTTCAGTTAACCAAATATTTGTTTACCCATATTTAACTTAATATTTAATTAGCTTAAAAAAAATTGGTATCATCAAACAAATCGGTTTTTCAGTGTAAAAGTAGTAATAGTTTAAAAGTGACAAATAAAAAAATGGGATGGGTCGCTTATGTTTTATCTATTTTACAAATTCTGTATTATTAATAACTGAATCTAAACCTCCATTGAAAGTAAGGATTCTGTAAACCAAAGAAATATATTTTTTCAAAGAAATATATTTTTTAATACATGCATTTGTTTGACAAAAATATATTTGTTTATTTGTTTTTAATTTACTTGATTCAATTTTTTTTCACATAAAGCATGTTTCTTTAAATAAAAGAAGTTTCAAACGCGAATGAAAATTATTTGACCGCTAAGAATGCTAATGACGTCAAAGTCATCAAAGTAGGCCGATTTACATACCGTCATAACTTTTCATCCTAAACCAAGTTTTTTAGTAACATTTTAGCATACTGTGAACGCAAAAGGTACTTTACCTGAAACGAAAACAATTTGATTCAGCTGCAATGGCCTACTAGATTATAAAAACTCGAAAACAAACGATAAATAAGTTTCAGACCAAGCAAAGCTTATTCCCCAAATATTACATTTCAACCAAACATTTTTTGTCTTTATATTTATTGCCAACTCCATCCGTGGACACAGTGAATAATAAGATACCTATAACGAATAATAGAAAATTCATTAAATTGTTTTGAAAGAGACAAGATAAATTTAATTTTTTTTGTGAAATTGACGAAATCTCAAGATTGTAACACTGGGCTGTCTATCCTATTTTTCTTTCGTACTTCCACTGCAAAGTGGATTTGACCCAGCCTGTATAACACGGCAAACTAAGCAATGTCACATATACATATGTTTCTGTCAGTAATAATATATATATAATTTTTGCATTTCACTATTTACAAAGCTGATGGGCTCATAAAATATGTTTGTATTTAACTCTGTCGTTCAGAGTTTGTGCTGGTTTTAGTTGTCAAAATTCGAGAATGATATTACCATTTTGATTTTTCTGCTACATCAAATGGCTTCCATATTTGTCCCGCAAAATTTATCGTTTTTTATTAACTCTATGTATCTCTAAGCGTTGATATAGTTTTTTGGCGTGATAGTTAGTTAGTAAGTGATTACGGTATCAACTCATGATTATTACATACACATAATATGTAGATTAATTACCAATTTATCAGTCTAATATCGACGCAATTTGCTATACTAAAGGTTAATTAACATTTCCTTTTCTGTACGAACATATGTAAATATATATGTTCACATAAAACTTCAAATAGGTTGACTTGTTTTGTCTACGTTCACAGTAAGTATAAATATGTATACACCTAGATATTGTATATATTTTCGTAACTAATAATGATCTACTAATATAAATAATTGATTAATAAATGAAAGTATATTTTCTTGAACGGCAAAGTATAAATTGGCATTTACTATGAGATTATTGTTTAGAACAGAAGTATATACATTTGTTTTGTCCTAACCCGACTCCATAGTTTAGTTTTGTTACGTCCCCATATTTAGATTTAAGTTCCTTCACTTCTAAGAAGTTAATAGCGAAGACATCTTTCCCTTTTTCGATTCTTTCTTTATGCTGTCAGACACTCTCTTAATTTATAATTTACGACTACTAGAGTTCCTTTGTACACCACACGCAATCACTTTGTAACCCCACCAAGGGAAAATGGTCAGTGTAACAAAAGACTACTAGTTCAAAACCATATTGTCATAAGCAGTTCTGTTCCCACATTTCAAGCGACAATACATTTGTAAATATCTTACTATGTAAATATATGAAATTACAAAAAAAGGGTTTTGTGTGTTTTGTTATTTTAACACCTCAACGTAGAAGTGACAAATCCAGCACCAACGCATTTACAAAATTCTCCAAGATGCGTTAGGCCGACGTATTCATGCCATTATTACATCCACTTATTGGTGTACTTTTGCTATAATTAGTTATGTTATGTATTGATTGTACATTTTTCGTTAAGTACAGTAAGGTCTCGTTTTACGACGGTTCATTTTACGACGATTCGCTTTTACGACTCACATTGTCAAACAAATTACGCATGCGCTGCTTACTCGATACAAGTCGTGCCACGCTTGAATTAGATGATGCGCAGTCTATGTAATGCCATATTCGCATGTACATACACACGCTAGTGGTTCATTTTATTTTCGTGTTTATTTTGTGTAAAATTAATACATACATAGAAGCTAAGAAGTGATTCGATTTGATAGAAAATGTCTGCTAGTAAAAACACGGCGAAAAGTTCATTACAAAGTGCAGCTAAACGAGCACGAAAATCAATAAACTTAGAAACCAAAATGTTAGTGATTCGGAAGATGGAAGCCGGTGAGACGCGTTCTAATGTTTGCAAGTCACTTAGTTTAGCACCCAGCTACAGTTTCAACGATAATGACCAATGCTGATAAAATAAAGGAATCAATGCAGAAAATGATAAATCTTAAAGCAACTCATGTTAGTTATTCTAGAAGTTCAACTATGGAAAGAATGGAGCAGTTGTTAGCCTTGTGGGTGGATGATTTAAATCAACAAAAAATTCCTGTGACGGAGAGGGCTATTGCTATTAAGGCTAAAAGCTTATTTGATGATGTTCAGCGAGAGAAAGGAGGAACGGAAACATTTGCAGCTAGTAAAGGTTGGTTTGCTAGATTTAAGCAGCGCGCTCAAATACACAATGTAAAGATCAGTGGCGAAGCTGCCAGTGCGGATGTAGAGGCAGCTCGTGAGTTTCCTCAAATTTTCCAAAAAATTATTGACGATAATGGACTTCATCCGGACGTTGTTTTCAATGTTGATGAAACGGGTCTCTATTGGAAGAGGATGCCTTCCAGAACATACATTGCGCGAGAGGAAAGATCTGCTTCGGGTTTCAAGGCAGCTAAAGATCGCCTTACTCTCCTTCTTGGTGGCAATGCATCAGGGACTTTCAAACTAAAGCCGCTATTAGTGTACCATTCAGAAACACCTAGAGTAATGAGAGGTATGATCAAATCGCATTTACCTGTAATATGGAAATCTAATAGAAAAGCTTGGGTAACTCAAGCAATTTTCGCAGAATGGTATACGACGCAATTTTGCCCCAGTGTTTTAAAATTCTGTGATGAAAATAACCTCCCAAGAAAAGCACTTCTCTTATTGGATAACGCACCTGGACATCCACCAAATCTTGGCGAAATTAGCTCTGAACTTGATGTTAAAGTGGTTTACTTACCTCCTAATACCACTGCATTAATACAGCCGATGGACCAAGGAGTT
This sequence comes from Protaetia brevitarsis, assembly GCA_004143645.1. Classification (NCBI taxonomy): domain Eukaryota; kingdom Metazoa; phylum Arthropoda; class Insecta; order Coleoptera; family Scarabaeidae; genus Protaetia; species Protaetia brevitarsis. The sequence goes on along the minus strand of RXPK01000234.1, from coordinate 2,502,756 downwards.
ATTGCTGCATTTAAGGCTTACTACCTTCGTAAAACCTTTCAAGATATGATACATGAAATTGATACTTCCGGCATAACTCTAAGGCATTATTGGAAAGAATACAACATCTTGAAAGCTGTTAATAACATAAGCGTGGCTTGGAATGAAGTTACAATCTCTTGCATGAAAGGCGTCTGGCACAAAATTTGGCCTTATGATCTATCACATGCGAAAAATGATGAAGAAGCTGTCGTCACAAATGAGGTAACTGAATTGGCTAAGCAAGCGGGCCTTGACAATGTTGAACCCGAAGACATCACTGAATTGCTTCAAAGTCATGCTCAACCCCTGTCCACCGAAGAACTAGAAGAATTAGCACAACAGTTGACTGGGCAGCAGGAAGAGCAACAGCATGATAGAGAAGATGAAGCTGTTATTAAGCCAATGCAGACCAAGGATCTACAGGACATTCTCGCTACTGTAGACACTGCAGTGCAACGGTTATGTGATATCGACCCTGACTGGGAACGCAGCTCTACCGTAAGAAGAGGTATTACGGCCATGCTGCGTCCGTACGACGAAATTTTACAAGAGAGAAAAAAACGCTCAAAACAATCAACATTGCATTCGTTCTTCAAAGCTAACGAGCCTCGGCCTGGTCCTTCATCCCAAAAATAAATTTGTAGATTATGTAGTTACGTTGATGTTCATGTTATCTGTTAATAAATATAGTAAAGCTGTGTAGTAAATTTTTGATTTATTTATTTAAATCCAATACATACATGTCATAGTAGTTTAACTGGAAAGATGATTCTAAATATGTACAGGTTGGAACCATCTGACTTTAGTATGTACATGCATTGAAAAAAAATTCGTTTTACGACGATTCCTTTTACGACTGTATTTCCAAGAACGCATCTAGGTCGTTAAACGAGACCTTACTGTACTTAATTACTTGAAACTTATTTTAATTTTCATTTTCGAAACCCTTTTCCTTTTCATTAAAAAACGATTTCAAACAAACACCAATTATTGTGCTGGCGTTTACTGAAAATATCAGGGGCAATTACTAGCAGAAGTAGGTATTCAAATATTACTTGAAAAAATAAAAGACAAATAATTTATTAGCGACTATTTCGAGTGTTGGGTATGCGATTATTTTTTATTTCTAACTAGATAGGTGGACACTACGTAAATTTTGTAAATTCGCTCATTCTGAATGAATGCGTTGCGTTTCCCAAATCAGACTACCTCGGTCTTCGGGACTTCGTATCGTCGCTTCAGCCAGCATAAGAGCGGCGCGCTTCGGGAATATTCGAGTGTTCGTGTTTAGAATAGCGCGTACGGTATATCTATACATATACAGGGTGATTCTCAATATATATGACAAACTTTAAGCGCTGATTCCTAAAATACCAGGGGTATTTCGAATTGTTTGAAAAGCTGCGATAATACGATTTCTCAGTTCATTGACATTTTCAATGGGAGTCGTATAAACTAATGGTTTAAGGTGACCCCAGAGAAAAAGGTCCAAAGAATTTAAGTCTGGAGACCGAGGAGGCCACGGTTGTGGACTTCCCCGTCCTATCCACCGATCCGGATACGTATTGTCCAAAAAATCGCGAGCAACTAAACTAAAATGCGCTGGAGCACTGTCATGTATAAAATACATTTGTAATCTTAATTACAACGGAACTTCTTCCAGCAGTAGTAGTAGCTCCTCTTCAAGAAAATTGCGGTATACCTCGCCATTTAACCGCATCCGTAAAAAATGTGGACCTATCAAGTGATCTCCAACAATTGCGGCCCACACATTGACAGAGAATTGATGTTGATGACGGGCATTCACCAGTTCGTGCGGATTTTCTTCGGCCCATATGTGATTATTATGAAAATTAATAATCGCGTTTCTAGAGAAAAGTAGCCTCGTCGGTGAAGAATATTTGAGCCAAGCAGTCAGGATTTTGTGCGATTTTGTGTTGCATCCATTGACAAAAAGCCACTCTTTGCGGAAAATCTGCCGGCAAAAGTGCCTGCACCCGTTGAATGTGATATGGATACAACAGTTGATCTTTCAATATTCTCCAAACTGTGGCCTGACTAATGTTTAAAGCAAACGCAATTTTTCTGATGCTTGTAGTAGGATGTTCCTCAATTTCATTTAGTACCATTTCTTCAACTTGTGGAGTTCTCACTGTAGATGAGTGCTCGCTATCAGTCGTCCGTTTTTTTAAATTTCCCATTTCACTAAGACGTTGATGAAGACGGGCAAATATTGAATGATGCGGGATGATACGGTTCGGGTATCGTTCTTCATAAAGACGTCTAGCAGCACGCGAATTTCCATTGGCAAGACCGTAAACGAAATGCATATCACACATCTCAGCATTCGTGTAATTCATTTTAGAAACAGAAACTGGCAATAAACTGAATGAATACTCTGACAACTATTGGCAAATATTGAAATGACAAATTAACAATTTCCTCTCAACACAATAGTTTTTGAAGAACCAACCGTGATATTATATCGTGTTAGTCATAGTTCATAGTTTATTATTAAACATTCAATAACTTTAAAACCAAACCGTTTTGGACATATACTCATATGAACTTTTATGATCAAAATAACCTCAGGAATCAGCTCTTAAAGTTTGTCGCATATATTGAGAATCACCCTGTAAACTACTAACATACCTGTTCTATAAAATAGCAAGATACAATGATTAATCTTTGAAGTACTTATTGTATTCCCAAATGGTTTGTGTTCGTGTTATAATTATTGCCAAGGTTATTGAAATAATAGGCCAACGCACTTTAAAAAGATTTATGTCTTAGTATTCGCTTATTTTTGATATATTGATCACTAAATAGCCTTTGATTCTATCTAAAATAATTGGCATTAATCATAAATAAATAATACATTAAATTATATTTAGCAATACAGAAAATCGAATGAAGGTTTTAAGTCACGATATGCCATACTACTTCAGTTATAATGTCAAGAACAGTCTACATTCCACATGCATACATACATCTAGTCGCATCATTAATTCTAGATGAAAATTTTTGCCTAAACGAGATAATTTTCAACCGCTTAAATTATTGTAGGCGTTAATGCGTGAAATAATAGCACTTCGTAATTCGAACGCAAGATTTACTTCGTGCTATTTTTCTGTAGATGAGGTTAAGCCGATAAGCATAACATATCCTTGAAAAGATTCCGCATATTAGCATCGTTTTCTTTCTGCGTAGATCGTAATTTTGATTTGTGTTCCACTTTTTTGGTCTGGTAGTTTTGAATTGGTAAATTGAAATTAGTATTGTTACTGTTTTCGATATACTCGTACTTGAAAAATAAGGTTATTATCGGGAAATGCATCATAGGGGTGGAAGGCAATTACCCCTATTACTCCCCCCCCTCTTCCCCCTCTCTTGTATACGCGCGTGAATACGAATAAGATTCACATGGAAGAATGGAATTGAAAAGAAGAAAATGTCGTCCACGTATATTAAAGATATAACAGAAAAAATGTTTGGAACAAGATCGGTTTACATCAATGGCAGCGTCGTTTTTGGGAATGGCTATGCATTAAATAATTACCAATGTTTTATATCTTGAGAATCAATAATTATAGTCCAACAAGTTGTGTATCATTTATCTAGAGATTGGAAGGTAAATGTGAAATATATTACTAAAAATTGTTTCAGAAAACGTACTCTTAATAAAAATATACAAAAAGTGAAATAGGAATATATTGGCTGTAATTTGGGTATAAAAAAAGTTTTGTAAATTAATATTATAAACGCAAAGGGGGTCAATATTACGGCAAAAAACATAAAAATGAGAAAGACCATTTCATATTTGGGCCATTGTTGATTTTAGATGAAGCATTTGTAATTATTATTCACTACTGCTTATTAAAGTATATCCATTCCAGAAAAACGACCTTACCATTGATGCAAATCAATCTTCTTCCAGAACACTTTTCTCTGTTATATCTTTGACGTATACATTTACATTTGCTTCTTCTAAAGAATTATTGTTATTTGAATGCATCCATGTGAATCTTATTCGCATTTATATTCGTTGTATTTCCACACAAATACAATAATGTAGATACTAATGTCACTTTTATTTCACAATACGTCAAGTTTTGACAGCTGTTACTCTCACTATATCCAAAAACGTCTTAAAAACCCGTCTCATAGCGGTTTTAAACACGAAACAAATTTTTCGAACCTAATAACCTATAACGTCTTAATTTCGACAATAAAATGCACAGTTTTAAATATTCATAAATATGGTTTAAGGATATTCGCCGGCAAAAAAGCCTTTATAGGTATAATAAAATAAAAATCGAAATATTAGAGATTAGAACAATTTTGCATTACGGATTACACTATATGACTTTGGTAGATGGTTGCCTACCTAAAACGGCTCCTATATTCGCATTTTATTTTTGACATAGTGTACAAAAAACGAGTTAATGTACTTCATTTTTGTGCTATACGATGACGAATGCCTAAAACAATTCAACATTTGGGCTTTATATCTGCGAATAAAATTTAAAAAATAAATATATAAATTTCAAATTATCCCCTAAGACATCACAACTGTTTTGGCCTATAAAAACTGACGATTTTTGCATTCCCCATCATGTCACATATGTCAGGTATGATTTAATGGTTTTTGGTTACTGTGTAAGTGACATTTAGTATGATTATTTAATAATTGCCTGATATTTTTTGGGGATATTACAATATATTGGGCAATTATTATGTATTAAATAGTCTGTGAAAATGCGGAATTAAGTTTTACAAGACTATTGTTGTTATAAGATTTCTACAAATAAAATAGGTCGTTTTACACAAACAACTTACATTAGATCCTGAATTTTAAATAGTTACTGACCAAAATTTACCATCTTTTGATGACATTCTGATTATAGAATATCTTTCAAACAAATCCAGATTTTAGGGATTAGTAATTTGAAGCTTTTATTTCGAATAAAATAATAAAAGGAGTGGTTCCCTACCCTATTTAGGAACAAATGTCGGTCACCTAACTTGAAGATGTCACAAAACAACTGTTTTGACTGTTTTGCCACAAGATCGTTTTGCATTAATCGTGGAGCTGTTTCTTTCTGGAACGGATATACTTTTAAGAAGCAGTATTCAACAATTACGAATATTTTACATACTAAGAACCATCTAATCCAACCATTTATATGTAGAGATTAGAAGGTAAACTTCAAATTCGTCAGTTGGTATCAGTTATTTAAAATTTTATATTTGAACGTTTTTCGCAAATTAAGTTTTTTTGATAACGCGAAGAAATTCTTGTGAATATTTATGTTGAATATTAGTCGTCAATAAAAAAAACCATGCATTAATTAAAGAAGTTATAATTGCAATGTTCTGCCACCATTTTACATATAACCACAGGTAACGTGGTAATGTTGTGTAGTAGGCAAACTCGTGCACGACAAAAATGTTTTACCGTCATATGTTATTAGCGGTGTCAGAGTACATCGTGTAAGGACAATGTATGAGTCATAGGGATCCAAATTTTTAAACCGAACTTCACTTCAAACAACAGCTTCCCAAAATGGCAGTTTGTTATTGTTTACATTCGTATCTACATAAATTAGTTTACTCAGCCGTTTCATCTACATGATTTATTTGTTTTGTTTATTTATTTTACGTATTTTATTAGTTTTGAATTACCCCTGCAGTTTTAAAATATTTAATGAACCCATGATATTCTTACGTAAAAAGTAAGATCTGTGGCCAGTGGCCATAACATTTACATACTTTCTTATATATTATATTGTTAGGTTTAAGTGAAATAACTCAAGTAACTGTGAAAGAAGACACCAATGAGTATCATGTTGTAGTGCCAGTTACTCTCGCAAGATAAATTTTGATGCTAACGATGGTCGCAGTTTCTTGCGATTTCCAAATGAAACTAATATATATGACACGACAAGAATTAAGAAAGTACATGAATAAGAAGAACTATTGTCGTTATGCTGAGATATATTTGTTAGATACATATTTTAAGCTAGATTGCTATTTATCGCAGTAACTAACCTAATTCATTTCATGTTCACTTTTTAAAATAATGTAATTTTGGTCTGAACTGCATTATACTAGTATAAATCTTAATCCTCACATTTCACACTTATTAACATTATAGATAACTCGATATTATTTAGTCTACGTCTGAAACTCTATCCACTTGCGCACCCCCAGACATTATTGTTGACAACCCAGTGCAGGGTCGGATGTTAGAAATGAAGTAGTCGAATAAAATGGAACAATCTTTGTATCGCACAGAATGATATAGTCATAACTCTTGAACCCTAATTAAAAGTTATTGTGTATTCGTGTCAGAAATTTGAAAGTCCCTTCCAGCGAAGCTGTTGCATTTTTATTAATTTATTTGAGAAAGAACCACAACATATTTATTTTTGGAAGAATATTTTACACTATAAAAATATAAAATAAAGATTTGTTTCACAAAGAGGAAAGAATGTGAACTCAATTATCGTAAAACACTTGCAAATATATGTACCTATCATTTAATCAAACATTATTTTACTAGAATCGTGTTTTTCATTACTATAAGCTGTTCAGAAATATTTCCAACAAAATCAGAATAAAATATGTGCATATATATGTGTATTTTTTAAATCTATTTTTCTAGTAACTTTAAAATATAAATTATTCCATACGTTTCAAAATTCCCGACAACAGCTTTACAAAATGGCAGCTGGGCTGGGCTTGAAGGTCATTCAAAACGGACCACTAAAGAACAATGGATTTTGCGAGCTTGTCTTTACTCTGTTATGCTGTGGCGGTGTTATATATTTGGAAAGTGTATTATACTTGATTTTATCACAATAGTATTAGTTGGTACAAAATTTGAAGTTAAGATGTGGTGCAGATATAACGAAGGTTGCTTGTTAGTTTTTAGCTTTAAATACCTATATTCATGTTGCTGTGACAGCGGACGTGTAAATCTGACAGTTATGGGCTCAAAAGACTGATGTGGAAATGTCCTTGATTATTTTTGGGGGGTTATGACAGATTGTTTGTCAAATTCTTCATCTTAATTGTAGTGTATATTTAATCATTGTTTTCAAAATGGTTTGGAATTGGAAGAGAGGTAAAAACAAATATTTAAAACATAAAACAAACTAACATAAATAATATTAATTACACATGTAATACGTCTCTACATATGTACATGCACTTCCAAACATTGACCTAATTTTACCAACATTCTCAGAGGCTTTTTAGTCCATGTTGATATACGTAGATACCCTTGGTATATTTACATATTATTGTATTACATGTGTCTCAGGATTGAGTATTATTAATCACACATTACTTTCACTTTTCATCATCGCCAACAGCTGATGTTTCTGTTTCTCTCCTTTTTTCAGAGCAAGATGGCGAAACACGTTTTACTTTTCTTCACCACTACTTGGCTGCTGAGCGTATACGCTTATGACGTAAGTAAAAGAACTTTCTTCAAATTGATACTTTGATGTCTCTGTTTCGATACGCGTTGTACAAATATGCAAACTCGTGTCTGATTCGGCGAAAAAATAAAAAAAAAAAAAATGGTGCATTAACGTACTTGCAAAACCGTATGCAGCGATTTTAATTGCGAACGGTGATCCAGTTTATCAGGTCATCGTATGCGCATAAAAATTTATCGGCACCATAACTTGTGCAATACAGTCAATTAGGTATCGCTTGAATTAAATCAATTAGGGCTTTAACGAGGAACGTCGCGCGATTTAGAGCAGTTTTATGCGGTGCTCATTGCAGATTTTAAGATTTTTCTAATACTTACACGGTTTAGTGTGTTTTTTTTTGTACCTTTTTTAGTAACGGTGATAATTGTTCCATGTAATTAACCTTATGCAATATTACGTATGCTATTACCAGCTATTACTGAATAAAATGCGGTAACTCTATTTATCAACACACTTTGCCTATACGAATACTGTTTTAATAGTTTGGTAGTGCGAACTTATTTGGGTTGCCATATGGGTACGTGCGATTTACTAGATTTTCATTTTAAATGTGAGGCAAAATATACAGGCCAATTCAATTCACATTCAGAATTTCATCTGCAATAGATATCACCTGCGGTGTGCGCTAAGGTTCCATCTTAGGACCTACGCTCTTTGTCATATATGTAAACGACTTGTGTTTGTCATTATAGTTCATTTATTATAACAGACGAAGTACTACGTGAGTCAGTTTGCTATGACGTCACGATCGTGTTGCAAATTTTCTATTCGTCAAAACGTAAACAAACCGTTAGGTTATTTAACTATAAACAAATACTTCTGACAGCTGAATAAACAAACTTTAAAAAATAACATGTGCCGTTAATATTAGTGAGGATTCTTTTGAAAATCAGGATTTAAAGTATGTTAATCATGATAGCAAGTGGAAAAAAAATACAAAAAAGCACAAGTGAGTACAATAAATTTAATCGGGACCATTATCGCTTAAAAGTATTCACAGTAACGATTAGTATGCAAGTGTCTTCTCTATCCAAAACCAGTCTCTCTGAGTTACTACTTTTTAATTTCGTTTCCAATATGTTTTACGACCAGTACGTCAAACTTCCAGACTAATTTATTCAATCCGCTTTATATTATTGTATGCATCCTCCGATTTGCCATATTTCATCCATTGTTTCGTAACAAACTTCTTTTTCTTTGAGAACAAATAATATCTACCACAACAATGTGTTTCAACCATAGAAAAGTCTTTTTTTTAAGAGCACTGTTCAAAACGTTTAATGTGTTATGTTAGTCTGAAAAATGTATGTGAAGAACCACTTCTGTAAACAATATTTGTATATACGCACTGAGTAGAATAATCAATTTTTACAACATTTATTTCATATGCATTTTCGTTTTTGGGTTAGTGGAATGTAATTCCTTGTTTACTCGTGCATAAAATTGCTTATGTTTGCAACATGAATGTTTAGAGTACTCGTTACTCTCTAAAAGCTAAATACTGTACTGGTAACAATATGACATTAAAACATATATGGATTTTATACTCCTTGCACGAAAGTTAACGGAAGTAATGGCCAGTTTTCCGCGTTTCTGCGTCGAAATACACGATTAAACGAAACTATTAATCCTTCGATTGTTTTACACAATGGTTCGATATGGTTTAGTTGTAATAACTATATTTAATAAATTTATACCAAGTAGTAAACGTCAAATTCCCACACTTTACTGGCAATGCAGAATATAACCTTTGACAGTTGACAGTTATAACTAATTGGTGGGATTACATTGGGAAGATGTGACAAGCATGCAATTGCGAAAGCAGTAGGCACAACATAGTATTTTTAATTGAACATGAATAAGTAATAATGTTTAGTTGGTTATTTTAATAATATGGTATTGCATGGCCCGAATTGCAAGTAATGACGTACCTCGTCTGTTATAGTAAATGAAGTTATACTGCATGTCCTTTTAGTCAATATGCTGATGATACCAGTTGTTGTATCGCTAATTCCAACGCTGATGTCGTTGCTATCAGTACGACAAAAACTCGCTCGTGGTGTGAAGGTAACTGCCTTTTACTAAACCCTGGAAAAACAAAATTAATACAGTTTCGCGCTGGTGTTGATGCTATTAGCAGTCGTTACGTTCGATGTGATGGCAGGTCGATCGCTGAGAGCAGATCAGCTATGTTTTTGGGATTGGAGATTGACTGTCGCCTAAAATTTGAAGAGCATTGTTAACAAGAAAAAAAATTGTGCAGCGTACTATGGCCTCAGAAACGAAGACTGCTGTCGGTGTGGGCGCTTGCGTATGTTTTACTTTTCATATGCTGAATCGCGATTACGCTATGCAATTGTTTTCTGGGATCGGCGCCTTGGGCAAACAATTGCTTACCATCAAAAGTGGCTAATAAGATGGCATGATGGGGGCATCAACCATTCCAATTTCCGCTTTTCGTGTAGTGGCATTATATTTGCTAATATTTCATTCATTCCACTATTTACCTTTCATAATGCGGTTGAGAAACTTCCTTGGTTAAAAAAGGTTTGCATAATGCCCAAAGCTTAACGTTTCAAAATATCTTACTTAATAATTAGCATAAATTGTAATTAAATTGTTAAATTAGTCGCATAACACAATTCCGTTTTTTTCTGTGGTTTTTCAAACCAATCGATCAGTTTGTTTTGCCTGTTGTTTAACAGCTGGGTCCACCTTTCGGTTTAAAATTAACGGCACGTTCACTTTAACATTATTATGCGCTAAAATTCAAATAAGGAATACTAATCAACATTTAAATATGTCCCCGTATCCCATGGGAAGAAAATTGCCGTTTGCACAGTTTCTTATTAATGTAATGAATGAAGTTAACATAAAATTATTATATCATTGTTATGCAGGTTGTAAAAACTGTACGTATGTACATGCAGTACGTAAGAGCAACATTGTAAACTGGTAACGTCATTTTAATAATTCACGTTGGTACTATTCTACACACGAACGCCAAAGTAGGTTCGTTATGGCAAATATTTGCAGTGTTGCAGTTTCTACTAGCTTCATCGGAATTCCGGAAGCGATATAGATTATCAAACATGGATGCTCGTATTTCTGAATAGTTGTTGTCCTGTCAACGCCAGCTTAACCTTGTCGGGAAAGTGATTGAACTTAAAGTTGATGACGTAAGTGGATTATGTCTATAAAAGGATATAAATATGAGTTCATCAGGAAAAGTATAAATTATAAGATAAACGTTTATATGTATTATTTTTTATTCTTACGAAACCAACCAGTGCAGAACTTGGCAAGCAACCTGATTAAAAATAAAAAAAAAACGAAATACTTATACCTCGTTAGTACCTGTTTGTCACCAACTTTGGTTTCGTTTGTACCTCAAAGGTTAAAAAAAAAAAAAAAGATTAAAAAAAAATTTCACACAGCAAGTACAGATATGCAAAAATAGACAACTCATTCGAAAGAGCATCGTTGTACCGTTTGTCCACCTTCGGTTTCGTTTGACTCACAAGCCAAACTGGAGTAAAACATTTGAAATAATAAGTGAGTGAGAATTTCATATTTTTAGAGATATGCAAAAAGGCAAGGCTATCGAAGACATCGTGTGTACGCGTGTACCGCTTTTTGAAACGTTATACTTCAATAAACCGGAGTAGAGATAATTGACTATGTCAAAGAAGGATTTGCTTATTTTTTGAATCGCAAACTTTCACCGAAATTTTCAATATATTTCAAACGACATATTTCGGCTTAAAAAAAGCCATCGTCAGGTTTTTACAGTAAAAAATAAACAAAATAGAATGAGTGTAAGTTATGACTTGTGTACAGCATGCGGCAAAAGAAACGTAACTGAATTATGAAACGTTTATTATTTATTATGTATGTACTAACCTACATGATATAGTGTGCAAAATATTCACGACGAGTCCCGATAAACACATATTCAAGATGCTCGCCTCAGTTTGAAGCGTATCCGTAGCGTTCGGGAAGGGCACACAAGTCTGTGACAAAACAGGTGTTGCATGGCAGAAAAAACGTTGAATTTAACCCGAAATTCTGGATGTCAACGGTGGATCGGTACGGGGAAAACAGCCTCCTTCAGCTTCCCCATATATACGCATCAGTGGTGTTTAGATTCTGGTGAGTGCGATGGGTATGAAATCAGGCCACGCGAAATAAGCCGATCTCAAATGTTGCACAGATTCGAAGAGACTCCCAACCGTGTGAAGGTTGCCCGGTCCTGCTGAACATTGCCGATTACGTGGAATGTCCTGGCACGACAAATCGCAGAAATATGCAGAAATGGTGTGCATAATTGTGCTCTGTAGCACCCTGTTTCATACTGCTGTGTTTGTGATTGCAACGCTAAAAAATACTGCTTAAACTAACTGGGCATATTGGAAATGGTTTTTATCGAGACGTCGCGTGAATCTGTTTGCAACCACTATATAAGAAAGTAAGAACATAAAAAGAAATAAAAAAACGTTTCATAATTTCAGTACTGTTTATTGCCCATACGATATAACAGTTTTAATTTTTATAAATGCCAATTAATGTTAAAAATTGATAAACGGAGTAAATTAAACAAAGAAGCATATGAAGATAAGACAGCACTTCTTAAGGTCGTTCATTTTGTTGAATGAAAGTTAGAATATAATAATTTCTACCTGTGGCAAACTGTTCCACCGTTGTGTGGAATTGAACGGTAATAAGAAATTATTATGCTATACTAAATAAATACAAGAAACAAAGAAAATAACAATAGTGAAGTCAGAGGGGGCTGGGGATGTGCTTTTTGATTTATAATAATCAATAATAATACTAATTATCCAAAAGAACAATACAATCAAAAAAAAAAAAAAAGAAAAAAGCAATGAACAAATGAAAAAGCTAATGCTATAAACTTATAAACTCTATGTAGAATTATATACTATTATAGTCAGTAGAAACAGAAAATCAGAAGTATTTTAAATTCATCCGAGTAGAAAGGTTGGGTAAAAGGAATTCTTCAACATTCGTTAAAAGTATACATGTTGTGACCTATGGTGATGGCAGTGTTATAGACGTTAATCGAGTACATAAAACTTTTATTCGTAACAAAGTCTGTGTATGGGCATTGATATCATTTTTCTGGATAAATATTAGGGGTTATGATGTTTAGTATAAGTTGTCTTTATATGATGTACAAAGATGCCACTCCAAAAATAAAGTGCTACCATTCAACACATGAAGCTCCTTAAAAACTCCTACACGATGTCCGTGGCGCTGCTCCAACGATTCACTCGAGGAGCTCTCGTCTGACGAGGAGAATTTTGAATACCTCTACGGACCCACATTGTAAGCATACCTTATTGTGATCAAATATCAATTGTATAAATTTTTTAAAATGTGCGGGCTAATGACACTTCAGTGTCGAGTTTAAAGATAGATTATTATGACGAAGTATAAAATTCAATATGTTGTTCCAACTAAATCTCCAGAGAAACAATGCCTAACGATTTAATATTGTTTTGTTTTTCTATGGTGGAATCACGATTTGTAGGTGAAATTCTGTGGTTAACGATTGAGGGTTGTAGAAAATACAAAAATAGTTTTTAAGGTACTAAGAAAGACTATCCAACACACCATTATTGAAGACGACTCAGTATTGATTGGTAGAATTCTCTATATTATTATCATAAGCACTTACAAAACATCGTATCATCAGGCATAAATGGTCAAAAGACCTCAATAAAGTTTACGGTATACATTAATAAACAAGGTGACAGCAAGGGGTGGATAAGACTCCCCCCCGCGGCACTCCCACAAGTACAGCAAGTGAATTCGATTAAAGCAAATGTTATCGATCGTTCAACTATAGTGGACTTACTATATTACCTCTTCGGAGGCGAGGATGTTATGAGAAGCATTTGAAACTAATAGAATATAGATCGCATAATATCCAAGATGTTTACAAGCCATGACGGGCTCGAAAGTATTTTTGAGCCCTGCGAAATAGAACCAATTT